>VWZK01018425.1:0-273465 GCA_013396935.1 Baryphthengus martii | reverse complement strand
TAATAATTTTAATAATTTTAATAATACATTACCCTTTGAAGGAGAAGGCTGTTAACTAGCATCAGCTCTTATGAGTCTTGTGCAGCTGCTATGTATTTTTGCAAGCATCTTCTATGTAAACTAGGCTCTGCACTTTCATTGCATCACAGACTAAGTAAATAAAAGGAGAAAGATGCACAGAAGCTTCTCATTTTTACACACATGCATATTAGTCACCCCATCTGTGACCTTTTCCCTATTTACTTCTTTATGCCCTTGTATTTCCTTGTCAAATTACACTCCTTCCTAACATCATTTGTAGACTGTATTTGGCTGCTTCTGGCATAATGAGGCTGATCCCTTGGTAAGGCTTATAGCTGTCACATGAAAAATGAGTAATACTCTTTAAAAGTTTACTCAAAATCAGTGCAGCAAACAAGAGGTGAAGTTCATATTTACCATTTTAGCACAACACAGTTTATGAAGCATATACCCAAGATTATTTTGTAAAGACTATCAAATGGATATAGTACTGGCTTTTGATCTATAATCCTATCAGGTTCTGTCTCTAAATCCAGGAAATGTATTTATCACAGATTAATACTTAATAAAACTCGAGTAATCTTCACTTGTAAGTCCAACTAACGGTATCATTTTAAAGCTTTGATTTTGGTGGGGGTTTTGTGGATGGTTTTTATGCTCTGAAACATTAAAACATAATAAATCTTAATACATTGAAATGGAATTACCTTGTTCTTTAAGATGCTTGCCATGACTACTGAGGAATGGCTGAACAAAGGCAACAACATTTCCTAGATTAGTTCAATTCAGCTTAGTTATGTTTGTGTGAGATTAAATGTTTGCAAACAAAAATTTAAATGCTTCTTATGGGTGAAGTGACAAAAAAAAAAAAAAAAAAAAGCAATGGCAAGCTCTACACTCAAAGATCCACTGTTTATTCACCAAAATTTGTCTAGCAAATGTGTGCTGCATTTTCTTTTCACAGTCCCTTTTTCACGATATGAACTTGTTGACTTGTCACTGTTGTTTGGGAAGAAAGAAATTTGTGGAAATTAAGGGAATTTTTTTTGTATTGTTTTAATTATTGGCTTCAATAGTTCTATCGTTTTGACAGATATTTAAAATTATTAAAATGCCATTCTGTTTTTAAACAAAACCTTTAATTTTAAACTTAAAATAATTGTTAATAAGTTAATGTCTAATAAAAAACACTTTTATGTAGAAGTCTAAAACTAGAATACAGTGTTCCCGAACTACAAAAGCAAAGCGTTTTCCCTTACACTACCGATGTTTGAAATGTCTATTCATAGGCAAATTTTGAAGACCAACATCATAAGCCATTTTTTTAGAAAGAGAGAAAGAAATTAGAATTATTAATTTATTATATAAATAAAATGTTTTCCCTTAATATCATGTTTCAATCTAGTTATGATTTGAATGGTAATTAATTATTAAGTTTTTGTACTTGATAGATTAAGCAAAATATTACAAATACATTTCTCTTTCTGGATTGGACAGATAAATCACAATGAAGTCACATCTGTCCTCAGATTGAATGAATTTGCAAAGACTTTTCATATGACGTAGAACTTGATTCTGGGAATTTTTGTGTACAAGACTCCGATAAGTTTTCCATAAGCACTGGAGCTTGTAAACTTCTGCTGGTCAACATTCACAGCAATGCCATTTGATCATCCCTGAAAATTATTTCCTTAATAGAAAGAATAAATATACCAGACAGTTTTCTCTTCAGTAGCCACTCATGTAAATTGCACTGGGGTCATAAATTAGAAGTTATAATATATGCCTGTTCGTATTTAACATGAGCTTACAAAAATTCGTGTGTGTTCTCAGACATGAGTCTCATGAACACCACTACAGTAATGTACAGTATTACATTTAAGATATCTATATGTTAGTTTTCAATCGCTTGTCAGTTGTCAGTAGTTTCAGGTATAACATGGAGGTGGGAATGGGAGCAATTTTAGCAAAAGCAGAAACTTGCCAGGTTGGCTCTGTACAGGTGTATCAGGTATAATCTTTAGGAAAAGAATATTTACCACACCAGTTCACACTTTGGCCTAAAGGTCTCATGTGGATAATTGATCCTACTCCTATAGAGAATACATTTTCAATACACAGGTTGTACTAGATCTCTTATATGCGTAGATTTGACAGTATACATGCTGTCAAGTTAATATTTTAATTTTCCATTATGATTTTTTTTTTCTTTTTCTCAGAACTACCTTTCAGATCTAATGAAAGCTAGTTTGTTTTAAAACAAATGTCAGAGACACAGATAAGTGTTTGAACAAATGGCTCATGTGAACTAAAGTACTGCAATTTATCCTATATTTCGTCTTCACCTTGAATATTAAAACGTACCAGCATATGAAAATTATATAGTTGAGTCTAGTGACCCAATCCATATAATCCTTTTTGTATGTATGCTTCTAATAGTGTATGCAGAAGAGAAAAAACGCTAGTCAAAATCTTGCATTGTTATAATTCAAATTAATTCTGAAGAGTCTATGGGAATCCAGAAGGTTTATTTAGTGAGATATCATTACACAGTCTCCTCATGCTAGTTGATGAACATCAACCTTTCAGTTTTCGTTCTTGTCTTCCACATTTCCTCCAGTTTCCTGACATTTCATATCTACATTAGCCCTGAAATGTGCCTTTGCAGCTCTGTAGAATTACCTGTCTAATCAAACTGTAGGTGAATACAGAAAATTCGTCAGTGTTTATAAATCCTAACTAACTCTTTCATTTGGCTTTAAAAACTCAGCCTCTCATCTCCTCTCTTAGAGAAGAACTCAGTGGAGAACATGGCAGATTAATATGAAATGGCTTGTAGGAATATATGATTTTTTACCTCATGCCTGTATCTTTCCCACTGAAAGTGCTTTCCTTCAGTTTAGTTATTTTGTTTGTAGATAATCTGTATTTCCAGGCTTACCTTTCTCCCCCTTTCCCTCTCACTGTTCAGAATAACAACACAGTCTAATGAGCAGATGACTTGCAGATCTCCATTAGCAAAAATGTGTGTTAAAATAGTACAATTTTTCCATTCCTATCACATGTCCTACAGACTGATTCAGTTTACTACTTTAATAAGTCAGAAATCAAGACTACTTTTATAGGGCTAATAGATTTTTCTCAGTACTAAGATGCACAAGACAAAGCAGTGATCTAGGATTTCTAAACCTCAAGTGTTTAGAGGGAATGATGCTGTTCAGAGCTCTGCTCTGTGAAGTAGCATTCTCTGAGTAGCTGCTGCCTTTTCCATTTTGTAATCTCTCAGTTAGTCTCCTACAAGGCTTTAAGAATGGATAAAAGTTTTGGTCTGAGTAGCTGCTGCCTTTTCCATTTTGTAATCTCTCCGTCAGTCTCCTACAATGTTTTAAGAATGGATAAAAGTTTTGGGTTTATCCTTGCCTATTTTTCTGCTGAGCTGTGAGATTCTCAGAAAGCATAACTGGCTTGCATTGCCCTTGATGTGTATGAAGTATCAAGTGGCTTATCTTGCACCTTTTGCAGCACAAAAGATTAGAGAAAGACTATGTTTGTAGGCATTTCCATTAACTACTGTCATCTAGCAACACTGTTCCCTGGGAACATAATGCCATGCTGTTTTTTGCCTTGCCTTCTTTTTGAACACCTCGTAACATCAGGCATAAAAAGGTAAGCAGCTTATGTTTTGCTGATGTCAGAGAACATTTTGGCCATGAATTTCAGTTTTTAGCAGCTAATAAGAGGGGAGAGGACGTACTCTCAAATATGGACTACATGCCACTGAAATTCCTTACATGCTGGACTACTGTGAAGACTTGCTTGGACTCCTGCTTAACTAATTGTTAGCAATGTTACATCTGTAAATTTAGTATTTTATTTATAACCTTGGAAGAATATGTACGGAGTAGATTTTAATACTGCCTTTAAGCCATTTTAACTAATCCTCTTCATCTTGGGCTTCCCCAGGGATTAGCTATAGGAGTCTGTTTAAATTGCAGAGCCTTCCCAGCTGTCTGCAAAGGCATAGAGCTTAGACTCGCCATAGCAGATACACCTTCACAAGAAGCCACTTCAGTTTTTCTCAGACACCATACTCTGGTATCCACATTGCTCACCAGATATTCTGGGATGCATGCTGGAACAGGATCTGATAGCTACTGCTCAAAATGATTATTACCAGAAAAACCCGGGTTGGTCTACATCATGGTATGAAATTTGCTAGCACCAGTGGAAAAGCATACACAGCTGTGCTTAAAAAGATCATTTGATTTAATGAGCAAAATAACTGAACTACATTGTACTGTAATGCACACTAGAGTAAGGTCCATGGGATTAAAGTTTTAGAGCATCTACAATGAAGAACATCTTTTAGAACATCTACAATGAAGGGCTGCAGAAGCATGGCTGTCCTGATGTAAACAAACACATAAAAATATTGATCTCCTAGAAAAAAAAAAAAAAAGTTCAAGAGATTTTAATCTAGTGTGATCTCTGACATATATACCCTCTAATTTTTTTCAGTTAATTCTTGTTTGAATCAAGACATGTCTTTTAGAATCCATTTGGTTTTGATTTACAGATTTCTCATGATCCTTCTCCATTATCACTGCAGCTAAACTGTTATGGCCAGTCACACACTGTGTCAAAAGCACAAATAGTTAATCTTGTATTGCTGTTGGATTTTTTTACATGTATGTCTTCTACACTGATGTGCCTTTTAGTATCATGTACATAATATTCTAATATCTCCTCCTTCCATTTTTTTTAACAAAAGCATAGGAATAGTCCTTTTCCTGTCTTCTTTGATATTCCAAGAATATCAGGTCTTATTAAAATGCAGTATTAGAAGTCTGAAAGGCTACTCAATTTTTTTGAGATCTGTTTGTTAAAAGTTATCAAGAACTGCTGATTAAAAGTATGTGACATTACTGGCTCCTGTTTAATATCCTGTTGAGGTACTTTTGAAATTGAAAGTATTTTATCAAAGTCATGTTCTGACATCAATACTTGATCTTTCTCAAAGTACAGAACTATGCTGAGCACTATTCAGTACAAAAGATACTGAGAACTTACAGTGTTGAAAGCTACTGGATTTTTATGCAATGCTATTAACTTTACCGTTGCTACATTAATAGTGGACTTAACATTTCTTTTATTCTTGATAGGAAAAGTGAAAGAGTACTTTTTATTACCCATCCCTCCACTGACTAATGATTGTCCTTTGTTTTCTTCCTACATTTTACCAGTTCCTAGCTTCTAGTTTGTTATTGAATTCTCTTTTCCCTCGTCTGTTATTTTTTCTTACTATGCTTGCTATAGTTATTTTCACATTTACTCCTAGCTGAGCTGAATGTTTTTACTTTTGCAATCATTTTATTTCAATTGCAATTCTAGCAGAACATTATTAAATTGCTCCAAACATCATCCGCATTTCTTCCATCTACATTATTTCTGCAGGAGTTTTGACTCCTGTTTCAGTTTTCCGATACTGGACTTTTAAAGCAGCAATGTGCGTATACGTGTGTAAATGCGCCATTCCTTTGGCATATAAATTACAGAATAAAGGTAATAATTCGCTGCATTGCAGTTTTGTAATCAACTTCTCTATCAGTCAGGATGTGAATTAAAACAGGCAAAGTGTTGTGCAGTTGTCACCTGTGCCTTTGAGATTCTCTTTTTCTGTCCTTTTCAGTGTAAATTCCCACCAATGACAGTATCTTACTCTAGGAGCTGGAGAACTCAAAGTAATTGGGGGTTATATATTTCAGCCTATATTTCCTTTGATGATCCCAGTAATTTACAATACTTTTACTGTGAATGGTAGCATCTGCATCTGTCCTTCTATAGGATTTTATCCAGCCTACTAATTTTTTTCCCAGCCTGCTCTACACTTCTCTCCGGCAGGGGCTTAGTAGTGCTTCTGTGTTGCTTTTCTGACATATACTGCTGATTTTATCATAAAATAGTACTTGTCTCCTGTAGAAAAAAAAGCAATACATGCCATATCACTCCAGGCACTTCACATTTACTGCCAACACTGTGATATAATGGTGTTAAGCTGACTTTGTTGATTTTCAATACCTTATAAAAAAACACTGGCAAATATTGAAGGAACCCACCTTTTCCTAAGCTTCATACTGTTATCTGTGGCTTAAAGCCATTTTGATGTTACTTGTCTTCTAGAACCTCCTAGTCTTCACATGAGGTAACAGCTGATCTTACTTTGGCCCTCATTTACTCCTTCCATAAATAAAAAGTAAATTCTAAGCAGCTGGAGACTCTTTTGCTTGCATCAGTGGAATACATAGGTTTTACCTGCTTTACTTACCTAATTTCGTGACATTGCTTATTCAACACCCTGAAATGTAGCAAAAGTGTAAATATTGCAGAACTCGATACAGATTCATGAACGTTACCAGTATCTAGAGTTTCATACTGACTCGTGTTGTTTCCAATGGAGGAAAATTCAAAAAACTCAACATTTTAAAATAATATTCAATGTTCAGAAACAAATGGGAATAGCTTGATGACCTTCTTAATAAGACTTTAACCTGAAATCTTTTATTCTCTTAATTTAGGGTAAATAAGCACTTTATTTTGTGTGCATGTCTGTATCCTTATTTAATTATTCTCTGGCTGTAGCTATTGTTAAGCCCCTACAATTTAGCACAGCTCAGCACATATTTCCAACTGCTTACAGGAACACACTGGGGAATGTACTTTAATAGCACTTCACACTTATTAAAATACAAATTCTTCCAGAGCAAGGATATGCTGCTACCATGAATGAATAAATTGTAATCATAAAATGTACAAATGAAAATTCAACTTATTTAAGAATATTGTAAAAAGATTTTTGTATGATACTGCTTGTATCTGAATAAATGTATTGGGTTAAGTATTTGCATATACTGTAGTAATGAGTATTAACAGGTATACAACTACACAGAGTTGAAAAGTAAGAAATGCTGGCATATTTTTTAGTTCTTAAAATAATTTTTTCAAGTAGAAACTTTTAATAATCTTTCTAATACTTCTAATAAAATATTTCTGATTTTTTTTTTATATATTTCTAAAAAAGTCATGACTGCCTCAACTCACTTCTTTAAAATATATCACAATGCTGAAAGAAATTTACTTACTGCCTTTTTTCCCCTCTTGTAGATATTCTTAAACGCAGATACAATCCGCCTGGGAAATCTACCGGTGGGCTCCTTCTCCTCCTCCTCCTCCTCCTCACCCAGCCCTTCAGCTCCTCGCCAGACTATCTATGAGCTCTGCGCCTGTCCCAATGGTAAACTTTACCTGTCCCCAGCAGGAGCAGGCTCCACATGTCAATCCAGTAGCAACATCTGCTTGTGGAGCTAGAATGACTCCAATTTATCCTCACACCAGAATAGCCTTTTGTTACTATCCCTCTGCTTCACAGTTCTGCTCGGTTTCCCTTGTGACAAGTTCGACGCTTCAAATGGCCTGCAGAGCAACTTCTTCCAGTGTAAGCAGGAATACAGCGCTGCCTTCTCTGGTGGTTTGTGTTGCCACTCGACGTAGAGATGGGAGTGAGATATTCACAAATCAATGTATTCTTCATCAGGAAACCTGGAACACGATATCACCTTTTGTCCAAAAGGGAGAATAACACAGGTGCCTTTGCTACATGAAGTGAAGCACATAGTTTTAGATTTTTGCAGGACCTGGATATGAACTGCACATATATGTATACAGTACATAAACAAATTTGCCCTGACGGTGAGATGAATTGGTTCCCCCTGTATGATAAATAACTTTATTGTCTGAAAGCACAATTTTCCATTCATCTTTTTGGATGTAAACTTTTATCCCTGAATTTTAAAATTTTGAAGCATTGTGTGATGCTTGCTTTACTAAACAATTAAATTCAGCAAATGGTTTTTAACACAAAAAGAGACAGAATCCCTCCCTGAGTTTGGTTTCTTTAAAAGTGTGTTGTTACTCTTTGTCTACTAAGTCTAGGATTTTGTACACTAGGTAAATTTTGGAAACGCTCAGCAATATTACTTTTCAAAGTTAAAAAGATATCTGCTCTTCTTTATCAGATCTGAATGGCCTTATACAGTATTTTCGTGGCTACTGCATGTGAAGCGATTGCTTTAAGTAAAACATAAAGTTTCTGGAATAGAAGAATAGGGTAAAGAGGGAAGTACCGATGATATGTTTGTTGATCAGTATATTGCTTTTCACAAGGTATTTATAATTGACAAATGCAAAAAAAACAAGAGAAAATCTTCAAAGCTACATTTTGTCCACTTTCTAGCCATGTCCAACTTCTGCCATTTGAACACAGTACAAATGTTAGTACTGGTGTAATGTGTAATGCTGAGAAGCAATGCACTGGTATGACATTCACATTTATTATTCTCTTTTGTTTACCATCTACTGCTAAGGTTTTTGAAGTAATAGTAATATATAAAAACACTTACGAAATGACATTCAATATTAAAAAATACATTGACTTTATCAGATCTGTATTTAAATTATGCAGCCCCATTTACACTCGTATCTCACTACTGACTTCCTTTTTTCACATGTTTGATGTGGGATTTCTTTCTTGTATCAATGTTCATACTTGTATGGCCTGGTTGGTAATTGCAATCTTATGAAAAATGCTTTGGTTTGCTGCTGGTGAATTTATCTCAACATTGATTAACAAGAGTATCTTAAAACTTGCAGAACCCAGGAATGTAAAACTGTATAAAAATGTTTGCTATTGTGGAAGCTGGCTTGAATACATGAGGTAAGTGCGCTTTTTAATTCTATCCTTTAGATTACATCATCTAGCTTGTAGCTTTAGAGGCTTCTGAATGTAAGATCACCAATACAATGACAGCTTTTGCAAGGTGACTCTGAAGTCAGGGTAGACAATGCAAGGTGGGTATTACTACACAATTTATTTTTTTCTTCGTAGAGAAATAAAAATGAAAATGAGCAAACTAAGGCTGTGATTACCATTGTATTTTACTGCCACCTAATAAGACTGATTTTGTTTTCACTTCAGGTGAAATTCACTGCTATGGAGAAGACCAGGACAAGACCTGTGCTTGCCTGGTGCTTGCCTTTCCATTGCCCCTCTTCAGAGGTGTGAATTTCACCCCATAGCAAGAATTCTATAGTTGCTATTTCTACCATTTAAATGCAGCTTTTAAGTTGATTATCTCTTCAAAAGCAGTCCATTGATAGCCAATTTGTTATTTCTTTGAGAACTGTATTCTTTCACTTGGAAAGAAAATATAACAAGAAAATATATCAAAAGCCTGAGGATTTTCAGTAAAGGGAACAGAAGGAGATACAGATGACAAGGACGGTGATGATAAAGCATTAGAATGTGTAGCCATACAATATACCCTTAAAACTGTAGGGAAATACATCTCTTTTCCTTATGCACACAAGTAATAGAATTGTAGTTTGAAAATCATGTGGATAAATAGTATTTCAGAGGAAAATTATACAGACCTGTATGAGAACACGTATATATGTATTCATTACCTGTGCACTGGTTGCCCAAAAGATGAACAGATTATAGCAACTAATCGATTTGGTAAATTAAATTGGGCAGAAAGACCCAACCTTTATAAATTTAAAACCTTTATAAACCACAACCTTGGGTGGCAGTGAGCAGGTAGGAAAAAACCTTATATTTTGGTACTCGATTCATTTTAAAAGGAAGGCTGAAATAATTTACCACTTTGTATGAAGAAAACTCAGGGCACAGGTGTGGATGGCACATTGGACTCAACAAAACCAAGCATGTAAGTCCACATAGCTCTGCACCGTCAGGATTTTCTTGCTTGGAGACCTTTCACTCTGAAGTAGAGACTATTTGAGAGATTCAGCAACCTGTGAGATAGAATAAGGAGTTCTCATAATTTCTTAATATTCTGGTGAGTTTCATAATATTGATGTTTTACTTAAAATTCATTCAAAACTGTAAGAAGGAGAAAATCTGAGCTTTTATTTTAAAAAATATTTCTAGCCCACGTGATTTCAGAGAGTATTGGAAAGGTTATTTCAACACATTTAGAAAACTCGAAAGTTTAAACACCAATAATCTATAAACAGCATCATCATTCCTGAGTGGAAGGAGAAACAAATGCAGTGGTTCTGAATGTTTTGCGCTGGCAGCAGTGAAAACTTCAATAGCAGAGCTCTTCCGCTTATAGTAAGCCTCAAAAACATCAGAAAAAGTGACATAATACCACAATGTCATTTCAGATGAAAGGAACTTAGAAGATCTCAGCACAAATACTGTATTAAAACATGTAGCCATAGCTGTGCTATTTCAGTGATGATTTCATAATGCTGAGGTCATTGTGCGTAAAGCCATGGAAAATTTCCAGATTCTTTTTGACAGTCACCTTCCTCATAGATTCCTGGCCCTGTTTCGAAGTTATTTCACTCTTTGGTGGCCATTTATATCATCTAACCTTCAAGTTGTGATAAAGCCCCAGCTAATGTTTTTCTAGGTAGAGTGCTTATCTGACTGAATATTTTGATTGTGTATTTTAGAAAAGAGATGTGACTTCTTATTCTGGTTAAGACAAGAGCTTCCCATTAACAAATCACTCTGTTGTGACAATTGTAGAGAAACATTGAAGACCTTACGATATTTTTAAGCATTAATATTAGTGCAATTTAAAATTTTAAACAAACAACAAACAGTGGCTAAAATATTCCTCTGGGGTTTTTTATAGTATATGAATACATGTATCAAATAAAGCTTCTTTTTGTACTAGAATATTTGTATGGGAACCACTAAGATGGTATTGCAGCTGTTGGACTTCTTCAGGGCTATCGTTATGACAACAGTGAAATATATGAAAAGACCTTATTAGCTACATGTATTTAATATATACGATAGAATTATCTTCTGTAAAAATATCTATGTCGTGGTATATTATAGGATACTGTCTCTTTCTTGTTTAAAAAAAAAAAAGAAAAGAAAATAAAAGCATCAGCCAACCTCTCTCAGCGCTGTTAGCTGTATGGTTTTGTATTGCAGTTCATTCATTGGTTATGTGATAAGACCAAAGACTGACACTTTGTTATATCTAACACTATGACACTGCTGCTTCTACTAATTTTGTTGGAATGAAGAGATGACAAGTTGTAATTACAACATGAGATTGTAACATAGTTTAGATTTGCGCAGCATTTTGAGCTGTAGATTGTTCACTTTTCTCCAGGGTTTAAATTTTTAGTCGGTGTGGTGCAATTATGTTACTGTTCATGCTTACGAGGATCTTTTGGTGTTCCCAAGAAAATGAAAGCGTATATATTCCAAAATATGCCAAGACATTGCTTCTTTCAACTAAAGTTATACTGTTTTGCTTGCAAAACAGTGTTAATTGGATAACAGAATTAATTTTAAACCATCTTAGATGCAGAGGGCTATTAAGTCTGTATTGAAGATACAGCCGTAAATGTCTAGAGGGATTTAAGGAAGGATGTTTCAGATATTCAGTTGCTAACACCATGTAATTTATATATTTATTTTTTTTAGGTTCTAAATAATTGTCTAAATAAATAAATAACTAGAAAGCCACAAAAAACAACCACACCTTAGACTATGGAATTGTAATGCATATGTAGAATGGATTGAAGTTTGAGTGTCATATTGTTTCAATTAGTACTCAGTAAAGGTCTGCTAAACATTTTTGTTTTGTAACCTTCATGTTAATGATTTTATTGTGTATGTAAATATATTGAAAAGATGGGAAATATTTTCTTACGCATACTATGCAATATGTTTGTAAAACTGCAATATTACCAAAATTACAAAAGCTGTGCTTTTGTACTCTCTTGCTTTATGTAAAACAAATCTTTTTTCTATTTAATGGACTGTCTGTCTCTTAATTGTAGATAACATTATACAAAAGCAGTACACTGAAATTTTAAGATATTTTGTTTTCCTTGGATTTTTTGTTTCATGAAAATAATAGCAAGGTTTTGGAAGTTGGAAATCGCTTTTTCTTGGAAAGGTGGAAGTTTTACAGAATGTAATTAACACGGTTTGAAATCTCTTCTGTACTACTTTCATTTAGTTATAGCATTTTCATCTGGTGCTACTATATAACAATAAATAAATGTGATATATTAAATAGGAGACATACCAGAAGTTATTTCAAGTATAATCAAGCAGGAAACTTCCTGGGAGATGAGAAGATGATGTAGGATAAGTGATGTGAAATTTTGAGGTTTTCTCTATATTTTTATTTTATAAGGTTTGGCTTGGTTTTTTGGTTGTTTTTTTTTGTTGGTATACATTTCCTCCTTCCTATATTAACTGTTTGGGTTTTTTTGTCCTCACACAAAGTATACTAGAGTTTTGGTCTTTTTTTGGAAACAACAGACACTGTGTTTAAATGAGTACTTACTCTACGAAAATCCAGTTTTAAAGAATTACAGCTTTTATTTCTACATCAGCATTAGTAAAGTTAAAATTACAGTGCTGCATCTCATCTACTGCATATTACACTATCCAAATTCCTTTGTATGCTTCCAGAATAAACATAAACTGCATTTTTGTGTTTAATCTGCACAGGTTTACAAGCCACTCGACAATTATATAGCCATGTATAATTTACATACAGTCTTGTGGTGATGTCATCAATGCGAACAAATCCCCTTTACATTTAAATTGGGTAGTGGCAGTTCTGTGAACAGCACAGCCTTGCACAGAGCTCTGGCAAAAAGCAGAATGAGCAAATGAGCATTTGGGTGGTTTGTTTGGAGTGAGCTCCTTCGTGCCGTTCTATGATTTCAGCAATATCAACAGTAGCCAGATAGTAGCTAGCTGCAAAATGTCAAAAAAAAAAATAAAAAAAAAATCTCAATTTCTGTACAGGAACAACAGTTAGATAGAAATATCAGTAATGTAAGCCCTGCTAAGTCTCAAGTGACTCAAACACAGTAGCTGATACAGGAAGAAAGATACAGCCATTTCATTCAGGCTTGGACTCCTCCAATCTGGGAAAATCTAGTGACAGCAGGGTCTCCTCTGAAACTTTACACTGACCTTCAGATTATATTGTTTGAATTTGGAAGTGTTATTTGATCTTTAACCAATACATTTCTTATACAGGCGAGGACCACAAAAAAGTTTCAGAAGAACCAAGGTAAATCTTATATTGTATGTCTGGTCTTATGAGATTCAATTAAGCCTAGTCTATTTACCTAAGAAAAAAATCAATTGAAATTAGAAAGTTTTGGGGAAACCTAAGTCTTTAAGGGCAATTGACTCTTTTAAGGAATGTTCAGCTCTTGCAGTGTCTCAAAATCTGACATTTTTAAGCACTGAGAGTAATTTACATTAGAAAAAACTTGAGTTTTGGCATATTGATCTGAGAAGGAAAGGTACATTTTAGTCACTTGTATAGTTCCTTATTTGTGAAAACTCTGAAGGAGAAGTTCAGCTTCCAGCATCATCTAGAGCTCAATGAAGAATAGGAACTTAAGCACTGGAGAAGCATTCCTGAAGACATTTTGTTTTCTGTGCTTTATTGTATTTTGACAGCTTGCATACAATTGTTCTTCACTACCAAGAGATCTGCATTATACCACAATAACCTATTTTTAAGTATATTTTTCAGTACTACTCTGAAAAAAAAATTGCAGTTTTCCTCCTAGATGATGTTTACTCAGTTTTCTTATCCCAAACACTACAGCAGTTAGTGAAAGTAAAATCCTCTCCCTTAAATCCGACCTACTCTTCCCTCTTAAGCTGAGCTTCAGTTGTCCCTTTAGCCTCCTCCTTTCTTCCCAAATAAGAAAAGACTGGACAATGGGAAGGATTTAGCTGTCTCTTTGTCAGGCTCCTTCCTGTTCAACTCATTGGAACTGTATCAAAGGGGAGTTTCTACCAAAGAGGAAGATTATTTGCTTTGTGAAAACAGAAGTTATATAACAAGGAAAAGACTCTCAGGTAAATACCAATTTTAGTCTGGCTTACTAGAATGAACTGTGAAAGTTTTTGGACTATAAACTTAACGTTAAATTTTGCATAAGTCTTATAATTCAGTGAATATATTTAAAATACTGTAGAATAAATACGCAAACTATCCTATCCTGTTACTTTTTTCATTTTTTAAAATATGGAAAAGTAATTACTGAGCTGATTATTTGTCCCTTTCTACTAGTGTATTTATTTACTTCTACAAATTTGAAAGAAAAAAGAAGACTTGAATAGTATAAAGTTAATTATTAAAAAACCTACTAGTAACAGAATATTTTTCCTACAGCTGATGGATGACATTCTCATTCATCCTGGGTAAGTTAAGAATCTGATTTATTTTACAGTGGCATACCTTTCTGTTTGTTTTGTGTGATCTTTGGGAGATTGGGAGCCCCTGATGATAAAGGAAATAGACTATCCATGTAGCTGTAGAAGAAACATGTACTCATGTGAGGAGATAGGGTCTACCACAACAGTTTAATATTGTGAAGACAACAGTCAGAATGCTTTCCAGCTCCATGCTCCCTAGGGTGAGTAAGACACAGCATTACTATAACATTGGACAGGCAGACAGAAAGGCAGTGGGGTTTTTGATCTCTGTAGGAATGGGGAGGACAGTGGTGCATAAGCAGTAAGTCCAAATCAGCCATGTTGCAACAGTATACAGTAGAAATGTAGTTGAAACCTGGACTGTTGGGGGTTTTTTTGAGTGAAAAAAAAGACATTAAGCTTCTCCCTTGGCCTAATAGCAACTCAGAGAAATGGACAGAAGGTCAGGTGGAGACAAATCGTTTTTATGTCTTTGTATCCATGGAACTTTCTTTTTCCTTTCTTTTCCCAACTCTTTAGAAACACCATTGGAAAGGAGAAAAACAGTAGCCTGGATATAAGTTTTTTGCTTCTCCACTAGGAAGTGACATCTGTTTGCACATGTATCTCTGTTTATGGCAGAAAGAGGTGAAATTAGGCCAGTACACTAGCATGGATTTAAACACTGGTAAAGACAATAAGAAACACTGATAAATTCCATGTCTTTGGATTAGGCTTTAAATGATCTTTAAAAGTTTGTGCAAAAAAAAGCCATGTCACGGTCTGTCGCTTTTTACACTGTATCTCTAAAATGCACCATTAACATTAGCATGATTTTCCTTGTGAAAGTTGTTCCCACTTCAAACTACAGGTACTGTTTTGACTCTCTCACAAGGAGAGCTCTAAATGATTGTGCAGTCTTCACTCATTCGTCAAAACCAAATTAACAAATTATTTCCAAAATTAATTGTCAAAGGAAATGGTAAAAAAATCTACTGCCGCTGCCTTTTCATATCTTGGTCCAGTATTCTCCTTGCAGTGGAGGAGTTGCACTGGTCCTGGAAGCAATATATTTGATATTCCTGATCTTCCCAGTCACTTCTAGAGACACTTTGCAGACGATACTGCTTCCCTTCCCTCCTCCACAGGGGAGTTAAAATAGGCAAATAAATCCTTATCACTGGGGTTTGGGCTTGATTTTTGTTGCATAGTCTATCTTTAGACAAACTGTAATCCCTATTTTGAAGTGTAAAGGAGAGAGAAAAGTCTGATGGCAGCTACTGAAGCTGACATTGCTGCAGGGAGTGGGTTATTGCTCAAGGTATTCATTACTGCTGTGGTGGAGTGAAATACAAGGGGAAAATGGGAACACACAACCAGAACATTAAACAGAGAAAAAGCGTGGAAAGAGAATAAAGGCATCGGGAAAAGAGACAGAGGGTGACGTTAGAAGAGGTTTACAGTTTAAAGAGAAAGACGGTAATTTTGTGGTAAATTTTCTCTTTCCCTCTCTGGCCTTGTTGAACATATCATGCCCGAAGCAGAGGAAAAGCTTCAGGGTACTGTTGATTCAGAAATAATTTCCAAGACCAGAAACGTACTATTCATAAGAAAGAGATAGTACAGACAATATCAATCTCTGTTGCTGCTCTGGCCATGATGGGAGACACAGCTGTGGATCCTATAAACTATAGAAGCCATGTATAAGACCGAATGTTTTCTGTACAGAAGGACAGTCCTAGAAGAAAAGAGTCACTGAAGTTTGCATTGTCATACAACAGTGTAAATAGGTAATATTTGGAACAAGAGTTAGGAAATGAAGACTAGTCTATAGGTTGGTGGGCTTTTTTGTTTTGAGGTGTGGTGGGTTTTTCTGAGGTAAAAGTCTGGACTATAAAGGATTTTCTTATTCTTTTTTTTTTTTTTTTTTTTTTCCCAAAAGAATCNTTTTTTTTTTTTTTTTTTTTTTCCCAAACAGCATCTGGGCACAAGTGTTGACTTGTACTGTTATTTGGTCCACAGCACTCAAAAAATGTATATCCATGTATAAAAATACCTAAGAAAGCAGGCCTACTTACAAGCATTTCAGAAACAACGGTAGCTTTCTTGTGCTGTGAAAGGTAGCTCCACCAGCTAAAGGACTGAACTGGTGAAAGTGTTTGTGATTAAGTTTTTTAAGCACATAATACTTTTATGTCTACCCACATCACATTTCAGAGTTTTAGAGCCCAGATGACTCCTTTTATATCACTTTGTAAAGAAATAGTTTATATCTCTGCTTAAGAATTAGAGCATGTGCAGTGCAAATATTACGTAAGGGTATTTATTCCCTATGATGACTATTGCCACCTCATCTTCAAGTTACTAGCACAAACTGCTGGACTATAGTAGGCCTACTAAAATTCTGATGTTAAACTATTGGTACTTCCATTTTACTTTGGAAAAGTCTAGGACACCGTAGCAGTCCTTTCTACAGTGCTGTGATAATAAAAGTCTCTTCTCATGCATGTTAGCCTATATTTGTGAGCAAGTCACCACATGATTAAACACATTCCTGGAGCTACTTCCTAAAATGATTTGTTTATTTACCTCCAGTTTCCAAAATCTTGCATGGCTTTAATATATTGTGGGTTTTATCTTTTTGTTTAACTACAGTCCATTATGTACTCTTAAAGAGATCTAAATTCTATACCTAAATCACAAAACTTTATTAATGGCCATATGTCTCTGAGAACTGAAAGGGAAAAATACATTTAAATCACATTGTCTCACATTTTACAGAACAGTATAATTTCAGTTGATTTAGGCAATTTTCCTATCTATTTTTAGGAAACCTAACAAGCAAACGTTTAACTAAATTTGACACTGTACAGTTTGCCTAACAAATATCACTTCAGTTATGCTATTGTAATGACAAAATATTTACATTCCAAAGAAAAGATTTCTAAATGGTGTATTATTCCCTTTTGGAATTAAATAATGTATTATCACATTGTGAAGTATGACAAGTTAAGTTATATCAATTTTTAAATAAATGTAAATAAAATTCTTTAGTATAAACTTCTGTGAAATGTGCACCTTCGGTTTATTGAACTCTTCTGTTAACATAATTAACCTGCAAAAAAAGTTCAGCTGTATGCTAATCCTTTTCATATTTTATGTTGCTTTCCATCATCTCGCACACTCTTTGGATGAGTGGGATATATGTTTTGATGTTTGGAACTTTTTTTTTTTTCCCAGAGTTCATGTATTTTTCCTCCATTGTTTAACGCATACCAGCTTATCCTTTGGATTTATTTATGCTGAATGCAATTTCATTGCTACACTTAACATATAAGTTAAGCTTCTTCAAAACTCTGAATATATATTTAAGTATGTGAGTCATTGCAGTAAACTTAATGGAACTTCTGAATTTTGAAGTTAAGAGCATGATAAAATATTTTGCTGCATCAGTCTTCATAAATCAAGCAGAGTAAGGCAATACCCTGCAGGTCTAAAAATCACTTACTGTAAAATAATGAAGGTGAAAGAATATTCTGAATATTCCACAATGCTTCACTTTTACTTTATTCAGTTAAGAAAAACCACTCTTGAGAAGATACATTAATCAGTATTTACCTTTTCAGATCTGTGTGTGACTTCTATGCACCACTGCCTGTCTGCATCATACCATTTTTACTTCAGATTGGAATTATATCAGCATCTATTATGTTTAAATTATTTTATGCAAGTCCTAAAAAGCCCTCTTGGCTTTATATGAGCATGTTCTATTGTGTCTTTGAGTGCTATCAATCAGGAAAGCTGATTGGTGGCATTGGTCTGTGTTTCACATATACAGCTGTAGAAATTATCTGTATTTGAAGCCCTGAAACATGGATAAAGCCTTTACCGTGAACGTAAGGGGTAAAAGTAGCTTGATTCCACAGTTCATCTGCCACAGTGCAGTTTGTTCATCCTGATGGTCTCTTACTAAAATTGTCTTCCCAGGTACATTGGACGGTGTGAATGCACATGATCAAGCAATGAGCACCCCTTAACTCCACATGCTAGGCTAAAGAAAATCAGTTAGAGATCTCGAAAGATGAAGGTAATGCAGATGGCCACTGTATATTGCCAGATGTTCCACAACACTGGCGTTTTGGAGAGGGTTTTAGAAAACAAATAAAGAAATAATTTGTAAAAAGCTGCTGAGCTGCATGACTGCCCTATTCGTTATCAGGGACCAGAGAAGAGCTCAGAAAAACAGATAATCGAGTTTTCTTCATATTTGTAATAGTCAGTAATCACGGTGTGGTGGAAGGGAGAACAGGAGGTAAATGACAGGTTTTACAGTCTTGTCCCCATGAAAATGTTAGCTCTGTAATATAGGATTTTGTATGGGAAGATCTGGATATTAGCTGTATACGAATTGACTATCAGCTGTACTCTGGGGAGAAAAATTTCCTTTAGCAAATTTTAGTTGTGTGTTTTCAGTCATGGTGATTACTGTGCTTGGGCCATTTCTTTTTCTACCCATTAGTCATATGTCTTATGACTCTTTTTGTAATAGACTGTAGTAAATTCTAATATTGTGAAAGTTCTCCAGGTTAATGGCCTTACCTCTTCAAGTTTAATAAAAAAGCACATGGAAGTAACACTCCATTTTATAGGCCAAATTTAAAGATCTTGTCATAATTTCGAATGAAATAATTCTAATCACCCTCTGAATAAGACACCTTAGTTACCACTCTGTGTAGTTTTCCTGTTAGCTTGTCCATTGGACTTCTGTGGACTCTGAAGAAAACACACAATTAATGCACTTAGCTCAACCAATGTCTAAGTCTAGGTCAGGCCAATCTCTGGCAGTGGCAGCAGGAGGTGGTATTTAAAGACTGCGTGGGAGTGGTCCATTTACATAGCTGCTTCCCCACAAACTCTCCTAGTATACACAGTTGTATTCCTTGCCTTGTACCTTTGGTATTGGTTTATGGATCTGATGTCCATGAGTTTCTGTAATCCTTTTCCAAACTGCTAACACAGCTGCTTTTTGTGGCAACAAGTTCCAAATGTACATCACCTGAGCTTGCTTTCGTCTGTTTTAAACTGATCTTCAAATAATTTCACCAAGTGCCCCTAGTTCTGATATTGTGGGACGTAGAATAGAACAGACTACTTCAGTTGGAAAGGAACTACAATGACCATCCAGACCGACTGCCTGACTATTTCAGGTATGACCAAAAGTTAAAGCATGTTGTTAAGGGCATTGTCCAAATGCCTCTTAAACACTGACAGCCTTGGGGCATCAGCCACCTCTCTCTTCCAGTGTTTCTCAGTAAAGAAATGTTTCCTGATGTCAAGTCTGAAAGCCCCCTGATGCAGCTATTTGATGAATAATAGCTCTGCAACCACCTTGTCCACCACTGTAAATGTTAAATATATCCCCTTCAGCCTTTTCCAATGGCTTTGCAAAGTGAAGGGTCCCAATCTTCTCTTCAGCTTCTTCTTACGCTACTATAGAACTGTCAGATATATCCCATCCAGTCTTGGTCACTTACTAGCGAATTATTTGGTCTAGTACTTCTTCTACATGTATTCTCCAGAGATACAGACCCTCTGATCTATCTGCTATAGACAATACATTGAACGTGGGAGGATGCCCAGTACCATCAGCATCCTCTGCGTTAGGCTTGTAGTCCTGGCACAGGAGCAGTTGTAAATTTTGTCCTTGCTCCACTGTTTGACATTGCAGATGCCAGTCAGCTGGTCTAGCTGGCAGTCTGGTTTCTCTGTTATTGTGATTGTGATGTTTATTCCCTCCTGGCCTTTCAGAAACACACTGAACATTGACCACATCCTCTCGGGGGTCATATCACTCTGAACCAGGTGCTCTTATGTGTCTGCTGGCTTTCACCCAGCTCCCAGCATAAATACTCCTCTACAACCTTTCTAACTTTCAGTGTCAGCAAACTGGCTCCATTTCAATTAAAGTGCAGTTTTAATAGGACCACTGAGGGTTTTTTAAATCTATTACTCTCAAAGTGTTGCTGCAAAGGATACACATGTTCCCCTAGCGTTGTTCACCTACCCTGACAATAAGTTCCCAGATGTTCTACAGATGCACGTAACGACTCTTCCCAACCACAGGAATCAGGTTTTACTAGAAAGCAAGAAAAATATTGTCTTAGACCATTGTTTGGACCTTTTGCTTTCCTTTTGCAAATCTATATTAAAAACACACCAGTGAAGCAGCACTTTTACTTTTATTTGACCATTTTATTGTTCAGCAAAATCTTGCTTTAAATAACTTCTGGGTCATAGTTCCTCCTTTCCTGTTAATTATTTTTCTAATTTTAGTTTGCTTATCCTCATATTCTTAAAATGTTTATTTCAATAAAAGTTCTCACATATATTCATCTGTTATGTAAGTTATCTTGCTCTCTGAACATTCAGCAAGTTAAGACACAAAAGATTTTTTTTTTTTACTGTAGGAGAAACAGGTTTAAAAGAAAATTACATTTGGAGAATATTGAGAGACACTTAAAGAATATTAGAGAGAAATTTGTGTATTGGACAGCTTGCTGATTTTTTCACTTTCTAAGTGCCTGACTAAACACCCATTCTGATTGATCCGGTGTGGTTTTCAGCCCTATCAGTCTTGCAGAAGGTTTCTTCCTCTGACTAACCTAATGTCTTTCCAGCAAAGCTTTCCAACTCATATCAGTCCAGCCTGTCTTCTTGCCCAACCAATCTTATAAAGGTGAAAAGATGCTTAAAGGGCTACATAAGACTCCAGGAGGTCCTGCTGAGTGCTTGTTTGGTAATCAGTGCTTGAAGTTATTGCAGCTGATGGCTTCTTCCTCCTACTAGCCTTCTGCCTTCCTGATCAAATCCTCAGTCCTAGTTCTTGTGCTGGCTTTTACTGCTGACTTCTGAGGTAGTTGTCATGTTCTGCCTCACAGATTATGTCATGCCATCAGCGCTATGTGTGGAGAAGCGTGGTAAGTAAGGGAATTGTCTACCAGCAAGTGCCCTGTGGCTGATGCCTTCTCAAGATGGGAGCTCTCCAGAGAGCTGAATGAAACACAGGTGTGGCAGTCTAGAGTGTTAGGCATTCTAGCTGTGAAAAAACCTGCTGTCCTATTTGACAAGAAAAATGTATTATTTTTTTTAAAGTTGAATTTATGTTGAAAGTCTACTTAAAACAAATCATTGCAATAAATTATGTAGTGTTTTCTGCATGGAAAAAAATAAGCCATTTTCAAATGCGGTTATTGGGGTTTTTTTTCTATTATTTGGGACCATCATAAGTATTTTGCCCTCTCTTAGCACTTAAATAAGTTTGTAGTCTCATGAACAAATACCTAAACCTTACTGCTGGTAGACAACAATCTTCAGTAAGTTTTATGAGACTGCTCACAGGGTTAACAGATAAATGATCTGCATCAGTATATGACTTTGTATTGTCTACACTAGGAGTTTTATCCAAATTCAGATAATCAAAATAACATGCAGTGTCTAAGACCGGCTTTGTTTTTAATGCATTAGATCCAGTTTTAAGAGCTATTCTTGAATTATCTTTTATAAAAACTTGAGGAAAACTGGATGAAGCTAAAAAAAAAAATCTTCGGAAGCATTGCAAGCTTTAAAAGGAAGAACATTGTTTTTCTAGTGAAGTCAATCTAATACCTCCCATTCTGTTTTATAAATAGAAAACCAAGGGATAGCAAATTTTCAGTTAGCAGATTAGTAATTCTTACAGTTATGAAGTTAAATAAGGCATTACATGTTTATAGAATATTGGGAGCCATGTTTTAATATCCTATGTGACTAGATTTTATGTAGAAGCTCTTCCTTCTCTTTCATGCTTGACAGGAAATAGTTATCAGAGAGGGGAAAGAAATGGTCAGAAACTTGTCATGATTTTTTAGAGTATTGAAGTGTGTGTGCTTTATCTATGTCTGCCTTATCACTTTGAATGAGAACAATTCTTATTGTTTGTTTTCAATTAAGGATGAACAAACATCAAGAGTTTTAAGAATTTGAGTATGATATACAAGACCCTAGCATTCAGGTATGATTTCATAATTTATCCTGACTTATTTGGGAATGTTATTTTTCTAGATTGAGAAAAACCTTTATTAGGGAAGACTTATTTAATAAATTCTTGTTATTAGTGTTTATAAAAGGACATCTGCAGTAGTTAATTTTTCATATATATATAAAATAAGTTGATAAATGTCTGAGTTATATCCTCGCTACAAGAAAAATATGTCACTCTGAAAAATCAGAGGGGTCATAATCCAATCAAAATTACCACTAGATCTAGTGACATAACTAACTCTGGAGTTTGCTTCAAATAAAGCAAAACCCGATGACAAGCTCACTGCATGCATAATTATTTATGCCAAAGGCAAAGATTTATGCTCAATTTCTTCATAACCTTACAGAGTTTTTTCTCTGTTTCTCCTGTTCACATAGTTAGTATTTCTTCTTCACAAAATGTGTGTGCCCTCGTTTGTGACATTACTGCTTCCTACTTCAATAATTAAATATAAAGATTTACACTTGTAACACATAGTACATTACAAGTAAATATATTTGGTTCTTGGCTTTTATGACTTTGACACGAGGCTTATAATTTTATTTAGTCTGACCATTTGTGAACTATGTCAAGAGCTTCTAAAATAAAGTTTAGAAATACATGCAGTATTGCTGTTATGCTTGCTGTTATTTATGAAATCTCATGTCTTTGAAAATGTAATTTAAGATATCTAATAGCTATGATGGGTAGGTATCAAAAATATAGGGATTACATCTTAACAGGTGTCGGCTAATACCATGCTTGTGTGCTGTAAATAGCCCAAGGAGTATATTCATGTCTAATTGTGTACACTGTAGAGCACAACAGCTGCCACTTGTAGCAGCAGATGCATCATCTGACTGACTATACTCTCCAATGTGTTGACAGGCTTTCCTGGTGCAGCTGATTATATATGATTGTATTTGGCATAGTTGCATACCCTTAATAGACACTTTTATCATTGTTCACTGAACATTGGGATACTTTAGTCAGCTGTTTATTATGCCAGCTTTAATGGACTATCAGCCAAAAATTTTCATTAAGATGGCTGTTTACTGGACTATGTAAAATGAATCATTATCCTTAAGGAACTAGTGTCCACATGTCAAAAATGGGTGAGTGCAAACAGCAGCCTTGGCAAGAAGTCTTTACACAGAAAATGGAGACTCTTCTAATCTTTATGGGTAATTCCATCTGGTATTCCACTGGCACATAATTAGATGATTGTTATAGGAAGCAGCACTGCTGCTAATTGTGTGGGTTTATATATAAAGGTCTTATTCCCACAAAGCTCACACAAAGTTCTTTGCAGCATGACCATGTTTGACAGGCACTCATTTCTCAGGTCTTTTGTATGACATTAGTCAGAGAGTGGGATGGTGAGAGGGAAGAAGGAAAAAAAAATAAAGGAAAAAAAAAACAACCCATGTTTATTATCAAGTCCAACTTCATTATTTCTTTAAAAGTGTATCTTATGCCTGAGGACATGAAGACTCCACGAAAGTACAGGAAGGATTGACTGATTTAATGAATAAAGACCACTAGAATCCCAGGTTTTCTAAATTCATCCCAGGATGAATCTAAATGATGCTTGAGAACAGAGAGAGAAAAAAAAAAAAAGAATTGCCAAGAGCTTTGAGATTTGTAAGAATGAATATTCCTGTTAAGGTTTTTTTTGGCTTGTTCCATATTCTTGATATTCCTGAATGAAAAGATAAACACCCATTACTTCCTAGAGGAATGATTAGAAAACATATGACTTACCTAACATTAGTCTCACTTTTCCACCCTCCCCCCCTTCTTCCTTTCCTTTTTGTCTATTTTTATTTCAAAGCAGGTGTTTCACTTTTATTAACTACTGTAAGTAGTTTGTGTAGTTACTCAAATTAGGTTTTCTTGATTACTTCTTGTTTTCATGCTGCAACTCCATTTTTAAAAGTAATCTAGGAGAGAGGGTCTATGATATTACCCCTTAGTGGCCTAATAAGGAAGGCGTTCCATTCATGGAAACTGCTACAAAACAAAATCTCACCAGTGGACTAGGAAGCTAGATGAACCACTGTTACACTATCTAATACCTCCCTTACAGTTTTCAGTATCCAGGAAGGAGCTTTCAGGGATTATTCTTCTTCACCAGGTGTAAACTGTATGGGCTTATTTAGTTGTATTGAGTTAATGAGTGGAAGAAAAAAATTAAAATAGATCCATGACAATTTTATTTTTTTTGTCTGTAAAGTACTGCAGTGAAAGTTCAGAAAGAAAAAGATCAAATTACTTTGAGTTGACAAGGTCAAAACAGTCTCAATTATGAAATAGAGTGATTGTATTTGATAATAGAATAATTTGTGGAAAATTGATTTTGGAACTCATGGTAGATAAGACTAAGGTAATTGTTTGCAGCTGCTTCTGATAGGTGTCCAGAGTAGATATCACGCCATGCAGAGTTTGTTTTTCTGATTCCCAGAGACAGATTAAGGCATGCCCTTAAAATAAATAAAAAAAAAATACGGGACACAGATGAGACTTTTAAAGTCAGCTGCTAAAGAGGTAACAAAGTAGTGGGTTTCTGGAAATAAGCTACTGAATACTGACAAGGGTCTTCCGAATGGAGAGAGTGGTTAGTTGTAGAATCATGACCTGTACTGTGTAAATTCTCAGATGATCTAAGTGTCTCGGGTTCGGCTAGGACGGGGCAATTTTCACAAGCAGCTGCTGGCCCAAGCAGCTGGGTGGGGCCACACCCAGGGTAAACAACTGAACCAGCCAATGGCATATTCTATACCATTCTGACATGACCACTATATTATGGGAGGGCTGGCCTGGGGGACAGGGTACATGCTTTAAGCATGCGGCCGGAACAGGGAAAGTGCATCTTAGTACGGGTAGAGCCTTGCAGTTGATATCGCTCACTATATATATTATTTCATTAGTGTTATTGCTATTACTGTTGTTTTCTTCCCTCTTTGCATTGTGCTATTAAACTGCCCTTGTCTCAACCCATGTGGTTTCACCTCTTTTTCCTCCCGATTCTCCTTCCTGTCCCACAGGAGGGGGTGTGGAAGGGGAAGCAGTGGGCGAGCAGCTGTGCAATGTTTGGTAGCCAGCAGAAGTTAAACCACGACACTAAATTAGTAACGTTAGAGTCTTAGTAAGTCACAGGTCTTTACGTTTTATTCTTCATAAAAGGTAGGGAGTTCTCTTTAGAACAGATGTAGTAATAAGGTGTCAAGATTGTGTGGTCATCTAGAGCACATAATAATGTGTCAGATCATGGTGATTTATTAGAAATTTGTATAGAAGGTAGCTTTCCCTAACTATAAGTTTGATTAGTCAAAGCAAGGTCTCATAAAAAAGGACCTTTTGCATTTGTTGAGGTTAGTGGGGTAATCTGAGTGTGTGCAGTACTCCAGATTTCAGTAGTCTAGCCTTGTTACAGATATGAAAAACTTGCAAAATGCAATTTTTTTACAGGCAACGTAAATTTTTAACAAGGCCTGGAGAAAGACCTTAGATGGGTCATTGAGAAAGTCTATATTCTGTATGAGTTTTGTTTAGATTCTGAACAGAAGACAAGTTTAAGTGTAGAAGACATTTCTTATCCTGGAATGATTCTGGCTGGCATTTTAAGGGGAATTTCACGTTTAGGGTGGAACAAAGCAACCCAAAATTTTCTCTGTAAGGATGAATTAAATTATGTTGGCTTTTAAATTTTCTCCTGTATTATAATAAGCATCAAAATACTGAATTAATTAATAATGGAGAAAAAGGAATGTTAAACACATGCTTACATTACAATGTATAGATACTGCACCAACACATGGAATATACGTGTGTGCATATACATGTATTTGTGCATGTGTATATATATATCTTACGCAAAGAACTTGTCAGTGGGATATCAGATTTTAAGTAATCAAAAAGGTGAATTGTCAGTTCCTTGTCTTCAACCTATTCTTACCGTTGTTTCTAACTTGAGTAAAATTTTACAGATTGTTCTTTATGCTTAATATAAGCCTCCTAAACATGCAGAAAGTCTTTATTTGGGACTGTATTGTTCTCAGTCACTCAGTTTGCTTTGCTCTCATTGTGTTTTAACTTAACAATGACAAGCATGTGAAATGCTGATTCTACATGTTAATTATTATATGATAGAAAATCTCAAAACTTCAGTTTTATCTTAACAAATCTGAACAAAGACAGTTGTCAAGTGCTACAGAGCTCGTTGCAACTTGTCATTTATAAGAGCCCGACTGCTGCTGTCTCAAAGTTTGTGTGGTGATAAGATCTGGACAGAGAATGAGCAAGGTCTGTCTGGAGGGAGGAGGTGGCAATGGCTCTCAGTAGTCCTCAATGGCTCTGCCATCCTCCCCTGGCTCCTTGCAGATAAATTAACGATAGTTAAGAGGTGGGATGCATCTTTTCCCTGAGTTAATCTCTTCTGCTGGCCACTGGGACTGCACCAAGGGAGATCTATAGCTGACACTGCAGGTGGGAGGGAGATGGGGAGCAGGTGGTGTCATGCAAACTAGGACTGCCTCTAGGCTTTCTCTGTAAATTGGGGATGCCTCACATATCCCAAGTGTATGAAGAGACAGTAAAATATCCATCAGTGTGCACTCACCACCAGAAAACTCAAGATTTGATTTGATCCTGTGAGATTGAGCTGGATCCAAGAGGTGGTGATATCTTCCTACCTTACTGGCACTCTCCATCTATTTTTTTTCCTCTGCTCCTCTTTCCACTCACTTTTCTTCTACTTGATACTTAGTTGCGCCTTAAAATTGTTGATAAGAAAATAACCTACTGCCAAAACACTTATCCGCACCATTTATTGATTGTTCTCAGGGAAATCAAATTGCTTTGTATTGTTCCTCTGAGTCATTGCAGTGCCTCTGCAGCCCTGCCTTGCAGGGAGAGCCTCTTTTGGGGTATCATAAAGATTCGCCTTCCTCGTAGTCCACTAAGTGGGACGAGACAACATTCTTAGCTATAATGGGAATTAAAGCCATATCCATCAAATCAAGCTGTCACTCAGGGGGCTAGGCAAAAGTGTGCAATACCTAACGTAACTGAGTATCTTCAATTCCATATCTAGGAACCGTATGCTCTACACAATTCTATTACCTTGTAATAGCCTCAGTGTTCTGTTGTGGCAGAAATGTGGTAGAAATACTACTGTACAAAGCTTTTATTGTTATGGAGAGACAAGAACATATGCTCATTTCTGTGTTCTGTACATCAGACAATGTGTTCCCTTGTAAAAATGCCTACTCTTCACTTCTGAAGTGGCTTACATGCAGGTCAGAACTGATAACTCAGAACATAATCATCTATTTAAAGTGTAGGTGTTTGTTAAAGTTGTATGGAAAATCACATATATCGAAGATCAGTGTTCGCAAAGCAGATGAGGAGGTCCTGTAAAAAAATAAAATTTACTTTATCTGAATAAAGGGAGAGTCCACTGTGCATATCCCAGTGGGGTCTCTCAAAGTACCAGGGGGTGCAGCCCCCTTTTATCCTGATTTCCCAGCTGCATGAGACCCTCTTCCTTTCCCCATTGGCTAAGGTACTAGGAAGGTACAGAATTCCAGATCCGCCTACTACGTGTACCCCCTTAATATGTACACCCCCTCACATCATACGTCGCATATGTCATTTACTCTACTTTATGCCTCCCCTGAGACGAGAAGTTACTATTCCTAAGCCTATTATGCCTGCATACTGTTTCCTAAAGTTCATAAGTTTAACATGTCCAACCGGTGTCAGCCACCCCCTACTTATCTCCCAGTCCTATCTGACTCCTTGATTGCCAATTAGCACTCTCCTGCAAAACCATATCCTTGGTACAATGAGGTGTCCTCCTTTGTAAAGATATCCCTCCCCGTATCCCCTCAAGCTATCTCCTTGGTATTCTCTTTTTGTAAAGACATCTTTCTCAATATCCTCTCAACCCCTTCTCTTCTTATTTTAATAATTGTCTTTACAAACTTCATCTACCATCCACCTAACCCTCTCCTCTTGACTTATTTTTGATATTGGAACTATTCATAGAGACATTATTCTTGGTTTCATGTTAGCCATTTCTAGATCATTAGGCATGGCCACAACTTGCATTTGCTTGATCACATGTTGAATACGTTGCATAAAATACGATATAAAGATTAAGGTTATCATAGTACAAATAATAAAAAAAAAAGAATAACATCTGTTTGACCCTGGCAACCACAAAAATGTCGCTTTCCATCCCTCTCCAGGTTTGGACTAGCACATGAGCCAACTTCCTCATTTCTTTTGTTATTTGCTTTACCACTTTCCCATTATCATCTATTTGTAATTTCCCGGGGTAAAACAGACAAACAAATGTACATTTGAGGCACAAGCCTTACCAAAAGACATCCCTTCTGGGATGGGCAAGGGGGACAAATCAGTCCTTAGGATTTGGTGTCAAATTCTCATCCCACAACACGGGTCTGAAATAGGCTAACATTTATATTTCAGTTTTCTATTAATGTGTGGGGATGGGACTGTAGGCAAATCATTAAGCAGGCTCATAGTTGCACGAACATTCCTTGAGGGGCTTTTCAGCCTTGATATCTTCTGCCAGGAGCAGGCAATTTTCTTTGCCAGTCAGGGAGCTGCTGTGATAAGCAAGAGAATGGGAAGGCGGGACTGCACCTGTTGTCACCCCACATTTGGTGTCATCACAACACTGACCACCGGATCTCCAACCCGCCTCAGAGTCTGCTTTAAACACTAGAAGCTTATCAGCAGTGATGAGTTTCAATGGTTTGTGCTTTCTGCTTCCAACAATGCCAAACTCTAGCGACTGTTAAAAAACACTGGATACGATGCCACCCATGGTCTAAGTTTCTCTACCTTATACAACATCATTTGCACTGGCAGGAATTGCACTGGCCACATCACAGTGGTGCATCTAAAACTGCAGAGACAGACGTTGAATAGTACAGAGTCTGAGGAGTATTTGATCTTGCCCTTTATGACTATGTATTTGATTTTCCTCCACAGTCAATACCGTGTAAATACTCTGTGAAAATAAGAATTAGTTCTGTGTGCCAATGTGTCATTTTTAAACTGTACATGAATGCGTACATTTGAATGATATAAATCATGGGCATTGCTTGATGATGAATGGCACTGAAACTCCCTATATAAGTTTCTTCATGGGTCTGTGTTTTTTTCTCTGGTGTTTACATTTTCTGTAAGAGCTTTCAATATGACCTCTGTACTAGTGACTCTTCACACTCCAGCTTTGCCTCAGGCCTTTCCCTTCTTTATAGAGTCAAACATTTACCTATCCATCTCTGCTAATGTACAGTTGGTAACCAAAATTCAGGGAAATAGAACTTTTTATTGTGAGTGTTCACCTCTTTTCCTGCATTCACCTGTCTTTTCCTGCTATTATTTAGCATTACCATTCTTCGGCCTAACTGTGAAGACATTAAAGACTTGTACATCATAGGAAAAAAACAGAAGCGTCTTATTTTTTCATCCAGCATTTAGGTGTGTTAAATCTATATCTCAAAAGGAAAAAAGTAAATGACTCCTTCTCTTAATTTTGTTTAAATCTTGACTGCTAGTAAAAGACATTCTTTTAATCAATTTTCATTTTCAATAAATATGTTGCCACATTGTGATTAATCATTCCACCTTCTCTCTTTGTCCAAACAACTTAAGTTTATTGAGACTCTTCAGTTTTCCCCACTAATCCTGTATTCATTTCTGTCTTTCTTCTCTAAAGATGTCTCTATTGTACTTTTAATTTTGGAAAGTTGATGTTCTGTCACCAACTCAAGAGGTGATGTAAGATTTCAGGGTTTTATTATTGATGAGTGAGACCTTTCTAGAAGATCTAGTATGGCTTTAGGTCTGACCTTGAGAGATATACATCTCCTGATGAATATGTATCTTGATATGTACCGATGTTTTAGCTGCATTTGTCACTTCTCTGTTTTTTATAGCTAAGCGTTTTTACTGTTCAGGATTGTAAAACCTGATTTCCATGTGCTGTTCAGATTCACTACTCCTTTCCATGTTTTGGGCCTTAATGGTATTACTTTGTTTTTTCTGTATAAAACATATATAGTGTTTGCCTGGCTCCAAATTACTAAATGATTCAGATGGCAGTGTAATTGACTCCTGAGGCCTGAGAGAAAGCTTCAGATGACTGAGCTGTACCATCATCTGTTCAGAGACAAATTTATTGTTCTTCTACTCTTAGACATGTCCTAATAAGGGAGAATTTTAGGATCAGTTGCATGGAATAGCCGTTGAACACAAATGATTCCACTGAATTCCTTTGTAGTGTGTTTTATTTTGTACTGCAAATACCTCTGCTTTATTTACTTTGCAGTAGAAGGAAAGATTTAAAACTGTATTACAGTGAAGAAAAAATCATCTATGCTCTATGAAAATACTTATTTTATTGTCTCTTTTATCATATTTTCATTGCCGCTGCACACCACACTTGTGCTTGGTTTCTCACACAACTTTCTCTTGAGATAGGAATCAGAATTATTTCAAGTATGTTTTGTAGAGTTGTAATTGTTCTGGTTTCTGGTTTACACATATTCTGGGCAAGAGACTGAACCACACTTCTCTTAGCCAGTGGTTCTGACTTTGTCCTTTAATAGGTCTTAAATTTATTTTTTTTATTATTTTTTTTTTTGCATCTCACCTGTTTCACAAATGTCTTAGCAGGGTTTCTCAATGATTTCACACTGTCAATACCTCAAAGTATTTGCCAATACGTTCATACCTCATATTCAGAGTGGCTCAAATCTCTCACAGAATGATAGATAAACCTTTTGTCTGAGGGAGATGCTCTTAGCAGCATGATATCTTTTAGAGATAAGCAGGTAAGGCTACAAGCATGCTCGTGAAGAATTATCATCATTAAGTTAATTTTTACTCTAGACTATTTTCTACACAAGCCTCAAGGCTTCATACCCAGCCTTCGTGCTTAGATTACTATACTTTCAAAAATTCATGTCCAATTTGAATGTATGCTTTCAAAACCAAGAAATTATCTTTTATTTTATGTTTAAAGCCTCATATTTGCCTCTAATATTGTATAAATAATTAAGGAGTGTAAGACTTACTTGAAATTATTGATTCACAGGGTAATGGTTTCCTCTTTGCTTGAGAATATGCCTAACTATAAGGGCAAATATAAATTAAATGAAAGGCTTTTCTATGACAGTAGGCATGCTTCATTTTATGGAACTTTTTCTAGCTAAACTGCCAATCTCCTCTAACTTGAAGGGTAACTCATCAAAATGTCTCTTTAAAATTATCAGGAGAATTCACTGGGGCGTTCAAAAGGTCTATTTTCAGTGAACTGGGGCAGTTGGAAGAAAAATAATCAGTCTCTATTACCCCGTGTTTGCCTTTCACTGCATGGTTACAATGAGAGAGCGAGCAGCCTGGTGGAAGTGCAGTTGATAGAATAGCTTGTTAGGTATCAGCAAAGGTGGAAAACATCTGGCTCTAGCAGCCTTTGTGAAGAGTGCACACACTGAATAAACTTTTGAAGGAAACCAAAGTAAATGAGAGAGTTCAGAGAAGGATTTTTGGTGAGGATGGATTGACCGAAATATGAATAGGTCTGCATTCAGCTCTTCTGGGAAGAGAGCTACAGAAGCTGAAGTCAGAGAGCTACAACATGCACTGACAGAAAATGTGCCAAGAAGGTCATTTGAATAGTTTAGATATTTTTTGTAAGGGAAGGCATAGTAATGCTATACAACCTTTGGCATTTGATAGAAACATTTTTCTAGATGGAAATCTTTGTGATTCTCAGCATTCTACACACAAAACTAAAATCCACAGCAAGCAGTGCTTATGGATATTTTTATTCTGCACTTTAGCTTTTTGAACAACATAGTCTGTTGAAGTTCTTGTGCGCATGCCATAATTTCTCTAATTTCAATACCAGCCCCACATGTAGCCATTCCTGCAGTGCTTTGTGAATACTTTGTGAATACTTTGGTCAATTTTATGTGGGAGCTAAGCTTAAGTTGGAAATCATTCTGGTTTAAAATTCCATTGTCACCTGTATAAGCAAGGCTCAAGCAAGTGAAAGATAGACCTCAAGCTGTGGTATTATTTGGGGGAAGGTTCTAACTCTCTTTGGAATAGCCTCCTATGTGTGAAGAACAGAGAAGCATCTGACAATGTGCATCACATACTTGCAAAGATCAGGAAAGATCTGAGGTTGGCAAGACCAGTGTTTGTGTGAAGCAGGAAGAAAAGGTTGCAGCAGGCTTACCAGAAGAGGAAATAGAGTCAACTCTAACCTCAGGTCTCTAACTAGGTTTAATTCTAAGCCATGGTTAACTGGGTTTCCATCACCATCTGGAAAACAGCAAAAGACATTTTTTAAAAACAAGGACTGGTCATCACTGAGAATAGAGATCCTGGTATTAGTGAACCATGAACAAGCCAAGGCTGGACAGACCTACACAGACAGTGCGTTGGTGGACAAGGGAATGCTGGAATTAAGTGGATAGCATGAACTGGGGAAGAGCTTTTCGTATACTTGCTTTGAACCATCTTCTGTCACATGCACAGAAAGATTATTGTTTGTGAACTCTACTATCACAGAGTGGAGGCAAAAAAGAAAGACACTTAATATGTTTGTGCATTTCTAGAAGCCTATTTAAGTTTTATAAAGAAAAATGTTAGACTTATGTAGAAGCCAAGATTAACTGATGTGAACGTTTGTGCATATGATTTCTGATCTTCGAATAGAATTAAACAACTAAGCATTTTATTGGAAGGCAGAAAACCTGAATAATGACCAGGATGTGTTTTGCCTATCTGAAATAATAGACAAAGAAATTACAGTTTGAAGCACCACAGAAAGAATGATTCTCCTGCCTGGGAATAATCAATTCAGTTCTAAATAGAATGCACCGTGAGCTTGTATATTTGCATCAAAGAATTTCTTTACTATTCTTAATTATGCTTGGCAATCTGCACTTAAAGACAAGTGTATTCGTCATACGGCAAAACAGCAGTGCAGATCCCCAGAGTAGTAGCACCTCTTCACACAAGTTTTTAATTGGAGATGACTTGCAGCATTACAGTGACTTTTAAAATTGTCATTAGTGGTGTGCTGCCTGCACTAGTTTTATGCAGGATATTCGAAAGTACCCAGTCCATCTTATCCAGGCAACAGCATATCGCTTTCAGCAGAGTTTTCATTGTGCAATCCATTGCATGTAGTAGAATCTACAAAAGTATTTCTCCTGCTGAGATCATGAGTATTCACTACACGCTGTTCAACCAACCAGTTCTCTGCTGTCGGACCAGCTTATATCCCAGAGAGTACCTGCTGAGGAGCTGAAGGCAGTTTGTCATGAAACTCCAGGAAAATGCTTTTATTCAGGATTCTGAAGTGATGGCTGTGTGTCACAGATTGACATCACAGGTCTGTGCACATAACAAGGCATTAAGCTGCTGGTTCACTGTGACGAGTTTCTTGGAAATCATTTACAGGACTGTTGATCTTCACACGCTGTCATCCTGCTCCCTGCTGTCCCCAGCTATTTGTCTTGCTGTTAGAGTGGGCCTTCAAAATGCAAACTAGTCTGTCTGAACATGCTGAGGAGTGCTGAAGCCATTTTTTTTTTTTGCAGAGTCCAGAGTTTCAAAAGAGAACTCAGGTCACCAAATACTACAAGAGATTGGTGGGGAAGAAAAGAAATAAGACAACCCATTTCTGCTGTCAAAGAAAAGATGTCACAGGAATGGAGACACTGCCACTCTGCGCTGTCCAGGGCAGATGGACCACAGGGCCTTCGCTGAGCCTGAGGCCTCAGTACCTCAATTGCATCGCAATGGTCAGGCGCATTGTTGAGGCACAGATAGACTGATGTAGATGCAGACTGCTTGGCAAAGCTCTTTCAGGGCAGTTTGGTGGCAGGGCATTTCCTGGTAGAGCATTGTGGTTTATATACGGTTTTAGTCTTGTGCCTTCTAAACACTCTCATATTCCTTGCCTCGGTCTATCCACACTTTGTGGATGTTTTTAGCTGTGTAGGATTCCAATAATGTTTGTAGGCCAGGGGCCTCCTTTTTTGACCTTGCCAAACAATTTGCAAAAAGATCAATTTTCCTCCGTTTACCACTGATATGAAGGAGTTCCTACCCGTCTCCCTCCCAAAGTGGACACTGGTGTTGCCATCAGCACGAGCAAGTTTCTCCAGGCTGCTTGGCTTCTCAGCTGACAGGGTGGTTGAATAATCAGCTCTTTGGAAACACTGAAATAGCCCAGTCCTTATGCAGCCCACCTGATCGGCTGCAGGTCAGGCTGCTTTCTTCTCAGCTTTCTCTGGTGTTGCCTGTTGCACATTCCTCATTGGCTCAGACAACCATCTCTATCACCAGCTGGCTCCTTCAGTCATGTAAAGATGATCAGAGTGGTTTCCCAGGCCTAGGCTCCCAGACCTGCCTGCCAGGAAGCCAGGCAGCCCCACTTGACACTTAAACTGCTAGTGGCCAAGGACCTGTCTGAAGAGCTTGAGTTTAAATAATGAATGTGGTGTGTGCTTAGTGCACAAGCTCTCCAGGCATGCCAATTTCTGGTTTCAAGAACGCTTTTCTGGGTATTTCTTGCATCTCATAAGTAAAGATTGAAATTATATCTGTTCTCTGATTGTCAGTAGAAAGCATGCTGATGCATGCTAAAGGCTCACAGTTTATGTTCTGAATGGAAATCAAAAAAAGACTGAAGGCATTTATCATCAATATTTTGTAGCTACCTCTGTTCAGACTTAGGCCAGAAGAACATGGAGTCTCAAAAGCCCTAAAAGGCAAATTTTTGCAGCAGTGACACAGAAGTGTTTTAGTGCTTCAGTATCAGCAGTTTTGTTTTAACTGTTTGTCTTTTAAACTGTTACCTCGTATCTTCCTTTTCATGCTTTTACAATTCACTTAAGAGGATGGGAGCTGGTCAATGGCTGCATATAGTTAGGACTAAAAGATTGTTTTTTAAATAGATTCTCATCTTCCTTCACGTCGTCTTAAATGAACAATACATCACAATATGGCTTATTTTTAACTTTTTATTTATTAATTGCAGAGTTAGCTAGGAATTCAGTGTGACTAGAACCTCTTACTGTCAAAATTGAGAACTGTTATGAGACATTTGGGTCAATATTTGCAGAGCTTCTAAATCACACGCTCTGAGACTTGCTTTTGCCCCATTGATAGTGACGTGTCATATTTTTTCAGCTTCTATTACTGACATACAAATTAATGGAAAAGGTAGAGAAAAAAATGTTACTAATCAAAAATAGCAGTATTTGTTCAAAGGACCTAATTTTCTGCTTTCCACATTTGCCAAATAAATTTTCTGCCTCAAATAAGGGAAATGCATCAAAACACCTGGCCTTAAATATACTCTTAAGCATTCATCTGAATGCTAAACAAATGTGTTTGTTACCCACAAGATCATTCATTTCCCGTGATAAATCTGTACAATATATGTAAACTTGCAAATTACTTTTGAATCTCTTACATTGAGAATTGTTTTTAATCAGGACATGTAGATTTTTACATTTTACATATTTCTGAGAGATTTTCTTGAAGCTATGGAGGAGATTCTTTAGTGCAGGTAAACCACTAAATAAATAAAATATTTTTTGTGTTTTCATAAAATTACAAATATTATACACATCTAGTTAATTTTTGGATAGATGTTTCAGTTATATATATTAGTTATATATATAATATATTATTTTCCTTTGTAAAAGCACACAATAAGACATTAGATCTTAATTTCCCTCATATATCTGGGATAATTCAATTTCAGCAAAATCATTTCAAATTGACTTGAATATATCTGAGTTTAGTATGCAGCCTGTAATGCCTAGTTCTTAAACTACACATTTCATAAAAGAGAAACAAATAAGTTACACTATCAAAATATTACCGTGATACAGAATTTAACAATGCTCCACGATTGTAAAATATTTTAATTGCATATTAAATCTACCTAAAAGGTAGTTACATCATTTACCCTTAGAAACAATTAACTGTATTGCCTGTAAGTGGTAATTGTGACTCAAACTAAAGTGAGTCAACAAGAGTGTAACAAAAATGAATGGAGATCTACAATATAGCACTCATGACGAAACTATGGAAACTTCTAAAGTGTGTGACCTGAGAACTTTATGGCATTCCATATCAGATGGTATTTCAAAACAATATTAATAACCAGTGGTTAGACTAGATAACGTCTTTTGTTGTCCTTCAGCTCAATGATCGTGTATAAAGTGTTAGAAAAGTAAAATGCCATTGCTCTCGTAGTTACCTATTAAAAAATATGCAATATAGCAGTTATTTTTAAGTCCTATGAATAATATTTTTGAAAGATTCATCAGAGCCACAAGTGGTTCTTTGGAACTGCTCCTCAACAAGCTCTTACACATGGATTTTGCCTTATACAGTTAGAGTTCAGCATACATTGCCATTAGTCATCCAATTTGTCAGTATTTGTCTAGAGAGCTATTGCCAGTGTTCACGACTGGTTTCCTGGAGGAAAATGTCACTACACCATCTCATCAGCATTTGGAAGAGTGTTGTAGTTTTGAGGCAGTAATGAAGGGGACTCACAGGCATGAAGCCATCTGAGCAGCTCCTGTGAAGGGCTTACCTTCCTGCTGCTAGCCTAAGGAATGTAATACACAGTGTTATGACAGACAGGATGTAAGATACAGCACCTCACACTCTCAGTGTGGAGCTGTCAGGAAATTGGGCATTGTCATTCTGAGAATGAAGGCAAAAAAAAGGTGACATTTATGCACATCTTCTGGTTTGTTTCATTCTCCTCAGCTACAGCTGAGGATCTGAGATGGTAGTTAATACACAATGGAAGAGAGTGAATGGTTTTGGCTCACTACCTGAATTCCCCAGGCTATGGGATATAGAGCCTTGGTCTCGGTCTCATTGGTGTTGTCAAGAATAATGGCTCCAAAGCTCCTAAGCAAAGAGTAAAACATGGCAGTATATGCATGCAAAATATGTGTGGGCCAGCTTTGGTGTGTATCTCACAGAATGGTTAGGGATCAGTGGCTCTAACAAAAGTTCCTACAATCTTTCCTTTATGGGTATGTTCAGATCTGTGTCTTTGATTTTTTATGTTACTACGTATGTAAATGCACTCTGTTCCTCATCCTGTATCCACTCCTTTTCGTATAGATCCTCGAGACTGTAATATCTTCAGGGATAATCTTGAGGGCTAATCCTAGCACAGTCGACTAGTTATTTATACTGTTTAGCAAATAATAATAAAGGGGCATTGTTAACAGCACTCTGTATGGAGCCTAGAGAAACTAAAAGTGAGGGGGAAAATTGTACAAAATAATACTGCAGAGCTATGAAGCATTCAAGTAACATTAGCTACCCTCAGGGAAGTAGATCTTTGTGTGCAAGTCTTGCTTTACTAGTTTTTTTTTTCAAATTAGACAGATAGCTTTGCTCTTCGCAGTGAACCAAGCACAGTAATACATTACAGTTCATCTTTTTGGGTACATTAGCCCTTTAGAAGCCTTCCATAATACTTCTGGTCCATCTGGATTAATGAAAAAAGATATTCAGAATGAGAGACCTCTATCTTTTTCTTTGCCCTGTTATTTTGAAAACTGAAGTTGTTAAAAATTTGGAAGGAAAAAAACATTAGGGTTGGTTCAGCAGTTCTAATTAATCCACTGTTCCATCAACTGTTTAAAAATTAAAGGTGACACAGGAATAGCTTCATACTAAGTTCTCACATACTTGTTTTCCTGCTTTTTGTTTCTAGGGTCCAAAAGACTATGCTTGCAAAGGATGAATCTTTGTATTGAGTTTGCATGGCAAGATTTTGATGGTTAGGGGTAGTTGCTAGAAGATTCCCCTGTGTCTGATAGAGCCAATGCAAGCTGGCTCCAGGACAGACCCCACTGGTGGCCAAGGCCAAGCCCATCAGCAATAGTGATAGTGCCTCTGTGATAACGTGTTTAAGAAGGATGAAAAACAACAACAAAACAAGCAAACAAAAATCAAATGAAAGAAAAAAAACAATCACCCAACACCTAGCAACTTCAGCCAGAGAGAGAAGTGAGAATATGTGAGAGAAACAACTCCGCAGACATCAAGGTTCGTGAAGAAGGAAATAGAGGAGGTGCTCCAGGCACCGGAGCAGAGATCTCCCTGCAGCACATGGTGAAGACCATGGTGAGGCAGGCTGTCCCCCTGCAACCCATAGAGGTTAATGGTGGAGCAGATATCCACCTGAAGCCCGTAGATGGCCCACACTGAAGCAGTCTGTTCCTGGACTGCATCCCATGGAAAGGACCTATGTTAGAGCAGTTCATGAAGAGCTACACCCTGTGGGAAGGACTCACACTGAAGAAGTTCGTGGAGAACTGTCTCCCATAGGAGGGACCCCACGCTGGAGCAGGGGAAGAGTGTGAGGAATCCTCCCCCTGAGGAGGAAGAAGCAGCAGAGACAATGTGTGATGAACTGACTGCAATTCCCATTTTCCATCTCCCTGCACCACTGGAGATAGAGAAAATTTGCAGTAAAGTTAAGCTCAGGAAGAAGGGAGGAGTGGGGGAACATGTTTCTAAGATTTAGGTTTATTTAGCATTACCCTGGTCTGATCAGTCTGGTAATAAATTACAGTATTTTTCCCAAATCAAGTCTTTTATGCCCGTGACAGTAATTGCTGACTGATCCCTCCCTATTCTTATCTTGACACACAAGATTTTCTTTATATTTCCTCTCCCCTGTCCATCTGAGGAAGGGAGTGATGGAGCAACTTTTGAGGGACACGTGTCATTCAACCAGGATCAACCCACCACAATCCCCATCAGTTTCTTACATTGAATAAGAAGTTCATATATCTTGAACTAAATTTTGAAATAATTTTTCATTAAGAACATAAGTAATCACATCTTCATTAGATCTGTTTTGCTACACAGAGTAAAATGGGTGTTCAAGTCCTTCATAGCTAATTTAAACAAATTTTGTCATGGATCACTTGCAGCTACTTGTTAGATAACTATAAAAAGATGGCTACACTGTGGAGGTAAAAAAACCCAAACCTCCTACAGTTCTGGAGCAATCTGTTACTGGTTGCTTACAAGAGCTCGGGTGCTTTTACATGGTTGTTTCTGTCTGTTACTACTGCAAAGACAAAAACATTGTAAGGCTACTTATAGAATGTACATTATTTCTTAGTTTTACAGGTTCTATCTTGTAAGTAAAGCACAAACACAGCTACTACCTCTAAATAAATATATATATATTTTTTATTTTTTTTTCAGTTGCATCCAGGCTCTCTAAAAATGTGAAATGTTGCTGTTACAGGTCTTGTCTGCAAAAAAAGCCAATATGGAAAATTGTATTTTGGACAACAAACATTATGGAAAATCTTTGGCAAGAAGAGGTATTGATATTAACCGTAAGGGTTAATTTTAATAGATTGGGATGAAATCCAAGCAAAATTAATATTTATTTCATTTGACTTACATCATACTTTCACAGGTTATACTTATGGTTAAATTTAAATGGAATTTTATTTATGAACCTTTTACTTAAGGGATAAGGGGAAAATAAGACTCCTGAGAAGGAAGACCATATGTCCTCTCGTGTCCTAAAATTCCCTTCAATTCAGCAAATCTCCAGAGATTATATACTGAAGCAGCAAAATCTGAGTTTGTCAGAGAGTCTTCAATATTTCTTTTCCATTCTTTTATCTGAATATTCTCACGGATAAAACAACAGAATTAAAACAATAGGTATTATCTTCAGGTTTTGCGTTTCAGCACTGCACCTGTAGTTGACAAGTGGAGTCAGTTTATAAACTGTTGGAAGAAAATCAAGACTTAAAAGAACTTTTGTACAAAGCTTAATATTGCACTGTCTTTAACATTGTCAAGGGAAATGCCATGTCTTTATCTACTCTTACACAAATAGGCAGTTAAAAGACTCCTTAACAATAGAATTGCTCTTATTTACTACGTGTTTTATATTCTATTACAGTTAGTAATATCCATTTCATATCTCTGGGGGGTATTTTTCTTCGTTTTCACCATCCAGAAGGAATGCAGTTAGAAATTTTTCATATAAAATGAGGATGTAATCTGGAAATATTTCAAAGTTAATTCAATGTATTTTCTGATTTTATCAGAGTGAACAGAACCCCTGGGAATAGATTTTCCTGGGGTTTTAAAACACAGCAATCATTTTCTGTTTCATATAAATATGCACGTATGCCATTTAAGTAGTTTATATAAAACACAGTATTTCTGGGGAAAACTAAGGTTTTATTCATAACTTGATATTAGTTTGAACTCTAACCTGATTCTAACATTACTTAATGACATAGACAGTTTTATATAATTTTTTGAGGCATTTTTGAGATTTATTTCTTTCTGTGCAGAAGCTAGGCCATATATGGATGTCTATCTTAGGTGATACTTGACATGTATGATTGAAAACATTCTGAATTTCATGCGCTGGGATATCTCAGTTGCTCAGAAGGGACAAATGAGTGACTAGATGAGAACACAACTTTTCCACGTGACAAAGACAATCTTAACGTCCATCTTCCAGTGCAATAATGAAGTTAGTGGTATTAATCATGCTAGCAGAAGTAAAAGAAAAAGGTTGTATCTTCAACCATTCAGTATTGGCCAGATATCAACAGAATATTTTGTTGCAACTTTTTTTAATGGTCAGAGCTGCAGTGAGGTTTTTCCCTGGGTGGGGATTCAGTAGGCAATACCTGTAAAACACTGACCGAGGTTTTCCTGCCCCTGCCTTCAGCCTGAGATGGTATCTTTAATAGGGATTGTCCATACCTATCTCTGTAGACTAATTAATCTACCTGTGTAGAGCCAGCTATGCTCTGACACTGCACAGTCCCTTGGCCTTTCTCCAGCTTTTCTTCCTCCTCAACTGTTCAGCTGTCTAACCACATGTGGGTAGTGCTCCTGATAAACCAGTGCTCAGATTGATTGCAAATTCAAACAAGAAACAAATAAGAATTCTTTGGCTTTGGAAACAAATGGATGTCTGCCAAGAGGATCAGGTTCTCAGTGATAGTGTCCTGTCCTCTGGTCAATCCCGGTTGGCTTCACAGAAGTAACTGGGTCTGGATCAAGCCTTACAGTTTTGGATAGCAATGAACTCCCTACATGTACCCTATTTTTTTAAAGACGCATTTATGTAGAAACACTCAAGTTCCTTGTATGTGACAGCTTTTTGTCTCAGATATGTAAGGAGTACTCTTGTATGGCCTTGGTACTATTTAGAGTGGGGGCATTTCTACAGTAGGCTATTGCCAGATGATAAATTTTGAACCAAGTGTGATATCGCACACTTTTCTTTAGGGATTTTATATTTTCGTGCATCTGCCACAGCTCATAGAAATAAAGGAAGCATGTAACCTCAGGTAGGCACAGAACCACTGAGGCTAAATACTGCAGCCTGGTTACTGAATTTTGGTCAAACTTGTCTGGCTTCAAAAACAATTACCAAATGAAGTAGTTGAGGAACCTTATTCTGAAGTCTATAATCTATGAAAGTGAATAAGGTACTTAGAAACAGAGTGGAAAGAAATTCTTGGCTCTGGTTATTTTATTCAGGCAGAGCTGTACTTCTTTAATCTAATTTAAGAAAGGAAAAAAAAAAACCAAAATCAACTTTAGTAAGTTCTTTTGCCAAAAGGAGGAAGAAGAAAGGCAAACCTCTTTCCTGTGTGACAGTAGAGACACGGGAACTGAATACACCACTAGTCATTTCACACTCTTCTGTAGAATTATACTGAAAGGAAAATATCACTGAACAGTAGGGAAAGTACAGAATTCATGAGCACAGGAATATTAGTTATGAACTTTTCTTCCTGATGAAATTCTCCAAGCAGAAATTGTGAATGCTGCGTTATGATTGTAGAGACTTCTGCTAGAAAATACCTGAAGTGCATTAGAGCTTTCTAGTCTCTTCTGTTTCAATTCCTATCCTATCTGCCATCACATGGAATTGCAGTGGAAAGCCATAACTGGTTTAAGGTGACCCTGCTGTTGTTCAGGTATGTTTTCCTTACACCTACAACTATTGTGGTTCTGAAAAAAACCAAGTTATTGTGTGGAGTCAGTGTGTCTTCTTAGAGAGCTATGGCTAAATCACCCCATGTAAAGTAATATTAGCTCTGATCTGACAGGAATTACTGCAATTACAAATTAAATGATCTCCCTGAAAACATTTTCTTCAGCCTTCCCCTAGACCATATTATTTCTCTTACTTTGCTGGTTATTGAAAAATCCTTCATCCACTCTATTTTGTTCAAGAAATGAAAAGAGGGAGCATCCTGTACCTTTTCCCACTGCCCACAGTGCAGTCCCTTCCTGAGTAGTCTTGATTCACTTTTACAAAAATGAACGTGAATTCCACAAAAGGATGTTGATCTTATTTGATTTTGCAATATATTCATTATTTTACGAAGCTAGATTATTTTTTTCAAAGTGAACAGTGGTAGATTTTTTTTCATACTATTTTATGTCATGCTGGAACAGCAGAGCACAGCTACAATTTTAGCTCCTTTACAGAACCAAATTCATGCTTTTTATTAATGATTGCCATTTGAATGAGAAGCTATACAGTTCTTCGTTGTCCTCATTAACTAGATATCTTTAACTTCTTGCTAAGCAGAATATTTTTTGTTTTGCAAAAGAAATCTTATTCCTCTATAGCACTGCACTGGAAAATATGGCCTATCCTATATTTAGAGCTTGTTTCAGATGCTTTAGTGTGCACACATAACAGTGATGCTTTGTAAAGTTTGATAATACCTATGCAGTTTTAAAATACACATGCATATATACATGGATAGTGTACGCTAGGTGGTTTTGTATGGGGTAGATATTGGCTTTCCACTTCATTTCAATGTCTGAACTTTTGAAAGCGAATATTAGTCTAGCAAGACACAGAAAAACCGTTACAGAAACTCATGAATCTATCTATCCTTAGGAATAAGATCATCAAGTGACCTAAATTCTCCAGCCTGAAATCTAAAATTATTCTGAACCTGAAAAGTCCACAGGACAGATATTCCTGTAATAAGAAAAGAAAGAATGTCTGTAAGTACTGGTATTTATAGACGGGGGAGAAATAAGGCGTGCTGATCTGGCTGTTTTGCACACTCTCATAGGAAACAGCTCCGAAAAATAAAATCCATGTTAGGGAGCTAAGGCGATAATAGATGACAGGAAGATGGGACTTCAGTGGGAGATAAACAACCACAGCAAAAGTGCGTGCAAATGGGAAATAACAAAGTCTGTTGCTATTGATGCAAAGTAGATAGCTTGAGATGATCTTAATGTGATGCTGCCTGTGAAATGCATGGAGCTTGCCAACCTGCTCATGTTTATTCCCTACTCAATATTGTCTGTTTCAAAGAGATTGTGTGTGGTGCATTGCTGGGCCCAATATAGCTAAACACACTCCATTTTTTTTTCAAGTGTGTAAATTGATACACAGTGGTGTTCAGGTAATGTGTATCTAAATGGTCGTGAAATGCTTAGGGATGGGATCTGTCCTTTTAATTTTTCCCTGTTTGTAATTAGAGCGAAGTAGAGCTCTGATCAACATTGGAACTGATAGACATAAACACACCAAATAAATTTCAGAATTATTTGGGGATATGTGGTGAAGACAGCAGGATAAGAGGATAGTTGATCGCTCTTAGTAACATCATATTGTAAACATATGTTACATGACATGACCTTGAAACATTACAGCAGTCTCTTCTTATCTTTACTAATACTTCAACTGTATGCACCGTAAGTGGTTTCTGTGATCTGACCTAATCTACAAAAGTTTGATCTGTTTTTGTTACGTAAAATAAAACAACTTGGTTTAATTTCATTATAATAGAGCTGTAAGCACCTGCCAAACATGTTCTTTGTGTACTGCTTTTTTATATTGTTTTGCTTTGCTTTATTTACATAAGAAAGATCATGGTGTGGAAATTACTGTAAGTAATGCATCGCCTTTCTGCATATAGACAGGAGCAGACTGAATCTGCCAGATGAGGTGTTTGAAGTAATTTATTTACTAAGTTGTTCTGGCTGTTTGCATTTCATCTTGTTTTATCTCCCTTGCTACTCAACAACGTGACTGGAGAAACAGTGTCTGACACAAAAAAGGGAAGAAAAAGAGACGGTGTCAAAAATAATCAATAAGAATATTGGACTAATGTGTTGCCAGCTGAGAAACTAAGAGAAAGAAAGGTATATCACTACTTCTAGTGTTATTAATAGTATATGTAACAAATTCATCGGACTTAAGACGAGATTAATTTGATCAGCAGGTGATTTTAAAAAATACTCTAATTCATTAATCATTTTATAAAAAAGTGTCTTGATCCAGTATAGTGGGAAATAGTATAAAAGCTAGTACATATAAGCAATCTATCACTATTTCTGGGGTGCTAGTTGTGCTAGCTAGGAAACACTTCTTTAATTAGGCACATGTACTAAAAAAAGGAAACAGAGATCTTATGCAATCAAGCTATTGAGCTGTTCTGCCTTTCAATCTGAAGTATATTCATTCTAGTAGAGATCAGCAATTGGCAGTCAAACCTTTCAACATTTGTCTGCGGGAATGTTCTGTGTCTTTTCTAATTCTGGGAAGATTCAATTTGGCCATTAGCAGAAGTTTGCAGTATTTCTTGAAATTCATCCAATTAAATGAATTCTACATTCCTGAGTGTGAAAGCAGGCAGCCATGAGCAGTGCCGACATTAATTTGTCTTTATATATGAACATGGTGTCACGGAAGGACAATTTACCCAGCCTATCTCCCAGGCAGCACACAGCTGTTACCATGTTTCTGTTGAGATCTTTTCCTGGGCTGCTTTATAAGATTATATTGTACTTTGTCATTGAACATGTGGCAGAAATGGGAAGGGATGACTGGTACATATCTAAGACTTTCCCTATTTGTTTTACTTTGCAGCAGCGGCTACAAGGCAGGTAATTGCTATCTTATTTGCATAGAACTCCTCTATTACTACTGAAGAAACTCAGTGTAAATCCTGGATTTGAAAAGAAGCTTGGTTAAAACTACCCTCCAAATGGTCCAGAAGAAACTGACTCTAAACTAAAAATCCTTATTGCCATCACTGTTTCAGTGCTCTTGGTGTCTTATCAAGATTCTTTCAAAGATAATATCAAAAGAATAGTTAACAGTTCTAAAGTAAAAACAAATCAAAATTATTCGACTAAGTTCAGCATGTAGGAATGTTAAATGGATTTTATTTTTTTCCCCTGCAAATTTTCATTCCTCTTTTAGTCAAGACTCTGCTAGGTTGCCTGGAGCACTCACTCAAATCACACTGTTTGGAATTTTGCCTCTCAAAGAATTGGGGCTTTATATTTAGCCAGTTTTTCACTGCCTGTATTATCTTAGACTGCATAAACCCACTTTTTTTTTTTTTTTAATTAATTTGCTCTATAGTTGAATAGCCAGTTACTTAGTCTTAGAAATACAATTACCATAGCAACTGCAAGACTTGCTATATAAGTAGCTGTAAAAGGGCCAAGCATAGGTAATTTCAAGCAGGGAAACATATTTTAAAAATATATTGTTATGTTTCTACATCTGTTTCTGGTTGTACTTTCATCAGTAAAGGATTGAAATTACTATGACAAGTCAACTACTCCCAATAAATACCTCAGTGAGAAATGATGCCTTCAGCCTAATTATCCTTTTTACAGAAGTGCATAGAGAGGGAGATGTACCGTATTAAAAAAAAAAAAAAGGCAAACAATGTAATTTGCATATTAATATGATTTCTTATGAAAAAGGACTTGGTGTTTTTATATGAAATCAAGTTAGAAAGATTTTGTTGTTAAAATTAGATTTTAAAGTTAATTTTGGTGTTGTTAAGCAAGAATTTAATAATATAGTTGTATGGTTGTAGCACAGTATGTGGATATTTCCATCCGGAGAATACTCAGGCTGAGATAAGGAACATCCTAGTTAAGTTTACAGCCAAAAGTAGAGAATATTTCAGATAAAAGCAGATCTGTATCTACTGTCCATATAAAGGAGGCTAATAAAATGACATAGCGGAACATTAACTATTGTTCTATATAATGTTATGAAAGCTACACAAGATGCCAAAAGCAAAATGTGACAAAAATCTGTTAGATCAATATAAATCCTAGTGGGTTCCCATTACCAAAGGGCAGGAAATGATACCATGATAAGGTAGTGGTTTCAAGTGCAGGTTGATATTGAACTTACTGGACATCAGTACTGTCACCAGGGGCCTTATATTGGCTTTGTGTTGTTCTCCTGTGCTGCCCAGGTTCAAGTGCCTTTGTTGCCTCCTTGTCCATGTCCTCCTTCAGTCCCCTGTCCTCCTCCTATACTCAATTTTGTAGAGTTGGAGGGATGTTACTTTTCTAACTTCTCAGCTCAGAAGCGAACACAGGCTGGGCACCCCTTTCTCTCTGCCTCTTCTCTTTATTTTGCAAAGTGTACCTCACATATTAAATCAGTAGGGGTGGGATTCATCTCCTAAATAAAGCACTTGCACCAGCGAGTCTATGAATTGGAATCTAAGTGGCTCCCACTACTGTCAATAGCAGTCTAAGTCAGTGAAGGTTGGAGTGCTTGTGGCTAAGGTTTCCCGAAAGAACACGCCTGGTTGCTGCTGAGGAAATTTGACCAATACTGAATTCTGTACTCCATTGATTGAACTGTCTATATCACCATTGCCTGTGTTGACTACAGGTTCCTTGACTATTACAGGAGTTTAGATGTGCTCAAATGTGGATACTCTAATATCAAACTAAATCTTTTTCTGTTAGTCTTTGATCCCAGAACAATGGTTAAGGTATAAGATTATGGGAGGAGGAGGTAGAGACCAAGGGTTTTGCTGTCAAAAGGCTGAGAAATACAATGGAGATGCTAGCACTTTCTTGAGCTACTGCCTCTGCCATGGAATAAGTTTCCCAAAGAAAGATCCCATCCAAGCAACTGTGTTAGATTGGGTAGGACATCTGGGAGTCTTTTCCCTAGTGAAATCCTAATGACTCTTTTGAATAGGCTTCATAGCAGTAAAGCATACAATGATATCACAACTTATCCCCAATGACATTGTGAGACGTGGAGCATTTTCAAATAATATGTCTTGCAAATAGCTGTTCAGCATTTCCAAGAGTGAACTACATTGTTAACAGGGAACACGCAGGAGATTTTAAACCAGTGCTTCATATGTTTGTTTTGTGATTGTTTAGGTTGGAAAGGACCTCTGGAGGTCCAGCCTCACTCAGAGCAAAAACAACTTCAAAGGTCACGTTGATCTGCAGATTGTGTCAACAGCAAAATCAGTTTTGCAGGCTTGTATTTACTTTATTTAGCCCAAGCTAACTCAAATTGTACTGCAGACAAGTGTGTCCCAGGTAACTGTCCATGTTCAAGTTTCTGTCTTCTCTAATATTTTTTCCTTGTTAGATTTATAATGAGTTTGTTCAACTATATATTTTAGGACCCCAGCAAAGTTGCTTCATTACATTTTGGTTATGAAAAGGGAGGAAAGACTTTGCTGAGCAGAGTCTGTGTTTCCTCCTCATGAAGGTGTTGCTAAGGAACAATGGTGATTTTACTTTCATTAATATATTTTTCATGAAGGCTGAGCAAGAAGCCTTATCAGTTTGGATCTGGCTAATGTTTTAGAAACTGAATTTAAAATGTTCCTTCATGGTCATATTCTGCTCAGTTTAGAGCCATAACAGATGAAAAAATAAAGATGGTTTGAGTGAAATGGTATTCCTGTGTTCCATAGTTAGGAGATAATGGGATAAAATGAATGCCTCAACAATGTGATGGGAAAAAAAACAACAGGATGCTTAAAGTATGCACATCTTTTAGTAAATGGTATTGCATCTTAGATTCCCATTAGACTCAAATAGAGACCAACTGAGATGTTCTTTCACATATTCTGGTAATATGGGAGACCTCTAACATAGATGGTTCCTTTTGTTACTGCTTTTGAAAGTCTAATTTCCCCTTGATAACAATCAGTTTTGTCAAGGGACAGAGAAAGTAATTAAAGATGTTTATAACTAACTCATCTCTCTGCCAACAAACTAAATAGCTAAATAACTGTTTAAGAATGACAACTGAAGATCTGCTTTGACTAGAGAAGTTCATTATGACAGATTGCCTCTAAATAAAAATAATAAGCTAAAAAAACAAAACACAACTAAAACACACACAAAAAAACCCTCAGCAGAATTTGTGTGGGATTGTAATTGTCAGAACTGTTATAATTCTCAAATACCTGCTTCTGTTTCGGTTCCAGATTTTACATCCCTCTCTCTGGATAGTCAGTGCTATGGCTGGTAGATTCCAGTGGCTCTGAACTTCCTCATGCTTCCTTCTGGTGGTTTCTACCACTGGCTGAGAAGCACCTGCACGTGGGAATCATTCACCCTTTCCTAGTGCTTTTTGATGATACACTTGAGCAGCTCGAGTAACTGTAACCACAACACTTTAAGTAAATTTTGGTCCACTTACATCAGGAAAATGGCACCCGGACCACAAAGACCAATTTGCAGTCCTTGTCACAACTGACTAGGAAAAGACATGCTCTTCTTCATGTTAGGAATATTTCTACAAGACTTTGTTTTTAATTGAAAGAATTGTAGTATATTCCACAAGAAAGCAGGTCATGTATGAAAGCTTTTACACCAGGAAATTTTCTGACAGAACAGCTTGTGTGGGGAAAGAGGTAGATCTCACTGAAGGAAATCTCTAGCCAGGAATCAAATACCATTTTTAATATAAAAAAAAAAATAGCGAGAGGGAGAAATTTCATAAAAGTTGAACAAGCAGTGGGAATAGAACAAGAGTGGCAAAAGGAGCCAAACACCAGAGTCCTATCTGAGTAACTCCCTGCTCCCATAAATTGCCAGGTCTTTGTTTGCCATAAAATTAAGTGCCTGTTCACAGAAAAGATCAGGGTTTATAATAAATAATGTATTTTTAACATGTTAAATAGTAGACAAGTAAGTTATCCCATATCGCCTTGTCCATGTTTCCTAAGACCCTATTAGTATTTCTAACTATTTCATAGCCTCTGGTATCATCTGAAGTCCCACTTAATAGTAGTTTACTGCAGCAACACTGAAACAAAAAAAAAAGCTGTATCTTCTTTTCTTTCTTTGGCAATGTTATAAGCTAGAGGTGCTATTAATTTAATAGCATAAATGTAGACATCGGTTTCTATGGGCACTAAGATCTTCCTCCTTTGCCAGGTACTGGGCAGCGCACTCTGCAGATTTCTCAGACTGCTCTGAATTTCTTCTTGAAACTAGAGTTGATCAAAGTCTTGTTTCACAGTACTGTGCTATGTAACATTTCTTTTTCTTCATTTTTCCCCTGCAAATTTGCGGTAAGTCAAGGATCAGCAGAGTGCTGGGATTCTGATGGATGAAAGGCACACACATGAAAAAAAAGGTCCAGTATTGTGGTTTGATATTTGATGAGGGAAAGAAAAGTTACAAGATACATCAAGTAGAACAGGGCTAACAGTACAGAAGAGGACAGAACTAGAACTGAGAAGAATTTTGAGTTGCAAAAAAAAATAAGTGTAATTCAACAATGAGGACTGCAATTCACATAGGACTATGGCAATTGCACCTTGAAAACTGTGTTCAGGTTTGGGCCCCTCACTACAAGAAGAACATTGAGGTGCTGGAGTGTGTTCAAAGAAGGACAGTGAAGCTGGTAAGGGGGGTAAAGTACAAGTCTCATGAGGAGTGGCTAAGGGAACTGGGGCTTTTTAGCCTGAAGAAAAAGAGGTTCAGAGGAAACCTTATCACTCTCTACAACTACCTGAGAGGAGGATGTAAAGAGGTGGGTATCTGTCTTTTCTCCCAAGTAACAAGAAATAGGCAAAGGGAAATGGCCTCAAGTTGCACCAGAGGAGCTTTAGGTTTGACATTAAGAAATATTTCTCACCAAGAGGGTTGTAAAGCACTGGAACAATCTGCCCAGGGAAGTGGTGGATTCACCATCCCTAGAGGTATTTAAAAGATGTGTAGATGTGATGCTGAGTGACATGGTTTAGTTGTGACCTGGCAGTACTGGGTTAACAGTTGGACTTGGTGATCTTAAAGATCTCATCCAACCAAAGTGATTCTATTAGTTATATTTCCAGAACACATAACCTATGAGAAAATACTTAAAGAAATAAGGTTGTTCAATCTAGAAGTCTTCGTCTATAATGAGGGGAGAGCAGATAACAATCTTCATGAAAAAGCATCTTAAAAAGAAAAGGATAAATATTCTCAGTGCCCTTTGTAGAAAAATTCAGCAAAGGTAGGTTAGACATTATGAAAAACCAGCCGGAAACGTTGCTGAGTCTGAAAATAGTTTGAGTGGGTATATTGTCGACCTAGTTGCTGGAACTGCTTAAAAAAAGAGTCAGGCAAACAAAGTAGAAGACGAAGTAATCTACATGCATGCAATTGTTTGCATGTGACAGATTTTTTTTAAAAGACACATGGTGGGGAGGATAAATTTACTCTGTGGAGCAGGCTGCAAGCCATTTTCTTTGATTGTTTGACCCTTCCTATTGCTGTTGGTCCAAGTTTGCCCGCTGTTAATGCTAAAGTATTATGATACAAATAAAACAGATGTTCTGATCTTCCAGTGTGCTATATAATGTTCAAACAAGGTGTAGTTTTTACTTCTATGTAAGTAGAAAAGAAACTACACTACAATCAGTAAAGCAGACTGAAAATCAGTTTTGTGTAGTGGCCAAGGTGCTTTAGCCTTTGACAGTACAACACATCAAAACCACCTGAAATAAAATTTGTCTAGTTATTTTCTTTTATTTCACAACATAGAGAGAAATTATTTCTTTTTCAGTGGAGCACAAAGACAGTAATATCAGCTGGCATTATCCAACTTTTTTCACCTTACTTACTCTAGATAATGTTGAACTTTGTAAAAAAACAAACATAGCAAAGCTCCTGAAATGTTTTTCTTCAATCTATTTAAAGAGCGTGTTTGTCACAGCAGCAGGTCAAATCATATAAGAGCTTGAATGTTGCAGCTAGAGAACACATTGCACTGTACAGTCACCTGCTGTGGTGCTATTTATGAATAATTTGTAATTTAAACATATCTAGAAAAGTTCACTGGAATAAAAATGCACAAAACCAATAATGAAATATTTTTACAGTGCTTTTCCTTTAAGAACATATGATACTTTCTCCCCATCATCAGTCCAACTGGTCCTTATCTACTGACAACTTCATAAGGAGAGGGAGGAACTTCTCTACAGGAAGTAGCTGTACCCAAATAATTAGCCCTTCATGCTGTAAAATAAACTAACATACAACCTTTTAAGAATTAGCCTGTAAATTACTCTTCTCTTCCTTTGCACTCCATCCCAAACTGTCATTACACCATGAATCCACCACAAATTTTCCATTGTAGAACTGAAAAATGGTGTCTATTGGTTCTTTAAAGTCTCCTTGATCTTGGCATGCAACAGTTTTATTGGCAAGTAGCAAAGATTTTTATGATCTAAGGGAAGAAATGATTCAGATGCTCAAAAATGTGTAGAAAATCTCTTTTCTGTTTTTTTCATGCAGAATTACTGAGACTTCAGAGGGGGCACCATGGAGATTTTCAATTTCATAGAGATTATGAATAATGTATGAACAAACAGTGAAAGGAGTTGACTACATTTTAAGACAAACCTTAATCATTGAATTTTATTTAAGTTTTGCATTATTTATCTTTCAGAAAAAGGAATTTTAGAAACAGCATACTGCATCATAGCTCTAGTGTCAAGCATACTGGCATGTGCATATTGTTTTTTGTATTAATCAAACAATTAAATGACCTAGCCATATTACTTAAGAGTTACTTCTTTTTTTTTCTTTTTCCAAATAATTCAGACTCCTTTATTTTTATTCAATATGTAGTGAAAGATATAGCTTTGTTTGTTCAGATTATACATTCATTACCTAATGATCCAGTGAACTCCTCAGCTTCATAATTACGTAGAGAGATAGCTTTTACGTTATCTAACATTTTCTTTTAAAGTCAATCCATATGCAATCTGTAACTGACTGACTCAGTTCACATAGTTACGTTGAACTACATTTTGAAGACTAGAAAATTAGCCAGTCTACCATACACCTGATACGGTTGTGAACAGAAAGTAAATTTTCTCTCAGTAAATATTGGTATTAGGCTTTGTGAAATCTGCTCTGAGAAAACAAATATATATCCTGGCTTCCTTGAATCCACACTATTCAAGACTGATTAGATTAACGAGTTGTGTGAATCACAAAACATGCTGTGTACATGATAAGATAATGAGTTTTATCAATCCCTTTATCTCAACTAATCCGTGCTCTGTTCCTGGTGGGAGCAGCTTCCTATGTCAGAGGAAACTTCTGTGGACAGTACAGGGAGAGGGGTTTTTACAAATCCCACAGAGCTGAGCTGTGCAGCACAGACATTCCTGAAACTTGTATGAGAAATTTTCTTTGTATTTTAGCTTGTTTCAAGATTAATTTTTGACACTTACTTGTCAAAAGTCTCCTGGAGGCAGACAGCAGCATGTCTTTAATTAAGAAGTATTGTGATGATTCAGAAACTTAAACAGGGAATAACTAATAGTTAGCATTCTGTAAAAACATTGCTCGAGGAGGATATTGAGATATCACATTGTCTTATATTAGGAAGAGAACCTATTCAACAGGAGAAACATTTTATTTTCTATTTCCTGCCTGTGAATGAGTCCAGTGTTCAAGGCAGAGAAGAATGAAGAGCATCCTTAAAAAGTCTAAAGTTGCAGCCTCATTTTCAGGTTGAGTCGTATACATATATACACATATATCTATATTTATTTTGATAGGTCGTCATAAAGGTGGGAATGCAAAATTCAATTATTTGCTTTATTTTTTTTTTATTTTATTTTTTCAGTCCTCTTAAAAGTCTAAGTTACTGCTTTGGTTCACTTCAAACTCCAATAACTTCAATCTTCCTCTAAATTGAGGGAACATTTTTAGGATCTAAGTGAGGAGTGGACCTATAAGTGTGGTATAAGTATTAATTATTTAAACTGTTTGTGGGAGTGTTGCCCAAGCCTCTTTTTTATTTGGTCTTTGTGGAAAGGGCTCAGCTTTTCCTCCTTCACAAGGCAGTCTTATTTCCTTTCTAGCTCATTGTGGATTTAGGATGGGTTATTTTTCGGCTGTACTGATGTGCCGTAACTTTTTGTGATGGTCGGTACTTATTCATGAGGGAAAGGGCTGGGAGACAGCACTCTTAAAACATTTGTCCTTCACTCCTTCCTTGGAAATTGCTTTTGAATGAGCTTATCTGGCATACCTGACAGGTACAGAGCAGTGCTGGTGCTGCGTGCCCAGTGTGAGAAGAGGCCATTGCTTGCCTGCTGCTGGTCACAGACAGCTCTGAGATGGAGACTGCGGGTGACATGCCAGGGCAAGGGCACTTAGAATTCCGAAGCGGTGGAGGAAAAGCAGCAAGAAATATGGTGGAGTGACAGAAAGAAACCAATGCACACACAACCCCAACATCCTGTGTCACCAGTCACCTCGCCGGTTTGTTTTCAGATGTTTTGTCTTTTTCAGATGATGTGCTGTATGTAAAAATGTTCAGTGTCGAGTTTAATTTGCTGCTACTTATGTCAGGATCAATCATCAGACCAACAGTTTTAAGATTAATATTATAATACAAAAATACATATTAATATAATTGTAAATTTGAAAATATGCTACCTGAAATTGTTATTTGTGTAGAGCAAGACACCTGTCATAGGTTAGGGATTTTAAATATAATTTATTTATAGTAGCAAATCTGACAGTAATTTTCTAAATTTTGTTAAATTTTCTGTGAGCCAGTTCTAATAGCTTTATGGATTATGCTATTAAAATGCAAAAGTTCCAGGTAAGTTAAAAATCTCAGAAGCATTTGGACTCTCCTGTCTTATAATGTTATACTATAGCAGCTAAAGAAAGTTTAAGTTGCCTGAGTGTTGAGAAATTCCATATTTTTAATCAAGAAATCCCCTCATTTTGGAAACTGCAGGGGAAAAAAAAAAAAAAAGAAGGTTGTTATTGCCATTAGTAGTAGCATTCTGATAATATATATTTGCTTGACTTTGTTTTCTTCTTAAGTCCTTTTCTATTTCAGCAAGAGGCACACGCTCACAGAATAGTTCTATGGATGCTACCTTGGGGATTTGCTTTTAATTATTATTGTAGCAGGTTTTATTCTTGAAAATAATAGATTTAATTGAGCTTTCTAACTGCACACTGCTTCTCTGAACTTCCTTTGCCATTTGTTTCAAAGGACTTATTTTTTCTATCTGATAAGCTTTATTTATGGTTGACTTTTAACACTTGATTATACAGTAAGCAAAGCCTGAACGCTTCTTACCTAATGAAGGAGTCAGGCTGGCATCTATCTCATGAGAAGCGTAAGAAGTGCATTTGATTTGCATGAAATAGCTGATTGTTTCTGCCCTAATATTTAACACTCAGGTGCTATTCATATAAATTACAAGTAGAAACACATGCCATGCTGGTTTGATGTCAGCGCCAGTGCTATTTAGAACAATCAGGAGCCTCTTTTTCCTAGAACTGCTTATTTTAAAAGAACCCACTACTGATTAAGTAGGGCATGCAGTGAATGATAGACATGAGGGAGGACTTAACTGGCAGGATGCAACTTCATTGGTTTTGTGGTGATAAAAGTGCGCTGCTTACTTATTGCTTCTCACATACAAGAGTGAAGAAGGCTCTGAGTGAAGAAGGCTCTGTGTTGGTTTACAGACTCACACTATATAACCAGTACCTTGGGCCAGCTTCCCTTCAGTCTAACCCTCAGAGCTTTCCCTGAGGCAGTTCTTGTGAATTTGCTCCCCTTCCCCGCTGTCTAGAGGGTAGCATGCTGCAAGTAGACAAGCTGAGCAGGTGGGGCTACCAGCCACATCACCAAAGCAATTACCTCTACGGGATGGTGCACTTCTCTCTACTCTGCTTCATCTGAAAGCTGCCAGGAGTTTGCAACTTCTTGCTAGCACTGAAACTCCTAATTTTACTACTTTTCTCTATGTCTCAGCAGTAAAGTCAGGAAGATGAACACCTATCTGTCATGATTTAACAACTATGCACCATGCAGCCACTTGCTCACTTCTTCTCTCCCAATGGGACGGGGAGGAGAATTGGGAAAAAAATAAGTAAAACTTGTGGGTTAAGATGAGAACAGCTTAATAATTAAGTGAAATAAAATCTAATCATAATAATGAATGTAATAATTATGATAATAATAATGAAAAGAAATATTAAAAAAACAAATAAATAAAGAGACAAATAAAACACAAGAAAATACAATTGATCCACAATTGATCTGTCTCTCCTGGCCAGCTTCCCCCAGTTTATATTCTGAACATAATGTTCTATGATATAGAATATCCAGTTGGCCACACCGAAACAACGATGCCATCCTTACTTCAACACACACTCTAAATATCTGAAATCATTTGACAGTGAGTTGCAGTACTGCTGTTTCTCTAGTAGATCATCTGCATGTGGTATTTACCATATGAAACATATAAGCATTCTGATCTTGTAATTGCTATATAAACAGGGTGAATTTGTTTAAAAAATGAATGTGTTAGAGCAAGAAGTGAAATTTGGACATGGCAGAGAAATGACATAGTCCCTTAGGTTACTACACAGACATGGGAGTTAAAGTGTGTCTGAATGTTGCTGAACTAACCATGCTTGTTAAAGCACCTAATGCTGATAAGGATATGAGTAAATAATAGTTTGAATAAGAATCTTTACCCTAATATTAATGCAGGAGACACAAAAGAGCACCCTGGTGCTGTTCCAGTTTGTGGTGGAGCTGATGATGTCTCCTTTGGAAGAACCTCTTTATTCTCTGCCCTTCCTCCAGCTCTCTGAGAACCTCTTTATTCTCTGCCCTTCCTCCAGCTCTCTGATTCCTGAGGTTTGTATGATCTGACAAGCAGAGAGCTAAGTCCTGTCTCTCTCATCCTCAAATGTAGTCATGCATCCCAGCTCTTGTGGCAGTAACTTACTTTCTTTCAGGAGTTAAATTCCAACCCATAATCAACAAAAATATTTGTTATTCTCTTATGGCCGCTCAGAATGTTATCATTTTTCCTCACATTCTCTGTTTCATCAATTAAAACTGAGAGTATCCTATGTACTGGGAGAATGTATCACATGATCACTCCTCACAGGCTGTCATTTCTGCACTAGGATCCTTCCAGTTCACACATAGTGTGCATTAATTTTTCTAGGTCTGGGGCAGAAGACCTTAGTGTATATTGCATTACTGGAGAGGAGGTAATGTGCTCATCATCATACACTAGGTATATATTGGATTTTCTGTCTTAAAATACAGACATAAAGTAATTTAAAGTCTGATCAAGAGAAAACAGGAATTTTCCAGGCCATACAATCTGCTTCTTTGACTGGTCTGACTGCTGACAGAGCTCTTACAATCTTCAAGGGGATGGTAATCTACAGCCAGGAACCCTTCATTCAAAGGTACAAAAATCCCGTTCATTTTAATTAGAGGAGCTTTCCATTCTCAGTTCATCTTCAGAAGTTTCATTTTTTTTTAAAGATCTCCTTGCCCTGTTATTTTTCACCAGCTAGCTATTTCTTTTAGTGACACAAATTTTGTTATGTAGAAAACTCTGTGAAAGTCCTTGTTGCTATGCACAGGCCAAATCCTGACAAAAAAAATAAGACAGTAAAATGTTAAATGGGCATAAAAGATACCTTTATCTTAGTCCCAATTATTTTGCACCAATAACAAACCTCAAATTTAATTCTTTCCCTGGAGAAGTAAGCCCGCACCATCCCTTGTAATCAAGTCCAACTTCATTAGACTTTTTCAATAAATGTTTTCCATGGAATCCCTTGCATACCAATGGTTGCTGTGGCAACCAGTTTGCCCATTCAGGTTATTTTCCCAAAGCATATAACAAAATTATCTCTTTTGCCTCCAAAATTCCACAATAGATTCAGCTCTGAAACCTGGTATATCTGCCTTTTTTGTTTATTTTTGCTCTACTTTGCCTCTGCTGTCCTGTAAACCTGCTAGACATGCCAGGTTTTACACATATCTAATCCATCTCTACAGCTCTCTTTGATAGGCAATTCACTACACGTAGCCTTTGCTAGAAATTTTTGTTTCCTAATTTTGGATGTGATTAATTTCACCAGTTCCAGTAAAGCAGAAACACACAAACTACCTGGAAACCAGGTTTCTTTGTCCCGTTAGCTCTTTAGAAAGTAGTGAAATTTAATTTGCCCCATTTGATTTCTCCCTCTATAATTCAAAAAATACTTCAAGATGAGATAAATTGTCTCCTATTAGGTCTGTTGTTTGACATCAGAATTAATTTGATAGCTCTCATTCAAATATGAAAAGAAGGCCACATTATCATAATAAGCAGTTTTCCAGAAAAGTGTACGTTTTGACATCTTTCTGTGCCTTGTTTTTCACATTTCAAACATGCTTAAGTAAGACATGTCAGCATTTTCTAGGCTGAAATAAATGTGTTCAAAACTATTTTCTCTTTAAATACAGAGTATGTACCTTCCTAAACAAAGCTTCTAATAAAAGATGAATTTTTTTATATCCTTTATAAAAGTTTTTCGCTGTGCTGAGCTTAAAAACATTGTCAGTTTAGGTCATTTACATTTTTGAGCTTCTGACTTTTTTCCCCCAAAAGTTATCACTAAAGTTTCAAAGCCTCAGGTTTGTATAGATTTCCTGTTTGGATGAACTTGATAAAAATCACCTATCCCCCACTTGTCTTTCATTCGTAGGGAATATAACCTGCATTATGTGGTAGGAACAGCATTTTCCCCTGCTATCTGAGGAGGTCAAGTACATCTGTCATCTGTTTTTGACCACCTAGTCAATGTACTTGTTATTTCAAATTTCATCAAACAGGTTTCACTTCTGATTTCTCTTTCCATGGAATGTGAGCCTATATTCTCTTAATAGCCTCTAGCTGTGCCCGTTAATCTTACTATTCAAGGAGTGAAGAGTCTTTTCTGTTCAGCGTTCCCCATAGCTCTTTGGAAGGAGCTGGCAAGAGATGACAACTCTGTTTATTCGCTTGTCACTTCCAATTGCACCTCACTGCATTGTTGCCTTTCTCTTCAGCTCCTTCTGCTTGCTCGCCCCTCAGTGCCCCTTCTCTTGCATCTACATGTGTGGTGTACCTGTGGCAGCTGTTGTAATCTACCTTGGCATGAGTTTAGTTCCTCACTGTCCCATAAGCCTAGCTCAAGAGCAGCATTACTACCAGGGGTTTGGATAAGTCAGCAGAGAGAGAAATAAATTAGCAGATGTTACTGAAACCAGTAACTGACCTTTTGAAACAAAGTGCCCATCCTTACACAGCTGTACAGAGAAAACCTCTTGTAAAACACTTCCACTTCCCCCGTTGTTTTTCTTCTCACCTTTGAGCAATCCAAAGACATGCCATGCGGAAGCTAATTGTATTTATATGTTGTATAGTAAAGAACATAATTTGGATATTTCCAGATTGATGATATGAATGATTTTGAATAGCCTGCTTTATAAAATAAAGTCACATGGTTATGAACTTTCTGTTCACGTGCTATATATGGGTTACAATAGGAAAAAAATGTTATAACTTATAAAGACAAAAAAGCAAACCTTGACAGAATAAAATAGAAATGCAATAGGAAAAAAAATTAATCTTTTAAATATTTTACCACCTTTGTGTATATGTAATCATCCTTTCTCCTGGCATGGAAATACATTTTTTCCCTCTAGATAGGATCCTTTTGCTGGGAACCCTCTCTTCTATTCATCTATATATGTTTCTATGTTTTAGAAATGCAGCTTCCTTATTTTAGATGATCTTTAAATGTCCCTACCAACCCATACCATTCTATGATTTACTCTTATTACTTTATTTCTTTTTACCTTAGCATAAACCCTAGTTAAGCAGCTAAGGGTTTATGTTCACTTTTAACATCAGCTTTCTATCCTGGAACATCTTTATCATAATTAGACAGTTATTTTGCATTCTTTCCTCACTTAGTACCTTACAATAGCATAATCTTTCATTTTCTTTCTGATTAGTCTCCTATTAACTAGGCCAGAATGCCTCTGATTTCTCTGCTCTAATACCTAGAAAGCCTGTCATGTGAAATGTAACCATTCTCCTGTCTATTTTTTTATTCTGTCAAGTTCCATTTTTTTATCTTTATAAGTTAGAACATTTAACACATTTTCTCACTGAATTACAGTTATTACACCATAAAGCTCCCAATCTGACAACTGTTATAGATTTTGCATCGAATCCTACTGCAGTTACTATGGCTGTAAAACTACCATTGTGTCTCTCTTGATGCTAGCAAGTATTTTGTGGAGAACTGTGCAAGGCTTTGCAGCATTTGTTAATAAATAAATAAAAAGCACTTGTCAAACAAACAAGAACACATAAATACATGTGTGGTGTGGTATGTATTACAATTCACTTATTCTTTATTCTCTAATCCTGTTACATGTTCTATATTGCAAATTGTGCTTCTGAGGAGTGGCAGTTTAAGCTCTGCTGTACCACATAGGAAAAAAAAGATTGAATAATCAGCTGACAAATAGCTGTTTACTAATTGCTATATAGTTAAATTACAAAGAACTGTAGTCCCTTGCTGAAGCTCTTTTAAAAAGTGAACATTCTGCTAGTTTTAATCCACTCAATTATCCTCTAATGAACAGTCACAGGCAGATGAGTTACTCCCCAGCTGGATTCCCAGATATCCAGAGTTAATTGTGTTTTCCTGTCCCACACTTCTACTTTCTGTTTCTTTCTTCTCACTGCTATTGGCAAATAAGTTGAAAAGACTCCCAGAATGTTTTGATCTTTTGGATTTCCAGGTTAGTAAAGTATGCCATTCATTCTTAAATGATAATGGATCATTGATCTGTTTGCTTACTTGTGTCTGGAGTGTTTCTCCAGATGCTTCTCCACAATCCAGGAAAGAGAATGAATGAAACAACTCCTTCTACAAGAAGCTGAGGTCTTGAAACAAGAGATGTTAGGAAACGTGCATCTATTATAAATATAAGATTGAAGGCAAGATGTAGTTAATTACCTTGATGCATTGTCTATATTCTTACACAATAGTGTGCTCAACCTTTATTGATAGCAGGCTATCTCCTCACTTCAAAATCCAAGACAAAATGAAGAGATTAGACAAATTAGGGTATATGCACGTGGTCTGAGAAGGATACTGTGGAATCTCAAATTTAAGTCCTAAAAGGAAGTGGCTGAACCTGTCAAACCTGTTACTTTTGAAACCCACAGGACCCTCTGAAGTCAGCACTGGTAAGTGAATTCAACATTGAATTTATTTGTGCTGCAGTGTGTTTGATTGAACTAGCATAAGGCTAGACTCTTTCAAATACCCTATCTCTCAAATTATTCTCTTCTAATTTTCTACTACTGCACACTTCCGTAAAAAAAACTGATCAGCCTTCTTAGTACTCAGCTGTCAGTTCACAAATTATAGCATAATAATTAAAAAAAAAAAAGTTTCTCTACAGGATTATATTATATAAAGTATCTGAAAATTAGCGTAGTTGTGCAAATACCACAAACTACTTATTGCTATAATAGATTTGCAATATTATATAGCAAATTTTCAATAGTAATATATATTTTTAATGAATGCAATACATTTTATAAATATCATTAACATTCATTGAATATGGAGACCCCGAGCTTCTAGTTCTGTTTTAGATTAACTTACCATACCCACAGACTCCAATTCTGAACCTGATCAGACAGGCTGTATGATAGTATTCTAAATATTGAAGATATTTCTGTACCTGAATATGTGCATTAGTAGATCTATTCAAAGTTGATCTCCCAGGTCTTTTTGGTTGCTATTTAGGTTATTGTTTGTAGATGTCATCTGAAGTGATTGCGATGTTCTCTGGGAATTTCCAGTTCCTTGGTCTTTCTGTGCGTGTAGACAGACATATTCTAATTCGTATTATTTCTTTTCCTAGATCATTGTTTTTGCTATACATTTTGAAATTTGTTCCATACAGTCTGTTTATTATTTATTTATAGGGGTGATTGATCTTTTCCTTTAAAGCAAAATCTTACTGAAAGGTACCAACACTTTAAACGTGCTTTTTCAATTAAAAACCAAAATTTTGAAATACTAGGAAATACTGCCATATGACCTTACAAAAACACTAGTCCCACTAACATGAGAAAAATCAAGCCTGTTGATTTTTTTTTTCCAAATGATGTCCAACTCATCCCTTTTTTTGGTGCAAGGAAATAAATAAAAGTACATTTTCTAGATGATCCATTGAAGAATCCTGTGTATGAAATTGAGGATGTAGGTTGCACAAATTAATAGTTTTTTATATGCTTTTGTTCTTTGAAAAAAACTAAACCAACAAGACAACGAAACAAGTTATACAGCTGACCAGTTAACACGCCTGGCTTCAAAATGCAAATATCTGTTAGTTCACAGCATAAGCATGCAAAAACTCAACCCTATCCTGACTAATGAATTTCCATTAATGTCACAGGTTTCGTAGTTCAAATCTGGGAAACTAATTTCTTTGCATAGAAATTTGTGCCGTTACAACTGATGAGACTTAAGTTTAGACAAAACACACCTGATGTAGAACTACAGTGTCAGTTTTGACTCTGAAGGCCCTTGATCATATTTTATAGTACACTCAAAAGGCAAAAACTTGACCAGTATTACTCTTTTTACAAAATTGTGTATAATTCTCACTATAGTGTCTGAGAGAGGAAAAAAGAGCTAGAACATAAGACAATTCCACTGATCAACAATGGATTTTATATATATAGTCTTTATTTCTTACTAAACAGATGGATGAAGGAACTGCGTATACTAGATGGGAAGTTATACAAGTATTGGGACACAGTAATTCTGAAGAGGAACAGTATTTGGGGACAGGATAGATTTGATCTTCTGTTCGTGACCATTAGTCTTGCCCAGGCACCAGTTAGAAACCTAAAACAGAGTGCTGTGTCTTGTCTGGGGTGGTCAAGACTAGTTTGTATACGGTAGCATGAACAATTTTATTGGAGCAATAGATCACGTTGAAGAACTGCCCCTCTGATTTCAGGAGTCATGGGATCGAGAGCAGCCCCTGTGTTTTTCTGATGAAAGTCTGCCAGATTTGCTTGTGAATTCTCTCCACTAAATTATTCTTAAAATCTGATATTGAAATAGTGTGGTTTATTGTATAAACAATCTGACTGACCACGATCACATTTAAGTTCACATTTTTAACCTCTTTTTGTAGTATTTAAAAATTTAATTCTCTAAAACATTTTCATTTACAGGAGATACTCCACTGACGAGATTTATTTGGAATAGAAAGTCTAGCATGAAATATCGCACTTAGTTGGCTACTGTTGACTCTGAAGTGTAATTTGACAGAAAAGGCAGGTAAACTATCTATCTCCTCTGAGATTTGTGCCAGTACATAAGACAGCCTAGCTGAAAAGAAATATACAAAGGAGAAAACAAAAAAAACCTTACTTTAAGACTATTAAAGTTGTGTGAAATTTAGTGGATTTGTTTGAAAGTGATTAAATAGAAACTTTTTGTTTCAGTTTATACAATTTCACTCTATTGGTATTCATTTTCATTCTCAATTTTAAAGGAGACAAAAAATAATTCAGCCAAAACAAGTGTTCTCCATTTTTTTTCAGAGTGGTCTTGCATCTCTGAATTGAAATATAGGTTTAAAGTGACCATTATGATTACCTTTGTGCTTTCTGCTAAAAATTTCCATTTTTAAACTATATTTAATCTTGATTTAAAGAGTTCTAATGATAAAACAAGTAACTATAGGCTTATGGATTTTTCTTTTAAGTATTACCTCACTTTTAGAAATATTTATTTATAAATTTATTTTAAACTAGTTTGGTTTTGGCTTGCAATGGTCACTCTTGTCATAGTTCTAAACTAAAATTCTTACTACTGTCTACTATATTGCCTAAAAGGAAAGAAGTAAACTTCTTTTTAGCTTTCTTCTCAGTAGGCTGACTGTGTTACTTCTGTCATTTTTTCCTTGATTTTTTTCCAGCTGTTTTAGATTATGAGCATTTTTCATGGTTTTTTTTCTGTGTGCTGTTCATTACCTCCAAGAAAGTCATTAGGAAAACATGACTTAGGGACTAGTTTTTCTTCACTAATTATAGAGTAAACATGGGCTCCTAATGCACGTGTTTAAAATACTTAAAGCTGATGCTGTCAGCATTCTCTACATCTTTCCACCTGCAATATGAAGTGTAGTCTGAAATGATCTCTTTATGGAAGTTTGGAACAAAAGTAAACATTTTATACAAGATTTCTTGGAGTATTATCAAAACGGACAGAATCCTGGAAGCTTTCAATGTAGGAAAGCACAATGAAGCCTGGTAAGCCTCTGGGATCTACCAAGCCTTATGAAAAACATATATACTTAAGGGACCCATGGAGTCTTCATAGAATCACCTGGAACATTTATTAAAAAACAAACTGAACAAACACTAGTGAACTCCAGAGACATACAAGAGGGCAAAAGGATTACATTAAAGCATTTCAGCTGGTGTACAGCAGTGAAATTACAGGAGCAAGAAAACCTGAGGAAGTTTAGATAGTTTCCATTCTCCCTAGAGGATGTTGCAGGATTGAAGTTGTTGTAAATAATGATCTGTGCTTTATGGGAGCTTGGTCTTTATCGGAGGCTGCTTGGGGAACTCATTAAATATTTGATTTCTTTTCCTGCTGCTGAGATTCCCTTCCTTCCTGGCCAAATTAGTTAAGACTTTGCTGTGGTGTGAAATTTCCTGTGAGGAGTTTGCTAAAGAAGGGATTGTAGCTGCTTTTGCTTGCCAGTTAGAGTATAAGAGTACACGTGAAACCTGGCAAAGGTCCAGAACCAAATTTTATCTACTGATTTAACTTTATAGTTTACTGACTTGAAAGTTGGGAAGAATATGTCTTGATAAGCTACTGAATTGTTTTCCCAGTGTATTTTGCCAGACTTCAAATGCCTAGATATTAAAGTGAGTATCAGTTAAAGAAATTAGGTCCTATAAAGAAATGTTTATTTTTGATAGGGTAAAAAAGGCAGAAAGGCAAACTCAAACGCTACAAACTCTGCAAATACATGGTATCTTCAAAATTTTGAAAGATGAGAATTTAAAAAAAATTTACATTTGTATGCATTTGTTTATATGCCTTTGTCTATGGACATTTTATTCTTGTTTTGAAAAAAACAAAAAAGATGTATTAAATAAAAATTTTAGAAACTATTGAAAACTAATGTATGTGACTCACTTGGAATGGATCAATGATGAGAGGTTTATCTGAAAAAGCCTTTTAGCATTTTTTAGAAGTCATGTTTGTGTATGTTGGGTGGATTTCACCAGGCTTTCATCTTTATAAGCCACCAATGAGATGGCAATTGTTTACTTGTAACAATGATTTCCATGTAGAGGTATTTGACTAAAAGGAAGCTATCAGTTATTGGAGATAACTGGGTATATAGATGACCAGATCCAGAATTAGAACTAAGACTTCAAATAATTCCCAAAGCATTGTGTATCTGATGAACCAAGTTCAAAAGTGACTCCAACTTTGAAATCAGTCATAAAATCTTCCTATTCATACGCAACACTCAATGTCTGATTCTCCCTGCACCTGGAGCTGGGATAGAGTAGTGTTTCTGTGATGAAACAAGATCTACATTTTGGGCAGATTTCAAGACATGGGTATTTTCCAGTAAATCTGATTTCACAAATAATTTCTTTGTAGCCTAAGAGGGAAAAGAAATCGCAAAGGTCAAAAAAGTAGAAGGGATTACATTGGGACTTCAAACTACTGCTCTTCCATTTTAGTGCATGAGTGACTCTTGTCCCAATCTCACTGATTCCTTCAGAGATGACTTTTGCCCCAGAGGAAAAAAAAACAAGGAACAATATACATGACCTATGACAATCTCACAGATCTCTTCAGAGCAAAGTTAACTGCATAGTAAAGTCATATAAGTAGATGGGATTTTTAGCTGCTGATTCTTGGAACTTTTCAATATAAGACATGGAAGGAACAAGACTTTTGCAGCTCTGTATATGTCCCACGTGGGAATAACTGTAATACATAGCTGTATTACTTTCTCCCTCAAAGGCAAAATCGATTTCAGCTTTATTTGCATTTTTATCTAAACCCAGACCAAAAATCCCTGGCTTGTCTCTCATAATGCGCTCTTACCTAAAAAAAAAAAAAAAAAATAAAAAAAATACACGCAATCAATACCAAAATCAAAATAGCAGTAGTTTACCTGTTCAGAAAATCTTGCCCTTTCTCTTTTTCTCTCTGTCAAGTACGATCTGGCAATATCATTTCTGCATGCTTTTCCATAAAATGTGCAATTCGTAACACAGATTACCAGGCAAGCTCTCCATGTCTTAGGTATTGTTAGAGCTGAATATCTTTTTCTTCAAAAAGAATAAAAAAAAATAGATAAATGGTACCACATGGGGAGAAAACTAAAGCACAAAATAGATCTACAGCAATAGCTTCTGTCTGGTATCAAACTGCACACGAACAATCTGCTAACAAGCTGGAAGACAAAGAGACCTAGAGGTCACATCCAAGTTCTGCTTTTTACTCCTCAGTGAATGGTCCTGTGGGAACTCACTGGATCTCAAAAGACAGCTAACAGTTCAAGGTGTCAGGTTAAAAATGAGTACAAATACGAAAGCTGGATAAAAGCTCTAAGATTCTGCAGATGTTGCAGTTGCACTAACATGATACACGAAAAAAAAGACGTCTTTGAGATTCCAAATAAAAAGTCACAACTGCAGAAATTCATGGTAGTCACTAATTCTACCTGTAGCAATGACATTTTTCATCCAAAAGAATATTATTTATGAAAGGGCATTGTAGATAAACTTCCCACCCTTGTGAGTCCCTCAGATTATTACCTACTTCTGGCCTTTCAGATGGGTAGTGATGATGTAGCAATGAGAGGCTTGCAATCAATTAAGAGATATTTCAGGGCATGGGGCAACTGGTAAAGAGATCAGGAGCTCAAGTTGTGTTCTCCTTCATCCTCCAACAGCGATGGACGAGGGAATGTATAGGAAGAGCCAACAGGTCAATTCATGGCTCCGGGACTGGTGTCATCGACAGGGCTTTGGGTTTTACAATCATGGCTTGGTATACAAGGCACCAGGGCTGCGAGCTACTAATGGGGCGCTCTTGTCCTGAGGGGGAAAAGGATTCTGGGGCAGGAGTTGGCAAGGCTCATTGATAGGGCTTTAAAATAGATTTGAAGGGGGAAGGGGATAATAACACCATGCTTACCTGTGACAAGCAGTGGGGCAGCACACCAGGGGCAGACGAGTGGAGTGCTAGTAAGGGCTTTCAACTTGTTGCCCTGAGGCAAGCCAGGGACACTGCACCGAGACACTCCAAGGGAATCAAGGGGGATTCACCTAAGAGGGTGACATGGCCAGCCCAGCTGAAGTGCCTCTACACAAATTCACGCAGCTTGGGCAATAAACAGGCTGAATTAAAGGCCACTGTGCTGCTGGAAAACCATGACATAGTGGCTATTACTGAAACTTGGTGGCATGATTCCTATGACTGGAACGTAGAGATAGATTGGTACAAGCTCTTTAGGAAGGACAGGCAGGGAAGGAGGGGAGGAAGTGTTGTCCTCTACATCAGCGACTAGCTGGAATTGATGGAGCTCCGCCTGGGGAAGGACAATGAGCTGGTTGAGAGTGTATGGGTTAAGATCAAAGGGAAGACACGGGAAGAAGATGTTACAGTAGGGGTCTGCTACAGGCCACCTGACCAGCAGAACCAAGCAGATGAGGCCTTCTATAGGCAGACAGAAGTGGACCTTGTTCGCACAGGGAGGGGCTGGTGACCAACCTGAGGCTCAGGGACAACCTCGAGGCATCTAGGAAGATGTATTCCAAGCTTACGACCCTGGACTTTAGGCGTGCAGACTTTGATTGCTTCAGGGATCTGCTGACCAAAACACCGTGGGACAAAGTCCTAGAGGGAAGAGGGGCCCAGGACAGCTGGTCAGTATTCAAGGATCACCTTCTCCGTGTCCAGGGCCAAAGTGGACAAAAAGGAAGGCAGGAAAGAATGCTGGGAGACCTGCCTGGATGAGCAAGGAGCTCCTGGACACAAAAAAAAAGAAAAAAGAAACGCAAAAAGAAACTTTACAAGAGAAATGTGGCCAGCAGGTCGGGGGAGGTGATTCTTCCCCTCTACTCCACTCTCATGAGACCCCACCTGGAGTACTGCGTCCAGTTCTGGAGCCCCTATTAGAAGAAAGACATGGACGTGCTGGAATGTGTCCAGAGAAGGGCCACGAGGATGATCAGAGGGCTGGAGCACCTCTCATATGAAGACAGGCTGAGAGAGTTGGGGTTATTCAGTCTGCAGAAGAGAAGGCTCTGAGGAGACCTTCTTGTGGCCTTCCAGGATTTGAAGGGGGCCTACAAGAAAGTGGGTGAGGGATTTTTTAGGATGTCAGGTGGTGATAGGACAAGGGGGAATGGATCCAAACGAGAGGAGGGTAGATTTAGATTGGACCATAGAAAGAAGTTCTTCACCATGAGGGTGGTGAGACACTGGAACGGGTAGCCCAGAGAGGTGATAGGAGCCCCATCCCTGGAAGTTTTTAAGGCCAGGTTGGATGGGACTCTGGGCAACCTGGTCTAGTGCGAGGTGTCCCTGCCTGTGGCAGAGGGGTTGGAACTCAATGATCTTCAAGGTCCCTTCCAACCCTGATGATTCTATGATTCTATATTTTACAGTAAATGTTCCAGTATGAGGCTGCATACTCTATGGGATAAATTACATAGGTTTATAGATATTTTTGTGATGAGTGAATTGAGGTGGTCATTTTTAAGACCTTAGTGGGGTGCAGAAGGAAGGCATGCTACAAAGAGAGCTTTAAAAAAATGTCTGTTTTACAGAACAGAAAGACTCTAAAAAACTGTGCCAGGAGATAGCATCTTCTTGGGGAAAAAGCTTTCACACTTCACTTCCCAGCCTTTTCTCTTCTCTGTGAAAAAATGGAAGGCTTTGAAAGTTGTTGAAACTGGTGACAATGTTTTTGAAATGATTTTTAATTTAACTAGTCAATGAAATTTGAATGCATCCTACAAACAGCAGAAAGTGAAGCAGTACTTTAAAAAATACAAAAAAAAAAAATCTGATGAAATCTGAAAAATCTAGATCTGAGAAGGAAAGATGGAGAAAACGTCATCAGTTTCTTTGAATTCTTTTTTGTTTTCCCAGAGCAAGGCTCAGAGTGTCTCTTCTCCCCAGAAGTAGCATGGGTTGATGAGCAAGAAGAAAACACCAAGAACAATCCCAGTAACTACAGTACTAGGCCTGAAAAATCTTCCTTTCACTGACTAGAACAAGAGACTTCTCAGTCATGAGTAATCAGAGATAAATGAGGAGCCCAGGTTTAATCTTCCCTGTGGCTGAACTTCTGGAGAAGGCAAGCAGAGCCATATGAACTTTACCGATCTCTAATTAAAATCAGGAGGTAAGGAAATAAAAAATGCTGAATGCTTTGTTCTGTAGGAAGGTAGTCTCTAAACAAGCATGCAGGGGCATTCAGGTTTTCAAACTTTTCTTCTTCTTTTTGTTGTTTAGTTGCTTTGGCATTTATTTATTTTTATAAATTCCCCCTTGCCAGGTGACTGACATCGCCTCCAAATACATTCTTCAGTGAATCAAAATGTTGTGCTGACTTTACATATCTTGCAAAGTTATGCACATGACCTATTCAACAGATACTAGTAAAACAAATTATGAGCCTCTCTTCTGGTGTCTGTGGACAAGATTAAAAATCCTACTTAGATAAATGAAAATATGGCTCCATATATTTTTGAAAGTTATGCTCAAGAGTGTATTTAGTCCAAGTGATAAAAATCTGGTAATTTTGTTGTTTGGTTTTTTTTAAAGGATATTAGAAGGCCTTTGATCCTCATAGAGTAGACTTTAATCAGATTGAGACAAGATAGCTGTTATTTATTAGAGTTATTTATTAAGTGTCGGGTTTGGAAAGCATAATGATCTCTGCTCCGCATCTCAGACTGCACTGGGACAGGGCTCTCACAGGGCTGCGACATGCAGCACAGTCATTCTGGAGAATGGCTACAACCTGCACCACAGACTGACTTTTATTAAACTTTCATTTAGTGCCCTGATCAAAATAATGAAAGGAATGTAATAATAGTCAACCATTTTTGGTATTTAAAAGGCAGGCATGCAGTGAAAGTATCTATGAAAGGGTTAGAGTGTCTCTGAGCAGAATGCTGAGGTACATGAGTTTATTGGGATGAAGCTGGCAGCAGGTAAATTTAGATCATACAGTTATCAATGCTGTTTCCTATGGAAGAACTTTCATATTCTTAACAATAAAAGCAACTGAACAATTTCAACTGATGAACACAAAGCAGTATCTAGCCTCACTTGGCTACAGAGCTCAATGAAATCACATGGTTATTATGTATGTTAACCCTGAGGCAGACTCAACTGCTCTCAGATAGCTTCTGTAACTCGTAACGATAGATGCAGTCTCTAAACACCTCATGCACAGGGCTATAAATATAGTCAATACTTTAACGTGCACGTAGAAGCCAGCTAGAAGAGCCACATGCTCCAGAGCACTTGTGCTATACATTTCCTTTAATGTAAATGGAAAAGGTTGACAAGAAAATGGCTGTTGCACTGGACACAGTAATTACATGAGCTAGTGCATACCAGTGATATTTCTACTAGGCCAGAGATAAGCTGGCATTATTTTGTCCCTTCCATCCTACTCAGTTCTCTTACATTCCCAAACTGGTTGTTGAGAAGGATCACCCCAGTCCCTGGCAATGCCTAAATTCTGGTCAGGAATTGTCTGAGAAAGCAGTAGTTTTCCTAGGAAAAAAATGCTTCCTCAATCCTGTGCATCTAATTAACAGAAAATGTCTTTATAGAAGTTATGAGTTGTTTTGGTTTTTTTTTTTTGTAATTATTTTCCTTATTTTTGAATTAATTTCAATCTCTCACCCAGGTATTACCCAATTTGTGGCTTAGAGCAAGTAGGCAGTGATCGAGATGGAAAAACTGTTTCATAGGATCCTGATGCTAGATCCCTGCCCAGAGCAATGTGTCAGAGAGATAAACAAGATAGCTGGTGATTTGCCAGCTGTGGAACCAAAAGCAAGGTAACTTCCTTCACCAGTGTGACAGTGCTCCCACAGTCCCTGCAAGTCAGGGAACATCTCCTCACCAGTGCTTTAAGAAATATTCTGGTAGTATCTCTGTATATCATTGTGCTGCATCTTGTATGTATATCAAATTATTTAGAACAACCTTCACGTGTGTCTGGAGACTACCAGAAGCCTGGATTCTTCAAACCAAATTTCTGGTTACTAACAATATGAGATTTTGCAGGTTGCATTATGCAGATTCAGAGCATATATAAACAACAATAACAATTATTTCAGTCCTGTAATGTCAAGTAGATATTAACTAACTGGAATGTATTATTTAATAGCTTGCATTCTGATCTGTTATAGAAATAAATTCAAATATAGATAATATTATGAATAAGCTGTAAGGCAATAAAAACACATAGTTTTCTTTCACATGGTTGTTCAAAATTTTTTTTCTGAAAATTGTTGAATGTGTTTTCTCCAGACATATGTTTTGAAAAATGCATGAATCAAAGATGTAACAGTAAATTAGCATATGCTAACCCATAAGTGCACTCTAGTAATTATGTGAAGGATTTTTTTATTGCATCGTGTTTTTCGGGTAAGCTTCCAAAAGCAGAACATTGATAATAATGTCATCTGAAGTTAGGATTACCTTTGTGAATCCTAGTGATAGGTACTTTTTAGTAGCTAATAATTCATCACTGTCATTTCATGATTAAAATGCTAACTGACCTCCTGCTCTATGACTTCATGTCACTACAGGCACGCTAGCTTTTCTTGGCCTGGGCAAGGTTGTGTGCATTTAGCAGCTTGTCAGTGGAAACCAGGAAATGAAAGGATTAAATGTCAGACTTCTGAGAACTACAAGAAAAGCCTTCTTACTGCAGGTCAGAGACTAGAATAACGTGTCATTCAAAGTGAAAGCTTCTTACCAGGTGGGAAAAATAAATAAATAAATCCATTTTATACTGAGGGTTGTAAGGAAAGAATGGGTTCACACATTTTAGATGTGATTTACAATGAGTCTGAACAAACTTTACAAAGGAATGAGAGTATTTGTCAGAAAGCCCTTTTTATAAATCACAGATTATTTTAAAAATGCAGAAGCTGAAGAATTTGGGGTGAGATCAGCCTGATAAATGCAAGGTGACAAGGCAGTCTCATATTTTCAAAGATAAATTTTGTATATTTGACTTGCAAATATTGGGAGAAAAAAAAAAAGCCTGCCACTATGTTATACTTCACTAAAGTTTGATATTGAAGCACAGCAAAAAGTTGAGTTGTTCATATAGCCTAAGTTGCAACTGAGTTGTAAAGTAGATCTGTCATTACGTGATCTTCCTGTGTGGCCTGCCCTGGGTGATCCTGCTCTACTAAGGGGGGTTGGACTCAATCTCCAGAGCTCCCCTCCAATCCCTACCATTTTATGATGAGACAGTTGGGAAATGGTCTTGCTTATAATGTCACCACCCAACTGAGGTAGACATGCAAAACAATGACATAGGGCAGTAGGAAGTACAAACAGTAATTTATCAATATATGCAAAAAAATAAACTCAGTTTATGGTTTTCCAAGGCTCAGATACACCAAAGTAGTCTGGGACAAATTAATTACTGGAGAAAGCAAAAATAACTCTGAAATCCATGAAAGTGTACCTACTTATGCAGCAAAATTCTGTAGGCCTGTGACTTCAGTGCCTGAGACTTGAATCCCATATGCTCAGCATTTACAGCAGCCGTTCCTGCTTTTGTGCACTCATGATTCCTTAAATAAGCTACAGCTGGCCTAGCTTGGGGCCTAAATAGCTTCCAATTTTCAGAAAATAACTGACACCTTTAGTCTCTTTTCGTAAATCAAGCTGGCAAAGGGAACAATTGTTTGTCCTTTTCCTCTATCAGAGGTGAGGGTCCTTACCAGCAAAAGCTGGTAAAGAGGAAGAGGAAAAATTAAGCAGAGTTTTTGTATTTAAGAGATACAAACGTTTCTTGCCACATTCATCCTTAATTTTGCTGAGATACAACCTTGGTGTAACTATATCCTTCTGTCCTGAAACAGGTAAGTGAAAGATGAAAGTTAATTTTCTTTTTCCTATGATGGAAGCTTTATAAAGGTTATAGAGCAAACAAACACCTTTGCATATATGATGATGTGGTTTAAAGCCTACCACTGAAATCAGGTATGATTTGCAAGGCCAATTTGAACACAAATTTTTAAGGTTTTGAGGAAAGATTAAATGGTTTGGTAAAGGCAAATTGAATTTAACCTAGGTACACTGAATTCCCATTTAAAGCTATATCCACTTGTCTATACAACTTTTCAATTAACATCTCTATCATTTTCTTACAGTAAGTGGACTAAAAGACTTATTGTATGTGAAACCTCTAGTAATCTGATTTGTTGACTTGGCTAGGAAGCAAAGATACGGTACTTCTGCTAAATTCATCTTCTTCATACATCACATACAAAGTTTATGTTGCAATAATAACTTAGTTGTGGTAATATAAGTGCTCATATACGTCTGATAAAACTGCAAGCAAGTGATTGTGTACCCAGTAAGATAATGTGTTACTGCTCAGAGATTGTGAGGAATATTTAAAGTGTGCTTTTAACTTTAAAAACACATTAGCAGAGATTAACTTTTGGAGCTTTCTCTTAATTACGATTTGTTGCTAATAGGCCATCCTGTTAGCCAGATTTTGTGGGCTAAACCGTAAAAGTGAAGCCACATAACAAATGCTTGGCTGGAAGAGTAATTCCTGTTAATCTAAAACTAGGGGGAAAAAATGAGATTAATTTTGTGTCTGACACAATATAGCACCAAGAAACTGTGAAACTGCTGGTTTTCTTGAGAGCTTGGAATATTCCATATTACTAATTTGCTCCTAGCTTTCACTTGTTTAAAAGTCACTTGTTTTCCTGGTTTGGCCATAACTGACCTCTTGAGCGTTTCTCTTCCAGGTTCTGACAGATAGAGTCATAGATTTTATAGAACAATAGTAAAAAAATATTTTCAAATGTATTGGTGAGGTCCTACTGGATGAGGAAAAATAACCTAACCATAGGAGAGCTCAACCCTAGCAGTCTAGACCCCTAATTTCACATTTTGCTCTGTAGCCTACTCAACTGTGGTAGAATTGATTTAATTTTCTTGGTTTTTGTTAAGATCACATTGAGTCACAGCTACAAATGGAGGGAATACAAGCATGCTGCGTATTTTAAGTATCGTGGAATTTATATTTATATCATAATATTGCAAGTTTGTTTGCAGCTTGACTCTTTAATTATATAGTATATTATTGACACAGAAGGTAAGACACTCTACTTGGAGAAGGAAAAAAAAAGCTAATTTCTTTAGTGAGTTGTTCAAGCTTCTGTATTAGAATAATAATATACTACTTAAATGTGGCAAGTCTTTTAAAAATATATCAGTAGAAAAAGTAAAGATATTAGCATTCTCCAAAATTTTAAATTTCAGAAAGTAAAATGATTCTGCTTACCCGCTCCAATTATAATTATAGTAAATGAACAAGACAGTATTCAAAATTGTCATGCAGCAACTGAAGAAAATCAAGAGACCTTGTAGGTTTCTATTTGTCAACAGACTTCATTGGCTCTTCCCTGAAGACAGATTGTTTGAAGAGAGATGTATTTGCTACGAGAAGCAGCATAAACTTTTCTTTTAAACTGCTTCCATCTAAGAGATTAAGTTGCCAAAAAACAGAAATAAATTTTGTTCTCTACTAAAATTTACAGGAAACCGTTGCTTTTGAAGTAAATGTGCATCACTACCGATTTCCTAGTTTGCTTGCTGAACCAGTTGGTTTCTCTATTATCAGCATTTCTTTTTCTTTAGAGACTCTTATCTGAAAAATTAGCTGTTGCATGTCTTCAAAGCTGAAATGTATCTTGTGGATCTGTTGCTTATCTATGAAAAAGCTTCCTGTAATACACACTCCAGTTGGAACTGGTGAAGTACAAATTACTGCAAATCTTTTTTCCTCTTAATGAGTTTTTTTTCCAAATATCATATTGACCCACCTGTTTTATTAAAATATAAGCCAGGAAGGTTAATAACACCCAGACCGTCATTTCTGTGCCAGTGAACTTCCCTTGTCATCTTGCATTCTGTAAACCTGAAAATTTTTGTATTTTTTTCACTGGACAAAACTTAATGTCTACTGGAAGAAAGTTGTCAGGAAAAGCTTGGTTTATGGAGAAAGGAAGTGAAAAGGACAGATGCATAGAAATTGCATATCTTACCTGGAAATAGTCTCACATCTCTTCTTAAAATGTCTTATATTTTCGTTGTATTCTGTGGCAAGAGAAAGACACCAAAAATCCCTTATGTTTATCTATAATTCATCTGTGTGATTCCTCAAAGATGTGAAGATTTGCATAAGTCATTATAAATGAACATTTTATGTGAGGTCATGTGGTAAGATTATCCTGTCCATATTTGAAATGTACATATTAGAGAAGAATGTGGGTATACTAGTAGTGGGTTGGCAGAAATACTTTATAAGCAATGCACTCTCCCACTCAGATGCACAAAAGATTCATGGGGAAAGAAGGACAAATATAGTAACTCATACAAGCCCTCTTCTGTTGTGAATTTAAATAACTGTTAATGTCTTCTTAAGCTTGGAGTATCCCCATATCAAAATGAGTTCAGTTTCTGAAACACCATTGAACATCTCAACTAAACAGAAGCTCCATGAATTGCTTATAAAACGTTTTACTTAATTCAGATTAGTACGTTAAATCTACATTAAACACATAATCTAATAATTACACCATACAGTATATCTGCATTAAACCATAATGACTTTCACTCCTGATAAAGCTCTGTATTATGATGTTCAAAACTCAGTAGTGGTTTCATCAAATAAAAAGTTATAAGAACATACCTTTAAAATTGCTAAAATTATTTCTGTTTCTAAAATATGCATTAAAATCTGTATTGTGAGTACCAGTTATTTTCAGAATAATGTAATTCAATTTAAATTATAGGACTTAGCCCTACTTTATAGGATGTTTTTTATAGCTCTTGGAGAATGTAGTAATATCTGATTTGACCAGGCTATATGGTGTAAAATTCTGTTTTAACATTATGCTTTCCATGAACTTAACTGATTTCAATCAGTAAGATGAAAAAGACAAAGCAAAACACACACATGTACATCACATCTTACTATTTTATTTTTTTTTACTTAGAAATACGATCAAGCTATAATACTTTACCATGTAATCCTCTCATTTTTAAACTAACTTACAATTAATATAATTAATACTACTTAGTAAATTAGCGCTTCTTTTTTTTAACCTCTTTTAATGATATTCTAGCTCTGTTTTTAGTGGCTTGGTTAATCATTAACTTCATCTGAAAGAATACTCTAAAGAGAGTTACAGCCCTATAAAGCCTTATAGCATATTGAGCAAAATCTTGCTAGAGGCTGCAACCTAATTCCTTCCTATCATTGCCAATATTTCTGATAAAAGACATTCAAAAGAAGTGTCCAGAAACTGAGCTATTCAATATCAAGTGTGAATGATTTTAAAAGAACTGCAAATTCTGCCATGAAATGTTATCTCTGCTGATTGTTTGACATTTGAAAGTCACTGCCGAGCATCAGTTCCCATACTGCACTTAATTTGAAGCTGGAAAGTATCGGTTCCAACACCAAAGTGCACAGAAGTAAACTGACATGTTGAATCATTTTTCCTCCACTCTTAGAATCCATTTTGAATAAAGGCGAAGATGGCAAATGACAATTTCTCCTTTTGCCTCAGCAGGGCACCAGACAACAGTACAGCATGACTCACCAGGGTTGCCTAAAACATAAAACTTGCTCAGCAATTGGTAATACGATTGTTTACTTGCCTAAAGAAAAATGCTGCTACTTATATATTTTCAAAAGAACATTCCCTGCGACTTCTTCAGTTCATAAATGGAAATTATTCCAGAGGAAAAAAAATCCAGTCAAGTCTGTTCGATAAATACTTATCAAACAAAAATTAAAAAGTTAAGGACTCAATAGATGTTGAAACAAGTATTTGTGAAGCCAACAAAACAGACAGAAATGGTGTTCTAATGGAGATAGGATCATTCAGTCTGAATTTGCCCTTTAATTCCTATTGATATACCCTAGTTGTTCTACAGTGGGAACTGTCTCTTGCTGTCATGCATTAACTAAATAATATTTGGTTAAGGAAAAGAACTTTTGAGTCAACAAAATATTACAACATCTAGTTGATTCTTGTTTTCTTGCAGTATTTTTTTGGTCTTGTGCGTCAGAGTTCCACAAGGCTGTCAAAGTTCAGACGTGCTTCTGACTGCCCTTAGTGCGTTAGAGCTTTCCTAGCTGTTGTTCCAAGTCACCAAAACAAACTCTCTCTTCAGAACTTTGTGATGCAAGCTCACAAACTAGGAACGCACAGCTTCTACGCAGGCTGCTGGAAATCCTGTGCATCTTAACAACGTTCGTAGATCTGCCTTATCTTTGGGTAAGGGAAGTCTCGCTGCTTATCACTGTGAAACTAAGGTGAAGTCAGGTTAAGAATGTATATTAACTTCAATACTTTTTGCAACAGCAGAGTAAGATAGCTCAGTTACAAATCTGCAAAGAGTTTAAAAAGAAAAGAAAACTATGCTTAGCTACATATCGCCCATGTACAAAAGATACCTTGCCCTATATTAATCTGTCTTGCTGTGGACATTTGGATCATTCACTTCATCGGACCTGCACCTGATGTCTGAATGTGTTTCATCTCAGGCTGCAGTCATAACGCAGACTTCACTGCTGCTAAAACACACGCTATAGCATCTATAGCAGACAATTTAAATCAGTCAAGACTGATTTATAAATCACACACACTTTTTGGACAGAAAACGTGTAAGTAGGCCAATAGATACTTACTATCCGTTTCTCTTATGATATTTCTCTTCTCCTGCTGATTTTCAGGATCCGGTGAGCAGTTATAGTAACAGATATTTTGCTTGTCCCTCCAGTTCTATGTGGATGTCTCAGACTTGTCCCACGGCCCACATTGTATTCGCATGCTTAAACAACTCCAACTTGCATAGTCAAAACTGCAGATGGAGAATAATCTTCCCTCATACATCCTCAAGGAATAAGCCAAAGTGCACATAAATATTCGATTACAGCTTTATATACTAAAAGTTGAGACTGAGGTAAATTTGAATGAAATATTAAGCAGGATTTTTTTTTTGTTTTCAACTTACTAAAAGAATTGTGGAATACAGAATAGTTTCTCTTTTCTAGACATGCAAGACAGTAATAAAAAATTGTTTTTCTCTTAAATCCAATAATGTTACATTCAAAAGTGTTTTTCACCTATGTTTTCTGGAAATGAATACACTTATGAAGACTGCTTGTCAATAGTATAGATTTAGAAGTCCAATTAATCTAAAATTTTGAGAAAAACTTCACACCATAAATGTTTACTGCTATAAAAAAAAAATCAAAAACATTATGGGAGCATGACATGAAGCGTTTTCTAATGGATTTCCAATTATCCTGTCTGAAAGCCTGCATAATGTCACTTCTTAAGATGTAGTAAAATTGCACTACAATGAAGAGAATTAGAGCTCAACATAACAAATGCCACTGTAGTTATTGTCAACATGAGTAGAAATTCATTACCTTGAACAGAGTTGTATCTACTTACAGTGGGTCTGAACTTGAGCCTACAACATTAAAATAAGTCACCTACATTGAAGCTTGACTTTGTTTACTGCTCAACTTAACCACAAGGGACTGAGAAGGTGTTGAAAATGGAAAAATTTTAATATGGTTTTCGGAGAATGGAGTTTTAGATTTCACTTAAGTCTAAATCCTGAAAGTTCACTTTGTAAATTACCTTGAATACTTACTTTAATGATAACATGCCACAATGTGAACTCTGATTTAGTGTGAAACTCAACATCACATTTGGTGAAAAACTTCAGAATAAATTCTGCCTTCAGCAAGAGAAGCACTACTAAAACTACAATTTTTATAATGAACATCAAGAAAAGCCACATCAGAGAACTCGGTGTATAATTATCTTGTTAAGCAGAAATCATGCATTACCATAGCTTTCTATTTGTGGGAATAGCATGGACATTTTAGTAAGACATAGAAAATTTTAATAGTACAACTTCGTTTTATAGAAAAACCTGAATTTGGACTTAGAAGTCAAGACAGATGGGAGGAAGACAAGTATTAGAAGCTGAGAGACCAAGAACACCTGTGCTGTGCTAATGCATAAGGTGGAAAAATAGTAAGAATTTTTACTTTACTGGCATTGTTCATAGCCATATTTTTTATTTTTTTTTTTTCCTGACAGCCTCTCTCTTAGGATCACTGGAAACAAAATTTTGGTTATAAACATTTTATAGCATCTAACTACTATGTAAACCTGTATTAGCTACTAAAGCAGTAATGCTTTTACTATTTTCTTTTGTCTGCTGCTTTAGTGTTGAACTGGCAGTAAAGCATATGGATAACCAACATGAAAGACTCTCTCGATCAAAGATACCCCAAACTTGATTTATTTTTTTTCAATAACTGGAAAGTTCATAATGGACACTTAAAGGTAATTTCACAATAGAAGCAAAGTAAAATGATGTTCTACACGAAAGTGTTTGAAGTTAGATAGATGACAGTCTGACAAAGGCTTGTTGTAAGAAGTATAGCTCCATAAATTGTTTTATTTCTTTTATCAGCATGATTCTCTAGCTGTTGACAGTCTTGATTTATCTGTAGTTGCGACCTTTCAGACTGAAGAATGTTGCTCTACAGGAATCTGAGAAATAGCTCTAAGACATGTGAACTATCCTTTTCAATTTTTTTTTTTTAAAAAAATAGCACTTCATTATTTGTTTCAAATATTGTTTCTTCTGAAAACTAAAGAAATTGTCATTGTTAAATACCATCTCTATATTTAGATCTTTGTGAAAGAAAGTGAAGCAATTATAGGTACACATACTATGACATTACTAGAGAGGGGAAAAAACATTTTCCTTTAGGTACCCAAGTGGGTCTCATCACAATGCTACATAGGCACTAGTAGTTTGACAGACAATACTTTCTTTAGCAAGTATTTGGTCTAGTAGTGATTTTTCTACTGTTTATTTTTAGATCATGTTTTTAAACTTCTAAGAAAATGTTAATTTTCTGAATTTAATTCTGTTCCTCACTCATTTATCAATACTGCTGAATTGCACATAGCATGAGAGATAAGATTAGCAAATAAATGTTGACCATTAGTATACAATGCTAAATATAGAATATTAAAGCATGTAATGTTAAATATATTGTCTCAGATGGCAAAGAACATAGTAGTGGCAATTCTGTGCCATTTCTGTGGCTGAGTGCTAGATTGAGGCAGACAGGGGATTCCTGAAGCCAGAAAAGCCTAAGGAAGGAAGAGTGGAGAGACCTGTCAGGGCTTCTGGTGGCGCACAGTGACTAGGAGCATGGCCAACGGGAAATTAGAGCACACAGCCTCAGCTCCATCCCAGGAAAGATGATGGAATAGATTATTCTGGAGGTCATCTCTAAAAATGTGGGGGAAAAGAAGGTTATCGGGAGTAGTCAGCATGGATTCACCAAGAGGAAATCATACTTGACCAGTCTGATAGTGCTCTATAATGTTGTGACTAGCTGCGTAGATGAGAGGGGAGAGCAGTGGATGCTGCCTACCTTGACTTCAGCAAGGTGTTTGACACTGTTTCCCACAGCATCCGCATAGGCAAGCTTAGGAATTGTGGGTTAGATGAGTGGACAGTAAGGTGGATTGAGAACTGGTGGAATGGGAGAGCTCAGAGAGTTGTGATCAGCAGCACAAAGTCTAGTTGGAGGCTTGTAACTACTGGAGTTCCCCAGGGATCAGTACTGGGTCCAGTCTTGTTCAACATATTCATCAATGATCTGTATGAGAGAATGGAGTGTACTCTCAGCAAGTTTGCTGATGATATGAAACTGGGAGGAGTGGGTGACACACCAGAAGTCTGTGTTGCCATTCAGTGAGACCTGGACAGACTGGAGAGTTGGGCAGAGGGGAACCTGATGAACTTCAGTTAGTGCAGCTGTAAAGTCCTGCACTGGGGAAAAATAACCCCATGCACCAGTACAGGTTAGGAATTGACTTGCTGGAAGGCAGCTTCATGGAGAAATACTTGGGAGTTTTGGTGGGACAGCAAGCTAACCACGAGCCAGCAATGTGCTCTTGTGGCCAAGAAGGCCAGTAATATCCTGGGGTGCATTAGGAAGAGTATGATCAGCAGGTTGAAGGAGGTTCTTCGCCTTCTACTCTGCCCTAGTGAGGTCACAGCTGGAGTACTGTGTCCAGTACTGGGCTCCCCAGTTCCAAGAGCGACAGGGAAGTTGTTGAGTCTCTTTCTTCAGAGACATTCAAAACCTGCCTCAAATGTGTTCCTGTGCAACCTGATGTAGGCAAATCTGCTTTAGCAGGGAGCTCTGTATGCATAGCAGAAGTACAGCATTCTTCCCGTGCTTTATGCACTTGCTATCTTTGTGTATAAGGTATTGATCAGCTTTCAGTGTTGGCTGAATGTACTCAGCAGCTCCTGAAAGGTGCTTGGTCTCTTGCAGGACTGTACCCTCTGCTGTTTGAAATGGGCAACTTTATTTTGTGTTTTGGCGAAAGGATATGAAACGATGCTGCAGATCATGTCCTATTGTCTCTTATTATCTTTAAAAGTTGGTATAAGCTGATGAAAAGAAAGGTAATGCTATTACTCTAGTCACATAGTAATAAAGAATTTTCAAGTGACTGAATGCACTCCACCACATTGAGTGGCGAGTAAATTTAGGCTACTGGCTGCTTTGACGACTTTTTGATATGATGGTGCATAAATGCTTCATATTCCATTATTTTCAGTTTTAAAGTGTTAATTTCAACACAGCTTGCTCTCTGCCCATGTCTCCTTCCCCAAGGAGACATAGGTTACTCACAGACATGAGCTAAGTTGTTTCTTGTGTAGCTTGTTACTCTTGATTGCCCATCAAATTACGTAACAGAGTCTGGTAGTTATTTAGTCAGAACAAAGACTGGGGGGTTGGGTATACTGATACAAGGACTATTTTTGTTGAAGAGAGATTAAAAAGTAATCTTCGAAAGTCTGACATATTGCACAGTCTTCAGGAGGAAATATAAAAGGTTTATTTAAGGAGATAAAACCCAAAAGCCTTCAGGCAACTGCATGGAACTTTTTTGATAAAGCTTCTATTTATGGAGTAGGTTTTGGTGTTAGCTGATTTTCATGTTATTAACATGAAAATTCAAAACATACGCACTGCATTTTTTTCATCTACCTTTCCAAGACAAAATTAGCTTTGGCTGTATTAACATTTGTTGATACTCAGCACAAGCACATGAACATGAGAAAAATTCCATGCAAATGAAATTATTTCTGACTTACACGTTAATACAAAGGCTGGGCGATTTGTGCTTTAGTACTGTCAAATTATAATACAGTGACAGTAAAAATACGATTTATTGAATTGGAACTGTTTATCCCCCTTGCTGTTAGGAGACTTATATCACAGATTGACCTGTAAATTATATAAACAGGAAAATTCATGCATTATGTATATCCAAAGTCACTGCTACATTTTTGCTACATGTGTTTGAAAAAAGTATACCTACAAATTAGTTTCTTAAAAGAAAGTTAGAATTGTTTTGCTGGCTGTGATTCAAGTTACGAATTTTAGGTTTGTTTTTTTTATATTTTTGTGTCAAATACTGTAAATATACCAGGCTGTCACTGAAGCTCGGTTATAAGATACATCAACAACTAAATAACATTGCAATGAAGTTTGTCTGACAAGATATAGATGAGTTTAGCCATGTACAACCGGGATCTCTAACCAGGACATAATTATTTTTATTCACATGAAACTTTTATATATGTTTCAGATGCATTTTTAATGTTACCAAAAAGGCAAATATGAAATATTCATGAAATTGTGTGCACAGACAGATTTTGAAAATGGGAACAAAACCACCTCTTGTTTACAGTAGAGGCAGTTGGATACAGAATTGCTATTCCAACAGAGATATTCATTACCTGCTTTCACCGGCATTAGAATTCATTAGAATTTATCTGGTGTGAGACAGTCATTTCCATGCATTCCTTTGTCCATCAGGGAAAACCACAGAAGAATTAAAAACCCCAGGGATCACAGAGCCTCATAGCTACAGTTATGGGATATGGGACATTGCCCCAGATACACATTAGTATTCTGGAGACATGGCAAGGATTCATCTGAAGGACAGCAGGAAATGTTGGTACTTATGCAGTTACAGGTTATCCTGATAAATGGCCAGTAAGTGATAATTTCTGAAATCTGAAAAAGCAAAGCATACACTCAAGAGGTCCTGGGAGTTTAAACAGAAATGTTAGGATTCCTTTTTTTTATTTCATTTCTGACTTTCAAAAAAACCCCAGCCCCATAATGTAACACGTAACAGTGTTTAGGTGTCATATTTGCTTTAGGGGACATTCAGACTGTGACAAAAAAATGAGACATAGATGGAGACACATTTAAGGACTGAGCAACTAGACAGCCTCAAGGTGCTAACAAAGAATAGTAGGTGCTAACCAAAGTTACTGTAAACTAGAAGGACATACCGACACTCAAACTGTATACACATCACCTAGTAATGTAGGTACTTCCATTATTTGGGTGGTTGTTCTTCAGAAGGAGGAGGAGGGGGGAAAGTATGTGTTACTTTTTCATCAAAATATACTAAAGGAAAAAAAAGGTTAAGTGCTTTGGAAGAATATATATGCTTCATTTAACTTAGCATCTCAGATGGCAAGACTGAGGCAGTGACAGTTTACGTGACCAGCAAAGCTTTATCCAAGACACATTTTGCCTGCAGTTGAATTTAATTCCAAAATGTTGTAAAGGTCTTAAAAAAAAAACCAACAACCCCCCCCCAAAAAACAACAAAAATCTCCACTTTGGTGTCTTAGAGGTCCTGTGTTAACTATTTTGACACAACAACGATGTCAGCATCATAGGAATGCAGTGACTTCCGTATCAATGCAATATCCTGCTGTCTTTTTTTATACTTTTTTTTTTCTTTGAGCTCCTAAGGCATCCTTCTTCAACAAACCATTAATTTTCATAATATCTTGCAAAGCTCTGCTGTTGAATTGCTTCTACCTCTTAGATTTTTCAGAAACAATAAACTTAATCTGAAATAAATTGTGTTACCCTTCCTAAAAGAGCAAATTTATATTTATATTCAAAGAGAAAAAATTGAAAGTGTAATGTTGAAAGGCAGAAATGAACCAGCTGAATAATGTCTAGGAGAAAGTGAAAATAATCAAAGTTCTTGGAGTTTAGACTCCCTGAGAAAAGACTGAGAGAACTGGAAATCCTAAAAATCTATATAAAATAAAAATGAAGGGGAAGAATGTCAGTCTCAAAATTGAACAAAAGTATGTTGGCACTTTTAAACTTGGTCTCTATGCTTTATATGGATGTTTTGTGTCAATACGATTGAGAAAAGAAATAGAAAAGGAAGCAAAGCAATAGGATTTCTCATGTTTTAGAAATTATGTTTAAATCTGTGAAAAAGCAGATAAAAGCTGTCCCATTCAGGTGGAAGGAAAAGAAGAGAACAAGTTTCTTCGTAGGCTCTATTTGCAGTGACATGGATTTATTGCGAGCAATACCTGTTGTGTAATCTACCTGACATGCCAGAGCTATGTTGCACAGACATTTGGAAGAAACTTCTTCTGCACTGTGCAGGGCCCTTTTGAGTTTATGCCATCACTTGGACGTATATGCTATTAGAACTTGTGTCCATAAACTCTTATAATTCAATCTCTATAGGATACCATTATTTTTCTATATCCTATTTTTGATCAGTTCCCTTTAACTATCCAGCTGTAGCCACCACACGAGTGTGTTAACACCACCTTTGTAATTCTCAATACAAAGCACAGCCCTATGAGGGCTAATGTGGGGAAAATTAACTCCAGCTCAGCCAGACCAAATACACTTGCATTTTAACCTTGATCCTATATCAGAGGTACAGTCCTACTCAAAAAAAAACCCAAAAAAACCAAAGACCAACAAACTTCATTCAAAACAAGACCATTAATAACTGTATTGCTGACCAGTATCAAATTTGTGAATGAGAAGATGAAGTTAATCTAGTAGAATAATTTAGCTTTCTCTCTTACTTCTGATAGCTCAGGCTCTCTGTAGGAGGTAAGCTCTTAGTTTATTTCTCTTACCTTAAACTTCTGTTCTCAGTAAAGCATATAAAAATCTATTAACTTTTCAGAGTTTGCTTCATCATTCTCTCCATCCAATTTAAATTAATGTTGTGTTCAGATCATCAGTCCTTCATCAAGCTCATAAAGGGGAAGGAGTAGATGTTTAAAATTATTGTGAGCTAGACTATTCATGGTTCTAACATCTCTGAAGTCGTCTTGTATAATTGCACAGGAAGCATGGACACTTAGAAGCCACATCATTCAATGTGACATAGGCTACTCATTACATGTTGGTTTTATAGAAAATCCATTTTATGGTTTACTTTAAATCATTGGTAATGTTCAGCAAAAAGTTTTTTAAATACTGATATTTAGATGCATAACATGACATATTTTAAAGTTTTGTCTGTCAGTATTTTTGAATCAAATACTATCAAAATTCCATCTTCCAGAACTCTTCTATAAGTTTTGTGATGAAAAACGGAAAAAAAAAAATCTTCATTCACATCCTTTTTATTTGCAAGACACTTTTAAATTTAATTTCACTGCAAAGATTCACAAATATAACTAATTGACAGCACTAGTATTTATTCCAGATTATTACCATGAGTTTATTGTATTTGTTAAAGTGCATGCTGTTGACAAAAATACTTCAGCAGTAATCAGTGAGTGGATATAAATGGATGGTAACAGAAAATATTGACTTTACTGGCAAACTGTAGTTTAAATTACAATACAACATTATAATTAGGAATTAATAAAAAAAATGCAGTATAACTCATAGAACTATGATTTTCCCCAGATCTTCAAGACAGTCTAGACAAGAATTTTCACACAGTAATTTGAGTCAATTTGGCTCATCTATATACTAGTCTACTAGAACTTCCAAATAGCAGTCAACAGCACTTCAATAACTCTGTTGTCCATCTGTTAGCCTTACCAACCTTACATGTTCATTAGCAGTCAAGCCTTTGGTCAAATTCTGAGACATTATTTATTTTAATGCAGTAAGTCAATCAGGTCGATGTGATTCATTGCCATACTTACAGAGAGTGAGAAACAAAGCAAATGGAAGACTTACCAATTTCTCTCTTGAGGACAAATCTATTCCCCTGGCAAATTGTGCATGTTTAACAGACCCTCCTCAGGTGGAGCGAGTTTAGGATGGGGAAACCAGACATGACCAACATGATAGCCTTTTACATTGAGACGATTGCTCTGGTGAATGCAGTGAAAACTTTTAAAAACAAATAAATAAATACCTTGATTTAATATTACAAATTGATATGAAAAATACTTTGCGGATTTGGAAGTTATAACATTAAAAATAAGTCCATAAACATTTTCCTTGGGGAAAAATGACACACAATGATCTGGAGTTCTCTAAGTATTTACAGCGCCTGATGGAGCTGTGCTATGGCTGGGGTTATGAACCTCAGCAGAGGGGGATTGCAGATCTCCAGTGTTATCTTTCCCAGCACCTGTCAAATTTTCTTATGTAGCTCCTGTTGAATTTACCTTGGAAACAAAAAAGTTGATGATGATTTCAATTAAATTTAATTTAAGTCAACTAAAATCATTTCAAGTGGATTACTGTGAAGTATAATTAAATCAATTGTTTATATTTTCCTTGGAGAAGTTTTATAAATTGCTGCAAATTTGTCAAGTCCCTCTGAAATCTGCAGGCACAACAAATCCCTTGAGGAGAAAACTACCTGAGGAGACACTAGGCTTACCATAAAAATGTATTTAAACCTGCAATTTGTTGAACTCCTGATGCATTCTTCTAAATTGATTTCAAAGAATTAAGCATAAGATATTAGAAAAATAGTTGATAACCATGTAAAAATAAAAGACTAAAAGGTTGCTATGATCCAGCTACAGGTCTGATAAGTGGTCTAACTAGCAGCTCATTAAGTTTAGGTAGATTGCTGACAAAATGTAAGTTAAAATAAAGCCAGGGGAACCGAATTTCCTTGCAAAATCTAAAGGGTCTGATGACAGTCACTTTTGTGGGCTATGGCTACCATTTTAGTGTTACTTTCTCTGTTGTGAGGTATAAATATTCCTTGCACTCCTCATTGTGAGGCATGAATATTTCAGTTCTGAATATCATAGTAGCTGTCATTGTTACCAAGCCTTAGCTCTTGTCTACTAGATTTATTCCTGTTTTGTCATCATTTTCTAGAGATACATTAGAGTATGTCACCTGTCATCAAATGTAAACTATTGTTTGGCTATATAAACTTCTTTTCCCACAGGTACACAAATTCCAGTGAAAAGTTAAGTAACTGGAAAACACTATTCATTTATGGACCAAACTATAACTGTCAGATAGACACATTTGCTGCTGCTGCAGTGTCAGCAGACAAAATGCTTCCTAGAAAAGAAATTAAACTACTATGTGTCAGAGCAAGGACCACTAGTATGGCATCACTAGGGTTTTTGGCAAAAGAACAATAACCTTTCTTTGCTCTTGCATTCCTTTTAAAGAAGCCACAGTCATGTATGAGGAGAAGATATGGGCTCGTAGAGCTCAGAAGGAAAACTAAGGAGACTTAAGTGTTTTTATCCTTTCACATCAAAACAAAGATCAGAACTTTTGCATTGATTCTGTGGAAAACAGAAAACAAACAGCTCCACCGAATATAATTACCACCACTAAGTTATGGTATTCATCTGGAACGTAGCAGTCCTCAAAGGAAATTCTTTCTATGTCTGGTTTTGACAAGAGTCAGTAATTTATGTCTCCATTTCTCAGATGAGAATTTGCATTCCTAGTTTATCTATAGTCCTTTAGCTGCTAATTATTTTGAAGCTCCTACTTTGACTATATTTAAATAAATGACTGATCTTGCTGACACTGCTGAAAAGAAGCTGTCTACAGATTAGAAAATTCTCAGTATGAAAAGCAGAATTTCATTAAAATCCATGGTATTCTGTGGAAAACTTTGTTGCAAATACGTTTCTTGAAGAAAGAGCTTGGTATAAAAATAAATTCTAATAGACTATAGTGCGTAAGCCATACAATAAAAATAGAAAATTCAGACCAAACCTTCAAAGAGCTGTAAAAAACAAACAAACAAAAAAAAGGCGGGGGGGAGGAGGAGGTAGTAATGTGTTATTCCTGAAGACTATTGAAAGGCAATGCTACAATTACTTTTCAGCTAATGGTGAACTTCCCCTACACTTTGGTGAACCACTATCTGCTATGAAAGAAATAAAACCATTAAAAAAAACAACAAAGCAGCAAAAAAAAGGAATTAAAAAATAATCCGTTTACACTTAAAGTTAAGCTTCCTAGAATCTCTTAAACTAGACAGAAAATACAATGCAGCCTGAATTTTACAAATAAATATATATATACACACATGAAGCTAAATGGTGTAGTGAACAGTTAGATCTAGTTTTCTATCCCCTTAGACTATATGATGTTATTACTTAATGAAAAAAACTCTTAGCTCAGTCCAGGTGCTTAACAACATTTGCAACAATTTAAGCTGATAGAAATTTCCTGGCTGCTTTGCAGTAGCTAGTAACTTCTTTCCACATATATTCTTTGTCAAAATATAGTATTTTTTCTTCTATGTTCAGTTTATCTCTGAATTTAAATAATACTTCCCTCCTCGAGTGCTTAACACTGTTTTTAAAGAATACATAGCTTTAGATTTTCATCTTCCCCCTTGATCTTAATTTTACTGGGATAACCAAAATAAGTGTATGTTAGCTTTCTATTCTGAGACAGAACACCTATTCCAAAGACGTGAGGGTTTTGGTGTTGTTGTTTTTTGCTGTTGTTGTTGTTTTGTTTTTGGGTTTTTTTGGCAAATCCATGAATTATGTGTATGAAGTTGTATGGTTTATTGTATACATCTATTTGGCCTTAGCCAATTATGTCCTTCTCATATGACAAGATGACAAGTGTTTCAGAGATACTCTTTGATGGACTAAGATGCATATATCTTTCTTTATCTTGCCATTAGAGTAGCTCTGTTCGTAGCAGAAATTCTGGCTGTCCCTAAGGGCTTGACTTCTGCACTTTTGACTTCATAGCACTACTTATTTCTCTAGATAAGTAATGTACAATGAAAATTCACCATTCTTGCTCTTACAGCTAGCATTCCTAACCTGCAATACCTATGTTTCATTAGGATTGTTTCATTAGGATTGTTATTCCAAGTTTTCCTCTTTGCTTGGTTTGAAACCAGAATAATCAGCTCCAGTACTTTTAAATCATGACTTCAATTGTTATCAAACTTTGCAGCTAATTCTTTCTAATTTCATTAGTACTTTAGCTGATTTGGGTCAAATCCTTTCATTAATCAAACCGTATTATGTGAATTATATTGTTACCAGTTTTAGAGCCTATTTTCCCCTTGCAGTGGGATAAAGTACCACTAGAGTAAATTTTTCTTCCCGGTTATCAGTAAGCTTCATAAGGTGAAGTCTTACTACATTCATAGTTCACTATCTCTTTGCCATCAGAGAAACAATCCCTTCCCCACACTGATAACATATTAAAAAAACCCTTTAAGACTGCAAACATTACCAAGTGAAAACAGGAAGATAAATATTTCAAGAAAAAAAGCACTGAAGATGAAAGGTTATTAACATCCTAACAGTAAAAAGCTCAGACAACTCAGTATTTCACTTGGTTTGCAACTTTCATCTTGCACCTTGATTTACATCAGGAGCTGTCATAGCCTTGGAGGCATTTATTGCTCAGACTTAATTTGTGTTTGAAAGTATGTAAGCATAGCAAAGAACGGTTTACATCTATAATTGCTGAATTCGGAAATGAATCTTTCTTTAACTTAAATCAATATAAGAAAGTAATATGTCTATCGACCGAAAAAAAAGGGGGGGATATATATGGCAATAGATAGATACGTTTCAAGCAATATAATGCAAGTTTATTCATTTTTAACATATCATAGAACTCACAGCTGATTTTTGCAACACACAAGAAGCTCATTCTAATCATTATATATACAGCAATGAATTTTTTCTTTCTCCAAGATAGCTTCAAGAATTTTTACAATTTAATCAAAAATAATGAGGTAGGAACCGTATTTTTTTTTTACCCACTCTCTTCTCCTCCTACATCAGTTATATGCATAAATTGCCTCATTTTGTGAGTGCTGAGATGAACAATTTCTTTCTCTGTTCCGTAATTTGAATATTACATTAGAATTTTGGATATAAAAGTCTACTTACAGCCAAGATTATATATTTCAAAAATTAAGATCTCTCCACATCTCTTCATTTTCCTCCACCTCCCTGCCAAAAAACAAAGTTTTCCTATTAGTGATAAGAGAAAGAGGAGAGACAAACAGATTGATTAGAGATTTTACTCAGAGAAAAGTTCTAGATGCTTTTTATCTGCATGTACTAGAATATTTGTAAATTTTCCTCAAATTATGTAATCTAAAATAAAAGCAGAACATCACACTGATAACAATGAGGTTTTCATATTTGGAGTTGGGAGGGGGGCTTTTGTGGGTTTGTGTTGTTGTTGTTTTTAATGAATCTACTGCTGCTAAGGTGTCCCATTATTTCAATTCTTTAGATCATTCAAAGTGCATCTACTAGAATGAGATCTTGGGCATTGTTGATGGTGTCTAGCTGAAGAGTTAAAGTATTTCAGCCCTAAACACAGTCCTCACATCATCTTTGTGAGCAACAATACATCTACTGAAGATTCTATTGTTTTCATGATTGAAAAGGTAAAAGACCAAAGTAATATGTGTCCTAAAGCACATACCAAAGTATTGCCTTAGGACATGGTGCTTTGGTGCATTAATTTTCTTCTCTGCATTCCAGAAGATGTCTGAACTCTAGCAGTCATGAGAATACGCTATACACACTTCAAAAACACCCTGAAGATAACAGGCACTACACAATAAATTGATACGTTACTGTGACATCACAAGAACTAACCCCTCAAGTGGGATTATAGTGTCTGAATTGTTGAATTCTCATTACTAAATTGCCTAAATATTTGAGAATAATGCTAGAATATGTTGGTCTTCGCTTTAGTTTTAAATCTTAAAACAACAGTGAGAATAAACAATTTTTTTTAAGAATAAAAAAAAAAGGACAGTTGTTTCAAATATCGACCTGGTTAAGAAGATTGAAAGTAAGTCAGAAACAAAACAGTTGTAACCATCACAGCAGAGCAATAGATTAAACAGCCCTGCATATGATTAACATCTTCAAAGAAATTGAATAATTTTTAAATGGATCTCAGATATTTTCTGTACCATATTAAAGATGCTATTGCTAATGAGCTGGGAATTACCTTCCAGTCCTATTTTTTAATCATGTTACTATCCACCCAAAATATATTTTACATATTTATGTCAAACTTGCAAAATTACTAGAAAATATAAAGTCTCTGAAAAAGGAAGAAGTATACATAACTTAGAGGAAGACCAAATATGGAGTCTCTCAGTGGTATTAATTAGAAAACATAAACAGATACATTTTTCTTGATGAACAATCTCAAGAAATTTGAAAGCAGCAAGATATCATCTCAGCCTTGACACAGTACAAAAGACTGATGCAGCAGTCTTCAATTAGTACTACATCAAAATTACTGGAGCTGTATCCCTTCTGAAACAGCACTAATAAGTCCTTTCCTTAGGTAACAAATACTCCTTTGTACTTTACTGTCATAATATTGAAACTGTCTGTTCTTTGCCTGTACGCAGTTGCTTTGTAGTGAAACCAAAGCCAAAGACCAAATAAATGTCACAGCTCAAGATGACTCACAGAAGTAATATACTTATCTCTTTCTCCTTTGCAATTTTCAGCTGATGAGACAGTGTTTGCTGGCAGAATTCCTTTACACATTATTATATAAACACATAATTGCAAAATGATTAAAATTTTATCTTATTCCTATTTCTCTGTTATTCAAAGCAATGCAATGTTCTCTGTATATTTTATTTGTTCCATGTGATCCTAATGGCTCTCAAATGCTGTGTTATTGGTGGTAGCACAACATCACTGTGTGGGTTGACCCTACCTGGATGCCAGGTACCAATTAAAGCAACTCTATTACTACCTCTCCTCAACTGGACAAGGGAGAGAAAATATTAAAAAAGGCTCATATGTTGAGATGAGGACAAGGAGAAAAAACTCATCTATTACTGTCATGGGTAAAACAGTCTCAACTAGGGGGAAAAGAATAATAATTTATTACCAATCAAATCAAAGTCGGATAATGAGAAATAAAACCAAATCTTAAAAACACTTTCACCCCATCCCTCACAGAATCACTATGGTTAGAAAAGACCTTTCAGATCATCAAGTACAACCATCATCTACTCTACCAGGACCACTACTACACCATAGCCTTGAGCACCATATCTAGATGGCTTTTAAATACATCTGGGCTTTTAAATACATCACAGCCTCCTTTGGGCATCCACCTACTAGCAACACTGAGTCCTCCAAGGGCTGCAGGGGGATAACAAGCCTCACCATGGTCTTCATATGCTTCACGGCAGTCTCTGCACCAGTCCCTGGAGCACTTAACTTAAAATCTTTCTTCTAAAATGCCACTATTTTTGGTTGGTTTCCTCATTACCTCTGTTGAATACTTGCATCATAAACCAACTCACTTTTCCATTTTCCAGCGTCTTTATTTTTATTTCATTTCCATTTGCTTCTGTGCTCGTGCTGTTGGCTGAGTATGACTCTTTCTCCTGACTTCTTTAATTCCCCTCTTATTTTGAGTTTTACTAAGTTAAATAAGATACTGTTACAGGCCCTGCTTTTATTTAGTTTCCAGTATTGTATAACTAACCTCTTTCTGTATAGTCCTAGTGTGAATTCATGTTTCTCACAGATGAATGTCAGGTATTATACATGGCTATATATATATATGCATGTTTTTGTATTTAGTGTACTTTATGTACTGGTAGTCCCTGCTAAACTAAACTTCATACAGCATGTAGTTAAATCCACTGTAGGTTTTAAGTTTTTTTCATAAGGAGAGTAAATTCAAGTCGAAAGCTGTAAAATTTTTGTCGATGACGTTAATTTTCTCAGAGTTGTTGTGTTAAGGTAGCAACAGTAGTATTTTATCACTTACCTTCAAACACTGAGTTCTGATAACTTGGTGCATAAAGCATCAAGTAACTGCAGTTTCTAAAGTGTAGCACTTGTTCTGTCTAAAAGCGATAGAATGAAGTAATGGCAATCTTTTTTTATTATTATTATTAACAGGAAGCACTGAGTGTTGTTCCATGTTATTCTTACAGCAGCGAGAGAGCAAAGTTATTTTGTTAGTTATAGCACAGTAATTGCATGTCAAGAATATAATGCTTCACATGTAGATTGCCTTGAGATTTGAAGGGTAATAACATCAAACACTGCCAAAAAACAGGATCGTGAAAATGAAGCTGTGTTCTGGTTTTCAAAGCAGGTAATGTTAAATTAAACACTTGCATACAGTACCTAATGCAACTGCAAGCTCCATGTGAGAATTTTATACTCCTGAGTAGCTGCGTTTATACCTGTTGCTTCATTGCTTATATGCTGGATAACCTGTCACAGTTTTCCAGATCTTCTTTACAGTGAAGTAGGAAAAATAGTGGGGTTTTTTTGAGGTTATTGAAGCATTGTGGCATCTACAAGGTCATACAGAAATGGAAATACAGCTCAATTTCAGTAATTTACTACCTCTCTCTAAGAACAATTCAATCCAGTTTCAAAATACAGTTAGATTTAAATTCTTTAAAAAAAAATAATCCACAAACAGGAAAGAGCTTGTTTTCTGTAATGGTACTTGCATTCTTTTCCTCTGTCACAAAAAAAACCCCTATGCATTTCATATGTTTCAAATATGTGAAATATCTGAAAGCTTTATGCACTAATATTGAATATAAAGCTCCCCTGTGCCCTTTATAAAACCACAATAAATCCCACAGAGAACTAAATGACTCTAATTTAATGATAAATGCATGGCTGGTGTTTCTAGTTGCCCATTAGATATATCGACAATGTGCTGCTGTTGCTATCTCTTAGCGCGGGGGAAGAGTGATGGTTCCTGTACTCAGGGTGGAAGATGCCTCCATGCCACCTACTCCAGGTGTTCAACTCTTAACAAGAATAAGAATTTATGGACCTCACAGATTCAGTGTTTTCTGAGTAAGCTGCCTTTTAACTTGTTCATTTCTACCCCAGGCTGCCACACCAGCTGACATCTCTCTATGCCTCTTGGGGAGGCCAAGAGACCTCTTTTCCAGAGGGCAGATGCCAAAGTCTCTTTACCTTATATCTCATTTTCTAAGTGGTTTTGTTCCTGCAGTTTCTGTCTTTCTCCTGAGTCCTTTATCCAGCTCAGTGTTGCAGCTGTCTCAGAAATAAGCTTAATTACTTCTTTATGCCACTAAAAATAACATGAAATGTATAATTAAAATAAGACCAAAGTTAAAGTATCAGTGAGGTGAATGTTCCAGTTTTCTTTTCAACCTTCTAAAGTATCACTTTGTTAAATAAAAGAAGGACAGCACGAAGTAAAAAAAAAATTAAACAAAATATTTTCCAGCAAGCAATATACAATTACTTTTTAAGGGGCAAATAAACATTTGATGACTGAAGGCCTTAGATTGTTTTGCTACATGTTAAAACTGGTCTTGGTTATAGAGTATTCAAATGACCAGTGGTGAGACGTAAAAAATTACAGGAGGATCATTTATGGATGATATAAATTATAGAGCATCATTTTTTCAAAAGGAAAAAAAAAAATAGTTTTGCTTATTTTTCTCCTTGTCTCTTCTCTTTGCTTCCTCTAGCTTTTTCACTTTATTTTGTTTTTTGCAGCTTGATTGCATCCAAGGTCAGGCTGAATGAGAGGCAATATTAAAACAGATAAGAGATGACAGAGAATGCATTCAAAAACAAATAATGCAATAATCTGATAGTGCCTGTAAAGGAGATGTTACCAAACCAGAAATTATGCTGTAAGTAATAATTTTTTGATCTGTAATTTCAGCCTCTACAAAACACCTAATAAATATTAAGAGGATATGAATTGGAAGAAAAGATGAAAACCAAAAATAATTCTAGGGTTTGACACATCGTTTAAATTGAAATGATGTGCCAATTCCTTGGTTAGCTCTGTGATTTAATTCACTGATTAAACTGCTCCATTACAAGAGAGATCACCAAATTGACTATTATTTTGATGGCCATATGTGCTCACTTTAATGAAGAAATTGTTGTACAAAACAATATGTGATTCTAAGTCAAAAAACAATGACATCTTCAGAAATTTTGATTGTAAAAAACAGGTTTCTTGACATAACTCCCATTTCTTCCTCAAAAAATACCTTAGAAATTAATGAAAAAAGAACACTAATGGAGTTGTGTAATAGTTTGACACACTGTGAGGGGTTGCTACAAAATTATTTGTGAGGTAGCATTATTTCAACATGGTTTCATGTACATGATCCATTTTGCTTCAGTGCACAGAGCACACATGCAATAAGGGAGAACTGACATGGATTTGAGTAGCACAATATTGAGGTTTTCTAACTTATAAATGTTTGCCTTCACGAATTAATGTTCCTCTTTATTTTGAATAGTTAGCAAATAATTTAGTGTAACCAAAATATAACACAACAAAGTCTCTCTGACAGTGTAGTCTTCTTAAAACCAGATAGATGGGGCAAGGCCACCCAACAGGTATTTCTTTCCATGAGATCCACACTCCCGTGGCCTCAGAGAGAACCGCACTGGCTGATTTTGGAGATAAAAGAATAGAGACTGGACAAAAACTTTTAAAAGCAAAGCTAACTAGCAGGTAAAGCACAGAGCTAATATATCTATACTGCTTTGGGTTTTGCAGACTGCCTTTTTCATATCTAACTTGGCAGTAGTGGACTTTACTATGCAGTTGTTATGATAAACAACTGTGAAACCAGGTTCTGTGGAGTCATTTCTTTTATTTATTTTTAATTTGCTGTTCTAAATGTCACACAATATGCTTGTCCATTTCTATAGTCAGAGCCCCTGACTTTATTATCAGTAATACTACAAGTCATCTTTTAAAAGACAGAGGTTTAACTTACTGAGCTTCAAATGGACAACAGGGAGGACACAGCATACGTGCCCTCTAGCTTTGTTTAAATTGGAGTTACATTGTCTTTTTTACTGTTTCAGATGCTTATAATGCATAAAAGTATGATTAGTGTCTACCTCTAGCATGAGCACTTGTAAGAGTCAAACATCTGTATCTGAAACTGAAGGGGAGAGTAAATCATTTTAACAGCTATTACATCCATTCAGCATTTGTGTTCCAGCAAATATGCCACACCACAAACTGATCATAAAGTCTTCCTTTTGTTTCAGTCTATTGTGGGGCAGAATTTGAATGTAGCTTTCTTTTTTTCGTTTAAGTATATTTTTGCATGTTTGGGTTTTTTTCTTCTTAATGACAGTTATGAAATAATGAGAGCACATTTGTCTTTAACACATGAGACAGCTATTTGTGTAATTTTAATAAAGCTACTGTAGCCTTTTGGCAAGGACATACTATCATTTGTTAGTATTTATTTTAATTATTCAGTATTAATTGACAACAGAATCCACCAGTCAATGTACTGAATGAAGGTTAAGATCTGTCCTGTGTGAATACTATGGGCTAGATTTCACTTTGCTCTTTCTTGGATTTTATACAATTATAATTTAATTGAAAATAAAAGCAGTGGGATTGCATGGGTGTAATATAGGTATAATAAGATAGCAAAATAGTCTTGTAAGTATTAAGTAGTCCCAGAAAGCTTTTTAACAGATGCTATGGTGTTGCTTTTAAGGAGATTCTTTATGAAATCTACTAAACATCATTATTTATAATACTTCTCAAGTGCAGTTTGGTGGTCCCCTCAGGGATGCATCTTGACTAGCAAAGTGCAACAATATAGATTGCAGCAGGTACTTCTAAATATCATGCTTGACAATAAAACAAGTACAATATTTAAGTGTTTCATATTCCAGAGAGACAGGATGAGCTGCTTTAAAAACTCAATGTTCATGTTCCATTGCAAAATGTGTGCTTGCATCCACACATAAGTAAAGGCAGACAAGAGATACTCAGTCTCAACCGAGCACTCTTATACTCAGAATTTTTCTCTTTCAAATTTCTCTTTCTCTTCCAGACTTGGGAGTATGTCCCCTTTCAGAAGTTTGTATCTTCGTGCAGCTTACAAGGTGTCTGCATGGTCTTTGGAGACCAACCTGCTCTTGCTCCTCCTAGCCAGTAAATGGCCAAATGCCAGCACTGTCCTGCTGGCAGCGTGCCTGAGCTAATACTGTCATCTCTGCTAGGAGTACAACGGATATGGATTGGAGCTGGTAGGCACCCAGCCAGATGGAAGAGAAGAAAGATGGAGCAAGAGTGGGTCTATCTGCCAAAGACAGTGATGGCAAACCTGTAGGCTAAAAATCGGTTGTTCCACCTCAGGGTTTAAAATTGTCCAAGTGTATTCAGAGCCCAAAATTAGACCTGCAAGGTCTCATTCAAGGAATATTTGAGTACAAGCTTCAGGTCTGCCATGAGTCAGAAGCACAGACAAGAAGACTTGATAATTTAATTAGCGTTCTTCGGGGAAGTTTACATTTTCAAATCTAAGTTGATATGATTTTTTTTTATATATATCACCAAGAGGAGAGAACAGCTTTACTCTGGCTTGTCCATTGTCCAAAATAAGAACCAATTAATTATACCCACTTTGCAATAGGCTTGATAACTACATAGGAGGCACACCGAAGTGAAATTAAGAAGTTTTATTTTGTTACCTGATTTTTTTTATTTTTTTTTTTAAAAGAGAGAATAAAAGGAATTTGAATCTGGAAATTCAAGGAAATTTGATCTTAATAACACAGGTGTTGATTTTGAATGAGGTTATTTAAACAAAAATATGTATGTTTAAAAAAAAATATATCAGTGGAGGTAGGAAACTGGAATATTGTCTCGACCCACAAACATGACTGTGGTAGAGGTAAATTGAGAGATTCAGTCTCTTTTTAAAGCAGATAAACAATTATTGTCCAAGACAGAGCATAAAATTAAATATCCTTTTGTTCTGTTTGTCTATGATAACTTGAACCAGTCCTTCCTAGCTTATGAAGAAAATTTAATACACTTACTTGCATTAAATGATCAAGTAAAAAAAATCTGTAAAGGTATTTTAAAGATTCTAACAATTAGCCTTGATTAAGCTGCTGCAAATTAAGAATATTCACATAAAATCATCAGTACCATGTTGTTGTTTTTCCTTTGTTGGATGCAAGTTTCTGTATTTTAACAAAACTCTTGAAGTGAGAGCAGATCAAATCTAGCATTGCACATCATCTGAGTTTGCAGCAGTCATACTATCTATTCAATATAATAGCTGCAGCTCCACAGAAAGTACTGAATATTTTTAGGTATACAGAATATTTAAACATTTTATCTGAAAGATTTGTCTTTAAAATTGTTCTGTCTTTAATGTAAGCCTTGGTTTACGGACAAAAGAGCCTCCTACATGTTCCTGATAATGTGCACACAATTGCATTTCTTCAAAAACTTTTCTCCCAAGTAAGTCAATGACAGCATACTGACAGATAATGACAGGAGATACAGTACCTCAACTTTTCTGTCAGTACAGTGAAAAGCTGTGCTATAGACCTATTGCAGCAACGCAATTAATTAGTTTGTGATGTGTAGTGCTGAAGGTTTGCAATGGAAGGAAGTATTCAGTAGAAGTGAATAACCTGTGCACCAAATACAAGAGGTATATATGGAAAAAAGGAAAAGCACATAGTAAAATTACACACACACACAGAAGGTAAGAATGAATTTAAAAAATAAATAAATTTGGAAAGTGAGTACAATAATCTTTCCAAGAACCATGGGAACAGGGGCATATGCTGGTGTTAGATAAATCATACTGAAATACTCTAAAGTTTTTTGAGCTTGAATGCATCTTTAATTTCTCTATTGCCAAGATCTTGGCCTTAAGAAGAAAGGAATATTTTACAGGAGTAATGTGACATCAAAAAATTTAAATAAGGATGGGAAAATTGTTTTCTTTGAATGAAAGATATATCAGGAATCAAGAATATGTTTGTAATGGCGGTCATCTTACCTTTTAGTATTCAGACTACTACATAAAATGCTATTACATAGTGACAGTATAATAACAGTGATATATCTCATGGGTACATTTAAATGACATACTACTGCTAAGGCTTTAGATCATGAATTTGAGTCATTTGCATATAGATTTGAAAAACATATTCAAGTTATTACAATTTCAGTCACAGAATACTGAACTAAACTACATATTTAATATAAAAATTACTTCCTAATTCCTTTTCTTACTTCCAGGCTATATAAAATGAAAGCTTTAGGTGACTTCTCTGCCTCGTGCTATGAAGAGATACAGGGCTGAAAGCAACATTCTGCTTTCCAAATTATAAGAGTAATTATGCCAACAAATAAAAAGTTATAAAGATCTGATATTTTAAAAGATATAGGTTAGCTTTTGTTCTGCAGCCAGGATGTATTCTGTACTCCATTTTAGAGGCATAGAATTTCAAATTGTAGGACTGCATTAAAGACAAATACCAGTGTACATAGTTATGATGAGGTGTAAATCTTGTAGAGCATTTTTACTGCTACTATTACCTTAAATCTTACTTAAGCTGTTCCTTAGTGATCTGGGGGAAAGTAGAAATAACCATTGTAATTCATTCTTGGGTCTTTTAAAAAAAAAAATCCATGGGTATACCTAAATGTCAAATTAAAGTAAAAGTTTGGGAGAGATTATTTTTTATTTGCAAATGGTGACGTTTATTTTACTACTGTGGTAATATCCTTAAAGAAATAATAATGTCTCTGTATTTGGGCAATAAAACAGAATAAAATAAAATCATTTAAAAAATGTTGTGCATTTAAAGCTCATACATAATTTTAAACACTGGAGAGTGGTCCCCATAAATGGGGGCCAAAGTAGGGGACAATCACACTTGGCATCCATTTGTTGTGAGAAATAGCCAGTGAAAGAATAACTTTAAGTAAAGACAATGCTCAAATAAGGAGATGTGAGATGTTTTAGGACATAAAATGTGACCTAGGGAGAAAGCCTGCCTGGGTGAGCAAGCAGATGTCTTGGGGGTGAACAGCCGTTCTCTGAGAGGTCTGAGACAGTTACGACATACAGTTTTGGACTTATTTACTCTCTTAAAAATGCTCATGTACATTTGAAAAAGCAGAAGTTCACACAGGACTAAAATTGTGGATCTATCAAGGAAAATCTACAGATCCGAATATTCTCCAGTTAGATCAGCAGCATTGAACACATATACAAGTACTGTACTTGGAGTGCTGGAGTCTCAAAGGAAATGTAACAGAAATTTATCAGCAGATCTGACAAGCTGAGGCTACAAGAAAAATTACAGTGGTTTCAAGTTGTATTTCACAATGCTTGTTTAAAAGCAAATACTGAAAGCCTCTTATTTTGAGGTTTTGGAAACTAGGAGTTTAGTCTTCTGGACACATGAGAAGTCATTGCTTCAGCCTGCCTGCGTTTGTGGGGCTTTTGTTAGACAGTCCGAAATTGAAACACATAACCAGAAATGCTATGGAAGTGAAATCAAGTCAAGTTACAGTTTGATTCACATGTGTTAAATCAAACTTTAAATCTTAGACTAAAACTGAGAGGCACCTTGACAATGGTCTCATGTATCTGTAAAGACTGATTAAGAGGGAACAAGAATCTTTAAGCATTAAACAGCACTCACTGCCTTTTTGAAGAACTAAGGCTAAGGCTTTATTACTAATGGTACTTCATCCCATTGCCGGACTCAGATTAAGTGCTATATTACTGTTGCTATAAAATAAGACAGGTAAGAGTGTTCCCCTTTTTTTTCAATTATTCAAATAGATGACACATCATCTGGCTATTAAATCAGGTATTTTGAATAAGGTGAACACCTTGTGACTTAGATACTCACATTGTAACAGCTATAGAAACACACAACACTTGAGTATAAGTACTCATATCCGTCTGCAAACCAAACCAGAATTTGGAAGCAAACTACATGTGTGTATAGAGCAATGAAATCTATTTAAAAATGTATTGCCTATAGTGAATTCTCTGTATGGTAGAGATACTTCAGTCTATAGAATCATGTCCTCTTTATAAAAATTGTAAATGCTGCATGGCAATATTTGGAACAGAATATTAAAAATACAGTTACCTGTTGCTGTATACCAAAGAGTACATGCTTGTAGGGTTACATCACTAATCACATCATGATAGGCTTTTGTATTCCCACAGAACATCTGTGACAACTTCTGCACTACATTTGGGAGTACCTTCCAAGAAGAAGTTTTACAAAGATTTCTATGGAAGCTTTGCATCCTTCTGCTGTCCTGCACTATGAGACATCTGTGCTGAGAGATGGAATTTTGCAGAACACACAAAAGGAACAAGGTCAGAACAATTACACTGTGTGGTATCTTCCTCTCATCCTTTTATTTCCATACTGTTCATTCTTTTCATGTCTGTACAAGACAGTCTGATTTGAACTCAAAGAGGATCTCTTCAGTAAACTTGTAGCATACTGGGCATAGTCCAAGAAGAAATAATATTTTTATATTAAGTGTAACCATTGAGAAATATAGGCATTTAAAAAAATTATAGATGACGAGTAGTTACAGACTGTCTAACCTCATATGCAGGCAGTAATCAGTTTCCTAGGGGGATTAGATGATCGATATGAAAAGAGTTTTCATGGTATGTAAAAAGGTTCAAAGAATTTCTTTGAAATTCTGTTATACAGAGGGATTTGAAAAAGGAGATGGACTCGAAAAAAAACCTAACTCTAAAAGCTATGCTGTGCAAGATGTTTGGAAAAAACAATGTATGAACAAAAGGAATACATTTTAAACAAACAAAAAAATAAATTACAGTTCACCTAACCATATGAAAAACAAGCCACAAAAATTACAATAAAGGGGACACAGGTTTTTTTATGCTTTCTAAATTTATTAAAGTTCTAGCAATGGCTTTTCAATATTATGACAAAGAGACTGTGTATGAAACAGTAGATAGCAAAACTAAGAATTAGTTCAAAACATTTTCAGTAATAGCAAAAGTGGTTCAACATGATAAAACAGGATAGAAAGAAGCAGTCATGACTCAAACTTTGTGTTGGTGCTAACATAGAACTTTGTCTCATATATTAGAAAGGCGGACTCAGAATGCAGTATTTCTATTTTTGCTTCAAATGCACTCTGTGAGAGGCTGTTTCCAGTTTGTGTTAGAGCACTTTAGATTTTGTAGAATATAGCTAGGTTAATATGCTTTTTGATTTCTGCTGTGAATGGAGTAGCTCCTGAGAGTTATTTTTGTGCTGATAGGCAATTTTAAGTTCACATTTCTACGTTTTATTATGCAAAGTATTAGTTCTGGATCCCATGTAGTTCCTGAACAACTCAAAGTACTTACTTCTACTGCAACCAGATAAGTGTCTGGGTGCTTGCAGCTTTCACATGTTCTGTGTCATGAAGTTTAATCCCAAATGCAGGAAGAGGAGGAAAGAAAAGGGAAAGAAATTCATCTGTTGAGAAGGAGAGGAAGGAGAGCTTGGTTTGTCTCATTTCAAGCAGGGCTAACTTGGCAAAGACAAGGAAACTTTGCTTGAATTGTATGCAGGGAAACAAAGCAATTCTACTAGACACAGACTCCCACAGCATCCTCCTGAAAATGCTGTCAGCCCATGTCTTGGACAGGTGCACCCTGCACTGGGTTAAAAAACTGGCTGGATGACCAGGCACAGAGGGTGGTTGTGAATGGTGCCACATCCAGCTGGTGTCCGGTGACCAGTGGTGTCCCCCAGGGATCAGTACTGGGCCCAGTTCTGTCCAACATCTTTATTGATGACCTGGATGAGGGGATCGAGTCTACCATTAGTAAATTTGCGGATGACACCAAGTTGGGGGGGAGTGTCGGTCTGGTGGAGGATAGGAAGATGCTGCAGAGAGGCCTGGACAGGCTGGGTCAATGGGCTGGGGCCAACGGTATGAGGTCGAACAAGGCCAAGTGCAGGGTCCTACACTTTGGCCGCAATAACCCCAGGCAGCGCTACAGACTAGGGGAGGAGTGGCTGGAGAGTGGCCAGGCAGAGAGGGACCTGGGAGTACTAGTTGACAACCTGCTGAACATGAGTCAGCAGGGTACCTAAGCAGCATGGAAGACCAATGGCATCCTGGCTTGTATCAGGAATAGTGTGGCCAGCAGGAGTAGGGATGTAATTCTCCCCCTGTACTCGGCACTGGTGAGGCCTCACCTGAAGTACTGTGTGCAGTTCTGGGCCCCTCACTCCAAGAAAGATATTAAGTTGCTGGAGCAGGTCCAGATGAGAGCAACGAGGCTGGTGAAGGGACTGGAGGGAACATCTTATGAGGAGAGGCTGAGGGAGCTGGGGTTGTCTAGTCTGGAGGAGACTCAGGGGGGACCTTATCACTCTCTACAACTACCTGAAGGGAAGTTGTAGTTAGGTGGGGTTTGGGCTCTTCTCCTAGGCAACTAGTGACAGGACTAGAGGACATGACCTGAAGCTACGCCAGGGGAGGTTTAGGTTATTAGGAACCACTTCCCCACAGAAGGAGTGATTAAACACTGGAATGGAGTGCCCAGGGAAGTAGTGGAATTGCCATCCCTGGAGGTGTTTAAGGAAAGACCGGACTTGGCACTTAGTGACATAGTCTAGTTGATGTTGTGGTGTTAGGTCATAGTCTGGACTTGATGATCTCAGAGGTCTATTCCAGCCTCAATAACTCTGTGATTCTGTGAAAGCAGAATGTCAGCCTCAGAACTGGGAGTCCAGTTATCAGAAGGTGAGAAGCAGATCAGGTGTTTTGTAACTGAGAGGGAAGTGTGGGTGAGACTTGCTGTGACCTCCCCTGCACCAAATTACTTCTCTTTCATGGTATTCCCATGACCATGTCCTGAATAACATTCTTAAACTAGTCCAGGGCCTGAAGCGAGCCTGCAGGATTTTCCCCATGGTTAAACTTCAAGGCCAGCTAAGTAAGAAGGCAGGGTTTTTCACATGTTCCCTTTCTCCTGCCATGTTCTAGTTCTAATGTAACAATCACAGGTGCAGAGAGATTAAGACTGAAGTGTTCATTAGATCAACCAGTCTGGATTTGTGTATCCTAGACTGTTTAAATTTCACATGCTGTTTTGGAGCCCAAGAATTTGTTTGATCTTTCAGAAGAGAGTCCAAGCTGAGGAAATGAAGAAACCAAATTTATTGGAAGCTTGTTCTAATAGTAGAAATATTCCTATTTTTTCTTGAAAAAAAAAGTCCCTGAATTTCTCCAGCTTTGGATTTCATCAATTTGTTCTTGTTCCTTAGAAGCTGTATAGTACTTAATTTAGGCTGTTTTTTTCCTCCTCTGAAGGGATACACTGTAAGTAAATCTCCTTTCAGTCCTTTCTTTCAGAAGCTGAACATACTTCTCTCCTTAAACATTTGTCTTTGAGCCACAGACCTTATTTGAGAGCCAATTCTCTGTACTTCATAACTCCTAAATTCTATATCTTCCTGCCTATTAAAACTGTTTCGTTCATTTTTTCTAAATTCTAAATGATATATACCTTTTTCTACTCTACTATAATAGGTCTTGAGGTGAAAGTATTCCCCTTTATGGAATGGGAAACTTTGGTTTGGGTAGATAAAACCATTCTTAAAATACTGTGAATTTGAAGGTTTCATATCTGTCTAGTCCTTTCAGTTGATTGATTGCAAGTAGAAAGGTAAAAAATGACAAAACAATCAAAATACAAAGCAGATATGTTCCCTTCTTCAAATAAAAAGAAGTAGTCTATGTAATGTTAAATCAAAGAATCAGTGTCCTCATTTGAGACAGCAGATGACCCTGACCCTAAACCTTGACAATCAGACTATATAAATACATGTAGCATTAAACAGGAAAAAAAGAGCAGAATATTAAGAACTGCATAGATTGAATATGGATTGTAAATTTTATCCCAGCAGATATGTGTAAGTTCTCATGTCTTCCATAGAAAATATTATTAAGTTCTAGGTTATAAGTCAGGTTAAAGATGGATAAAAATAAAAAAATGATAACTAAAAATTGATTACAAAATAGTTACAATATGAAAAAAGATTCTGATGGCAAAAAAATGTAAAAGTTAATATACTAAGTCTCCTTGTACTTTAACAAGTGCTGCTATTTTCAACTTATTTCCAAATCATTGATACAAGCCTCAATCCCACCACATCCCACCATCCGTTCCTTCTCCTACTTGAATTACCACCTAACAGTTCTCCCATGTGTGTGAAAATCTCATGGCCTAAAAGCAAAAGTGGTAGCTGATGTGGGATCTCAACCAAAGGCAGATGTGAGAAGGAGGCCCCAGAAACGTTACCAGCTGTCACCGTTCGGAGACAGGAGAGGGTTGGGAGCACAGGGACTAGCAGAAAATGGGAGATTTCACTGAACAGAAACCTTTAGGTTCAAAGATTTTCAACAAGAGAAACCAGTCATGAAGAAAGGGATGACCATAGTCTGACCTCTTCAAAGAGGGAGGTATTGTCTTTTCAAGTGGAAAAGTGGAAAGGGAGGAATAGGCAGTGAATCAAAAAGAAGAGAGCATGCACAGAGCAGAGCTAGGAGATGTTCTGTATGGCTTTGAAAGAAATGCCATTGTCGTAAGAAACATGCCAGGATCTTTTCTTTAAAGGAATTGAAAATAGAGCTGACGAGAGTACATTTATAATACCTACTTTCTGAAAGTGTTTGAAATACATCACGGCATCAAAGATGAATCCACAGGGTCAGCAGTAAGGTGTCATCCAAGGGAGTTCAACCAAAGACAAATGGCAGTTCTGAAAGAAAACATTTTGAGATGAAGAGAGGGCAAGCACTATGCAACAAGCCTCAGTGTTACGACCAGCTTGTTCATTGAAGTAGAGCCATAGACCAAGATAAAGACAACTGCATGTTGTTGTAAAGCATACATATAAAGTTGAAATAAGATTGCAAAACAAAGTAGAAAATAAATTATGATAGTACAATATTTGGCTAAAGAGCTGAAATTTACTGCCTGATGGAAATTCTCAAAAATACTGCTACACTACAGAATAAAAACAGTTCATTCTAATTTTTTCCATGAAAGAAAACTCCAGATATTTAAGATTTAGGTCAAGGTGATGACCAAATACAGGAGAAAATGCACTGAAAATATTTTCCCTTGAAAGAGTTTCAATTACATTGCTCTCAGGATCCAGGTGCCATTGAATCTTGGCTTAAGCTGATGAATTTTATTTTACATTCAAGTGGAAAAAAAATAGGAAATTTTCAATGCTGAAACCTGTTTTTTACGAGGGACTTGTTGAAGGATTTATGTGAAATTGAAGTGACTGTAGAACAGATTATGGAGTTTATTGACTCAACAAAGAATTAGAAATCACCAGGAATATATAGAATGTACTGAGGAATGAAATAGCGAAGTTACTATAAGGGGTTTGTAACATCTCATTTGAAAGTCTTTTTGGTAACTGAAAATTGAAAGATGGTATGAAAGACATAAATAAAAGAGTTTCAAGAGGGACCTGGAGACCTACTAAACTTAAGGCCTTACCATCTATGCCAGGCTGAAGAATAAAACTTACCTTACAAAGATAGGCTTTTGAGATGGTCTCCTAATGACTTTTAAGAAATTAAGCAGTTATAGTATAGAAGGGAAGGACGTTATTTGTTTGCTAGTCCTAATTTTGTTCATTTTTAGGCATTTACAACTGGCTACTGTTGTTGACATGATCCTGGGTTACATGTAGAAATGTTTGTGCCCTTATTCTCATGTGTTTCTTTGTTAGCTTCATAATGTCTGTTAACCTCCCTGTACCTGCCCTACTAAGTTGCACAACATATATAAATGAGTTAGTGATTCTATTTATTTGAATGGAACAACAAGCTCTTAAGTGAGGTCAGCATTTATTATCTGGGCCATATAAAGCTTTCTTCCCACAGCATCCCAATTTAAATTTACAAATATGAACATGGATGCCTGAAGCCTAAAACTTGCAAAACCTTTTTTTTTAAGTCAGAAATGAAAATAACTTCTCACTAAAACTGGAGATGATACAGGGAGATCTAAAAATATTAGACTATTCTGTAGGAAATTATTCCAAAAATTTCTGCAATTATGTGCTTTTCAAGGTAGAGACAAACTTCTAAATTATCTTTAAAACTTGTAGACAAGGCAGGTTCAGTAAAGGTGAGTTTTACCCTCCAGTCACCGATACATGTTCATTCAATGTGCATAATACTAAATGAGCTCTAGAAGACTACGGAAAATAAAATCTCAGTTAGATTCACATACTAATTGAGAATCAGGTTTTAGTTCAGTATTAGTAAATTAAATTATGCGGGATTTTTTGTGGTAGTTACTTTCATATACTTGAAGGAATATGCTTTTTCTGTTCACCATAGCTCCTTGTAGTTCATTAGTTGCCTTCTAGTATATTTTCCTATCCACGCCAGACATCTTAAGAGTTTCTTCTTCTCCATCAAGTTTTTTCACCTCCTTTTCTTTCCTTTCTTTCCTGTCACAGAATCACAGAATCGCTATGGTTGGAAAAGACCTTTAAGATCAAGTCCAACCATTGTCTACTCTACCAGGGCCACTACTACTCTACTACTACCCTACTAATACCTCAAGCACCATATCTAGACAGCTTTTATATACATTCAGGGATGGTGATTCAACCACTTCCCTGGGCAGCCTGTTCCATTTTTTTATAACCCTTTCAGTATAAGAATTATTCCTAATGTCCAACTCGGTGCAACTTGATGCCATTTCCTCTTGTCCTATTTCATGTCGTGATTTGTGAGAAGAGACCAACACCTACTCTCTAAAACCTCCTTTCAGGTAGTTGCAGAGAGTGATAAGGTCTCCCCTCAGCTTCCTTTTCATCAGACTACACAACCCCAGCTTTCTCAGCCGCTCCTCATAAGAATCCCTTCAATCTTCCAGAGGGATACTACTTCAGCTGCACTCTCAGTGAAGTCTCTGTGTGGAAAGAGTGACTGCTGGCTGTCAGGGAAGTTCAAGGAGCCAGATCCTGATCTCAGCTTAAGGATCTCACACCCTATTAGTGTAGTAGCTACTGGCTGTTTGGATGTTCCTTCACCCTCACCTCGCAAACCTGAGTGATGCAGCATTTCAATCCAAGCATAAGGACAACAAATGGTAAATTATCTTTCCCCACTCAGCCTCAAACAAAAATTTCTCTTTTCAGGTGGTTGTCATAATGAACAAATCTGTCACTGCAGCATCTGATTTCATCCGCAGTTATTACTGTTGAATGGGAAAGAGATTCTAAAAGCTTGGGTGCTCAGGAGTATGTACATGTGGAGAGTGTGGGTGCTCCATAAATTATGTTACGAAAATCCCCTCGCAGACAGTAATATCTGGTGAACAGTTAAAAAGTGTTAAATTTCTCTACAGCCTGGAACATTTTCATGAACCTTAAATTAATTGTTTAACAACAGTAATAAGATCCACTGTAATCATTATATAAACAGAAATCTTCCTAATCTTCCGAAGGTCCCTTTTTCTGATAGTGCAAAACGCTTGTGTTAAAGCTACAGTAAATCTTAATTCACATACTTATACAAATATATGGTTATATGTTTATGATTTCTTTATGTTTATACTTATTGAGTATTTAATGCAAAATAATGTATTTTCATATTAATCTATTTTATATATGAATTATATTGTGTGAAATATATTTGTGTATTTATATATTTAATATCCTGTTGAACTTAATTGTCAAGTCAAATGATTTTCCACATGTTCTCATCTTTGAGCAGAATATCAAAATTCAACTCTTTCTCCAGCATTACTTCTTATTTCACTCCCAATTTCTGACCTTTATCATTACAGTTTTACCGTCTTACACTGGCAAGTGTTCCCAACAGTTCTCCATCTCCTTCTTTGCTTATTTTTCCTTCGCAGTGTTCTTATTTTCACAGTTCCTTCATTCAGTTCAGTCTCTCAGAATTTGCTACATTGCTCCCTCATTTTATAAGTGCAAACTTCTTCTTTTCCATACTACAGCCCTGCACTTCATTAAGCTCCTCATGATGGGATCAAGAAGTATCAATTTCTTTTCTTGCAGTTTGTTTCCTTTTATTTATATTTTTTAAATGCTTTGATTTTTGGGTCAAGTTTTTAATATTTTCTGTTGCCCTTTGTTTTCCGTTCTTAAAACCTTGGTTTATCTTCTTTTCCTTTACATTTTTCTCTCTATTTTTGTTTACTTTAAATTTGCAAATCTTCACACCACTTGTAAGTAGGTCCAACAGAGAAGAACACAATTTGCCAGCCCAGCTCTGTAAGTATTGTTTCCTTCCTACTTTTTCTGCCAGAAGCAAGAATGGGAGTCAAACATGTTAAACTTGCCATCCTCTTTTGCAAAACTTTTTCATTTTCGAAGGCAGACATGGCTGCTGCTGAGTATCAGTCTTTCATATTTCATATTTCATGAGTATAAAATATTATTTGGTTGAATCAGCTTTTTCTGTGCATGTCCTTTTATTTGAAAAGTCCCAGTTGCTTTGCCTTTAAGAACTTTATTGATCTCTCACGTTCTTCCACTTAAGAAAATTTTGTGTGTTTTCCAAACCCATTCTTTTGGGGGACATAAGTCTCAGCAACTTTAACATTAATTGTAATGCTAACAACAACATTGACACTTCTGATCAGAGATAGGTAATAATATTACAAAGAGCTATAAAGAAGGTACATTATGCTACTATTAAATATTGTATCAACACATTCATGTACTCTAAATGTGTCATAAATTAGCTCCCTCTAATGGCTAGAATTAATATATATATATAATGGATTCCTCTTCAAAGCCCCACAACATGAAATTAATAAAACAATAATAAAATTAATGAAAATAAAATGAAAGTCCTTGTCAGAGATTTCTGTAGTGCATTCGTAAGTATAGCTAGTAGGCTTTGCCAGCTTAGATTAGTAGTGTATCCATGAAAGCCTAGGGAATTTTGTCTTTATCAGTTCCAGATTAGATAGAAACCTATGCCCTTTGAATGTCCTATAATTCTACAAAATGCAGTGATTGTGTAACAGTGATTGAGATGAGAATTTTTCCTCAGTATTAATCATGTGGTTTACTGGTCTGATAAGACCAGATCAGTACCTTAACACAGTCTGTCAAAAGCTGGCTGATTAATGTTCTTTACAATCCACCGCTAGACTCCAAGACTGCCTATGAGTATTAAGATCACAGCACTGTTTCACATTTCCTCTGCCTTTTCTTAGATTATCTTTGTATATCTATTCTTCTGGTTTCATTCAAACAAGTAAATATCCCTACCTGATTTCAAAATCAGAAAAAAACAACGCATGAAGTTTTATATAGTTAGGGCTCTGGTAGGAAATAAACAATAACATAAAATAAAAAGCATTGCTTGTTGCAAGTAGTTAATAACATGGTTTCAGATCAATAAGATTCTGTCTATTCCTTTTGCCATGCCTCTGAGGAAGATAAAAGCTTATGACTTAGTATTTTCAGACCTCATACAGGGATTCTCATTTGTGGAAGGCAGTAGTGTTCCTTGCCAGTATATTTCGATGCTCTCTTCTTTTGGAGAGATGGATTTTGCATGGATTTCAAACATCCATTACTGTTAGGACTAATAGATCTGATGTGCGTTCTCAAATGCCAGTAAAGTCTAGCAACGGATTATTTTTGTACTTTTATTCCAGACAACATTATGTGCGTGTCCCTTACCGTTTCCGTTCAGAGAAGTAATCTGGGTTTGACATCCTCAGTTTACTGTGCACTGTATTGACAAAATGGTTTTGGTACCCACTAGTCAGTCTCCTTTCTGAGGAAACTAGATCTTAGCTCCACAACAGACACACACCAAATGTGATCACCAAACGACTACAGGAAGTGTAGAACTAGTGAGTAGTTAGCTTCATAGCATCTGTATGGGGAAATACTTGGCTCAGAGGACCCAACTAAAGCTAATCCTGTATAAGGTCCTGAAAATATATACGTATTGGCTGCAATATTCCAATCCCAGCTGCTCCAATCGAGTGATCTTCTCCAGTTGTGTTAAATTACATACTAGTATGGATGTAGACTTACTCTTTCACCAACACTAGGTTTTTCTCCATTTTGTCTTGGCCTGCTGAACAGTGAAAGTATTATAAAAAAAGGATATTGAGGAAAAGTGTCCTGCTTGACGGTCTCTGAAATATTCATAGCAGTTAGGAGTGATTTCCACATTTCCTGATGATGTAATAATGCTCCTACTACAATAGCGTACAAAAGCTCCTCAGTAGCTTCAAATATAGATCACCTATATATTTCAATGAATATTTTAGTTCTTTAAATTAAATGAAGATTGGGTCTCCAAAATAATGTCTGGAAAGAGATGAGTGACTGATTCTTTGTGTTTCAATAACTGAGCTTGGAAGCCTCAGGACAAAATCCAAAATGTAGTCTTCACAAAAGCAGAGCTGTAAAATGCTGTCACTTTTTTGTTTCTTTGAATTATTTCAGGGAGTTCTTTGTTCATTATTAGGACCATTCTGATGCCCTGAGTCTCTTTGGATATTGCATAACAGAGCTGTGATATTTAGCTCTAGGTTATGAAGCTTACTATGACAAAAGAATATCTTATGTTCCGTGCTGCCACATTGAAACTGTTTTCCGGAGGTGCTTTTTCAGAAAATTGCAACTCCATTCAGGATGCAGTTTGGCTAAGTTCTGCTAGGGAGGCAGACACAAAAGAGACCATAAGAGAAGTAAGAAGAAAGTAGGAACAAAGCAAAAAAAAACCAGCAATGAATGGAGTGAGCAGGGGCCAGTGGAGCCTACACCATACACTGCTTAGTCATCAACATCAAATGTAGAAATAGGAGGGAAAGAAGTATAAATTGTCCGTCTTTGACTCCACCAATAAGAAGTTATGGACTACCCGCTGTATGCTGCATGTCACATTCATACTCCATTCTAACAAGGTGCATAGAAGAGCCTTTTGGTAGCTAATCTCTGAAGGTGCTGTTCAGTCTGTACTCCAGCAGGGCTAACAATTCACAGAGAGGAAAACTTGTGGGGATTATTACGACTACACAGCTGTAACTTGGCCGATAGATAAAAGTCACTCAGAAAAAGTAAATAATTCCCCTGCTCTAGCGCAGAACTAAACAGAAGTATCATGATTTTTTCTAATACAAAAACATGGGGTTTATTAGGCATAGTACTATGGGACCACTTTAAAAAATCCATACTGGAAATCAAACAAAACACATGTGCATGCTTTATGGACTGAATCTGAAGACTGGGGTAATATCACTCAAAATAGATTTTGTTGTTCTTGTTTGTTTGTTTCAGTGATTGGTTTTTATTTTTCCACTTCCAAATGTCTTAATCTTCTTAAAACTAGTAATAAAAAGGCATAATTATTTGGTGCAAGAAATTTTGGTATTCCAAAAAGACTAAGAAATATGTAATGTAGTAATTATGCCCATCATTATAAACAAAATGTAGTGAACAAAATAATAATATTTGTACTTTTATGAAGAAGTGACCAGGTGGTTAGATGATGGTAGAGCAGTGGATGTGGTCTACCTTGACTTCAGTAAAGCATTCGACACGGTCTCTCACAGCATCCTTGCTGCCAAATTGAGGAAGTGTGGACTGGATGATCAGGTAGTGAGGTGGACTGTTAACTGGCTGGTGGGAAGAAGCCAGAGAGTGGTGGTCAATGGGGCAGAGTCTAGTTGGAGACCTGTGTCCAGTGGAGTCCCTCAAGGGTCAGTACTAGGTCCAGTATTATTCAATATATTCATAAATGACCTGGATGAGGGAATAGAGAGCACTGTCAGCAAGTTTGCTGATGATACGAAGCTGGGAGGAGTGGCTGACACACCCGAAGGCTGTGCTGCCATCCAGCGAGACCTGGACAGGCTGGAGAGCTGGGCAGAGAAAAACTTAATGAAATATAACAAGGGCAAGTGTAGGGTGCTGCATCTGGGCAGGAACAACCCCAGGTTCCAGTATAGGCTGGGGACAGACCTGTTGGAGAGCAGTGTAGGGGAAAGGGATCTGGGAGTCCTGGTGGACAGCAGGATGACCATGAGCCAGCACTGTGCCCTTGTGGCCAGGAAGGCCAATGGCATCCTGGGGTGCATTAGGAGGGGTGTGGTTAGTAGGTCAAGAGAGGTTCTCCTCCCCCTCTACTCTGCCTTAGTGAGGCCACATCTGGAATATTGTGTCCAGTTCTGGGCCCCACAGTTCAAGAAGGATAGGGAACTGCTAGAGAGAGTCCAGCACAGAGCCACCAAGATGATTAAGGGAGTGGAGCATCTCCCTTATGAGGAAAGGCTGAGGGAGCTGGGTCTCTTTAGCTTGGAGAAGAGGAGATTGAGGGGAGACCTCATTAATGTTTATAAATATGTTAAGGGCGAATGTGACGAGGATGGAGCCAGGCTTTTCTCAGTGATGCCCAATGACAGGACAAGGGGTAATGGGTACAAGCTGGAACACAGGAGGTTCCGCTTAAACTCTAGAAGGAACTTCTTTACAGTAAGGGTGACAGAGCACTGGAACAGGCTGCCCAGGGAGGTTGTGGATTCTCCTTCTCTGGAGACATTCAAGACCCGCCTGGACACCTTCCTGTGTGATGTCATTTAGGTTCCTGCTCTGGCAGGGGGATTGGACTTGATGATCCTTTGAGGTCCCTTCCAATCCCTAACATTCTGTGATTCTGTGATTCTGTACTTGGTTCCTATATTTATAATCACATGATTTAAGAAACTCTAGATCTATGATGTTAAGTTTCTTATGTAGAATTTTTTTTTCCTTCCCTTCTTCTCCTTGTACAGATTGACATTTTCTTTCAAGACTTCCCTGTTTTATTCTTTCTGTCTTTTAACTACTTCTTGCTGTATCATCTAGCCTCTTCACAAAGCCTAGAATAAACAAAGTGTAATATAAACTTTTATTATTTTACAAACATTTTTCATATGAGCAATGTGGCTGCATTAGTAAAATCTACATTCTGATTCAGTCATTTGTTTTAATATAAACCAAATCGTGTTGTAGAATTAGTCTGGAATGGAATTTTAGGGGGAGGAATAAATGGGAGAAAATTCCGTTGTGTCTATGAAAAAAAAAACAAAAGGGAAAAGGATAGTACAGTAAGGGTTTATTGTAGGCCTCCTGTTATAAAGAAAATGTAAATGAGGGTATTTGAAAGCAACTAAAATTTCCAGAGGGTTTCACATAGTACAAAGAGTTATTTCTTCTATCACAGGGTGATAGAACTAACAGTCCAAAAGTTCTTGAAATATTCCTGACACATTGGAAGGGAATGAGAAATTTTATTTTAATGAATGTTAAAGAGGAATGTGACAATTTGAAGTTAGTAAGCAGTCTGTGTGAATTATTAAGAAATAATATTAAGAAACAATTCTGTAAGTTTTACAGAAAGAAGCATTATGAGAACAGACTTCAAAAATCCATTGAACAAACTCAGGAACCTCATGGCTTCTAAGAGAGACATTACATATAAATCGCCAAAATGCACAATATACAGGAAATTTTTAAAAATAGACGATGAATTATAAGGCCTTTAATAACCTCCAAGTAGAGAACTCATCAATACAGAAAGTCAGAAAGGTGAAGCTGCCAGATGATTTGCCATTAACAAAGAACACAGAAGAAAACAAGACATATTACCTGTGTTTCAACACACAGGTGTACATAACTACGTTGCATGAGAAAGAAAAGCACCTATCCTGTACTTAGGCAGAGAGAGTATAAACGATGGATTTATAAAATAGAGAGGCTTTGCCTCTTTTCATAAAAATTATTAATCGTTAAAATGATAAATTTTCAAAATAGAATGTTTCAGAACAGAAGTGTGAATGAAAAAAAAAACAAAAAAAAAACGGGAACAGGAGGCTGGAGAATATTGAGATTAATTAGAGATGCTTAACATCCAGAAGGCCTGGTGGATTCATTTGATGATATTACCAAGAAAACTTGTACTGGTTTAGCTGTGCTGTGCTTAAGACATTTACTGTTAGCAATACAGGAAGAAGGGGACAGGTAGATATGGGAGCTCTCTCTAAAGAACAGCAAAGTGAGAGGAGGATATTCTGGACAAACTTGTTTCGGCTAGCCCAGCTTTATTTTTAGAAGAACACTACAGGAGATCATAAAACAACCCATTTGTAAGCATCTAGCAAATAGTGAGACAACATTAAAAAGCTGGTGTGGATCTGCCAAGAACAAATCATGTCAAACTGCTCTAATTTCTTTACTTGACAAGGCAAGTGACCTAGCGGATAAAAGGTTATGTTATACCTTGACATCAATAAGGCTTTTGATATTGTTCCACGTGACATGTTCATAAGATTAGTGTTAACAACCTGGATCACAGAATGGAGAATACACTTATAAAATTTAATGATGATATCAAGCTAGGAATATTTGAAAGCAATTTGGAGGACAGAATAAGAAATCAAAATGATCTTGACCAAGTGAACAAGTTGTATAAAAATGACAAAGATCAAAGTCAGTACCAAGAAGAGCAATTCTCTCAATTGACTTCTTAATAGAAAAGAGAATACTAAAAAAGGTCATAGGGTATCAAGACTTCCAATACGTAAAACGACCACAATGACTTCCAATATCGTAAAACGATATGAACGTTTTTTTCTTCTCGGTCCTAAATGGTAATTACAAGGGGTGGGAGGGATGGGGGAGGTGGTGTCGGGAAAGTTGCAAATGAAACTGAGTTCCCCACAGCTTATGCCAAGCACCTCGCTACTAGATCCCAAAGGTGAGAGAGTTAACGCAGTCATTGTGGTTTTAAAATGTAGGCTTGTGTTTTATTCCTTGCACAACATAAAAACAGGACTTTGACACATATGCTCTTTATCAGCACTAGTTCACTCTTCTCTGTACTGGACTATGTAAGGTGAGTTGGATAGATCCTTAAAAAAAGATATTGGGTAGTTAGAGATTGTCACTATAGCAAAGCTGTGAGGAGCTTGGGCTTTGCCACAAGTGAAAAAGAAATTCGGAGGTAAGGGTTACATGTTCTCAGGTAGGTATCAGTTTCCCATTAAATTCAGCACGTATAACTGATTCAGGATGACTTCTTAATACATTGGCAAAACTCTAAAGTGAATGCAGTATTTTATAAAAATTCTGAATTAGAGAAATTCTTCACAGCCACCTAAGCCTGCAATGTTAGCCAAAATTAGCCAGGCCTCTTGCCACTCCCAGACTCCTATTCCCACCTCTGTATGGCCTTTTCCAGGTGTATGTTTATTAATTTGGAAATTCCAATACCATGCCGAGTATTTTAAGGAATGTGTCTTTTGTGGATACCAATTACACATATTTCAAAAAATCTAAATGCTGTCACCTAACACTGAATCACAAAATTTCCTATCAGTTTTAGAGTGTGATATTGTATTTTACTCACAGAAAGCAAAGCATATTTTAATGAAGAATATATTCATTATATTTCTACCTGTTTTATTCAAGCAGAAGTGCTAATCCTTAGGGTTATATCTTCTGACTTCGATTTTATAACTGTATATTGTTTTTCACCTGAACAATATTTCATTTTGTACCTTTTTAAAAATATTAATAAAGTGTTTCTATGCCCATGTCAATGGCATAACAGGGAAATAGAATCAGGTCCAAAGGATGAATGGTTTTGAATGCGTTTAAATTTGAGAACCGGGAGTCACACAGAGGCTTTCTGGATGAAGGAAAAAAAAAAAAAAAAAAGAGAGAGAGGCAAAAAAAGAAAAGCAGACTAAATCACACAATGCAGACATACAATTGGAAAGAATAAATTAATCGATGTTTTTACAGTCTGATCAACATTACAGTGCTTGCAAAATTATATCTATGTACTGAAGCAGATATATGAAACATAGCTATTCATGTTTGGGTTTGTGAAAATCAAACTAAATAAAAGATAAATCAGTTTCTTGACAATTTTAAAGTTTTTCTCCCAATATCTTTGCGACAATAGTACAAAATAGTTCCTAATTCAGGTCTGTCTAGAGGAATCCTATTTGTATATAGTCATTGTATTTGAAATATGTTTTCAATGCAAGTGGCTGCTCATAGACAGCAGAAGCTCTAACTGACTTCAGATGTGGTATGACAACTTTGAGAACTTGTATCACACAAATGATTCAATATTGAATTAATCAAAAGATATAGTCAATGAAATTCTAATGAAATGCATTCCTTATTTGTCATTTCTCTTAAATGAGTACAGGTTTTAAATTTACTATGCTTCTGTAATAATTACTTAAAAGCAGATAGCTGAATGTTTACTTCACAACTCGGTTTGTAGTTTCAATGATCATACAGACTGTTCTTAGTAAATTCCTTGGAAATTCTGACATTTTAGTTAGACGCTCTTGCTGTGATATTGATAATTCTGTCATGTCCCTTTATCTCCTATGCAAGCTTTGCTTCACATTCTTTATTTGTTGTCTCTCATGTGATTAATATTCAAATACAACCATACCAGTTGTTGTGAACCTCTTTTTTGCCAAATATGTAGAGTTCAGTTGACTTCCTTGGGGCCCTCAGCAATTTGGAAAATTAGTTCATGTATTTACAGTGATTATTTCTTTAAAAGTCAATAGTTACCAAAAAGCAGTATCTGCAATAGTGACGATTTTTTTTTCTTAAAGGAAACAAAACCAAAGGCAAGATAACACTTGAAAAATCAACATCTAGTTGCAATATGGTGCTTTATGTGTTAAAATACTTCCTAGATTTTGAAAACTTTACTCAATTACTGTCCCTTTTATATAATTTCCTATGACATTTCCAAAGTAGGAAACTTACCTTAAGATCTTGTGACATTTTAAGTAGGACTATGTAAAAGCAGGGCTAATTGAGCAAAGCAGATTGTGATTGCTTGTGACATATGTTCCTATTTGGGTTCAGGTAAATTACCCCCATCTCCAAAAGCATCTTCTGAAGAACTCAGACTTCTATGTCCTAAGAACTGCAGAAAAATATGAAAAGCTTTTCATCTTGGTTGTCATTATAAAGCAAACTGAAAAGATATAATTTTTCTTCCAAAACAGAAATTCTGGTTGTCCACATGCACAGGCTGAGCTGCGCTTCTCTTTACAAGATATATAGGCTGTAGTGCCCCAAATCTGGTAGTAATTCACACTAACCAAACTGGAGATCCACAATCATAACAGTCTTTTAGCTCCTTGGTTTGGTCCTCTTTCAGATTTGATTTCAGTTAAATTAAATTAATTAGATTAAATCTGGCATCTAGATTTAATTCTTCTTGCAAACCTGAAGATTAGCATGCTCCCTTCTTGAAACTCCACCTGCTGAAGGATGAGAAGTGATTCAATTCTGGTTTATACAGTAATATTTTTGAAGAACTAGGATAGGAATAAAGCCCAGAGATTTGGGTGTGAATATGCACAGGGGAATCTTTAAACTCTGGAGTTAAGCACTGCACGAAGTTTGATAACAGGCACTAAATACAGTGCACCTCGCTAGGTGGCATTCACATGCTGATATACCAACATCATTCTAGCTGGAAAGCAAACAGGGAGTCTCCTAAAGAAATCAATTAGAATTTTGCAATCAGAGCCTGCTCAAGCGTATGATTTTTCACTCTTCAAGTGTACTCAAATCATGCTCTTGCATAACTGGCTCTTATTATGTGCTACCTTTTGACTCAGCCTGTCTCCAAGTGCCCTGCCTAGCAGACGGAAGTTGGCAATATGGACAAGTAGTGAAGGTTGAAAGCTACTTTTTGACCAGACCCAGAGGCAGTCTGGAAAATATACTCCTTCCTAGCCACCAGAAATCTCTTGTCTTGCCTATGACAAGAACCCTTTAGCTGGTAGGCTTAACTGGGAAATCAGCATCACGTATGAGGGCACTTTCTGATAACAGAGTGGCTATATCTTCACCACCAAAACCCAACATTTTGCTAACTCTCAATAATGGATTTGCCAAATGGACATATTTTGACATGGGTTATCTTTTCATGTAATATGATATTTGTAAGTTGTCGTACTACCCACAGAACTGAATAATCAGTTTACTTTTGTGTCCTATGATACTGGTACTGAAAAAAAAAATAAATACAGTAATACAAAGAAATTAACCAGGAAACTATAGGTTGTACTGTAAAAAGCATCTTCCCTTAGACTGGACCTGCTACTAGTGCTTATTCTCTATCCGTATAAGGATGCTTGCTCATGCTTTAGAATTATGGTTGGGTTTTTTTTGGAAGTACTTATATACAGATTGCTTTCAGAGATATATGTAAAATAATGTTTGTTGAATATTTTAGTACTGTTTTGGAAAAATAAGCAGTATTTATGTTTGTTATCTGATCTACCTGATCAATAATAAATTGGTAAATACTATTCTGAAATTATAAGCGTTTTTCAGGGGAAATACCAGTTTTCAGAGCTTATAGCTCTTCTGATAATACAGTATTAAACTGTCATAGATTAAAGCAGTGCAATTTTGTCACCTAAAACCAAGCAAAGAGTCCATCTCTTTTATGAAGAAATTCTAGAAGTTATAAGATTCAGAACCTTTCAGAAAAGTGTGTGAAATTGCTTCTTAAAGCACTTCTTTATCTGCAGTGCCAGTGCTCTAGATATTTTTCTTTATAGACTGAAGTGAGCTAATGTCGATATATTTTAGAGCTGGCTGCCATCTAGTGGGAGATGTCTGACCTTGTTTCTTTTAAGGCTGGAGAAGGTAGGGGAGGTTGAGATTGCGTTTTAACTTCATAAAGATGGTAATGTAAAATGTGAGTGCCTAAATGTATGAATTTAGGCATAACTGACTTGAAAACAGAAAATACATGTCACTGCCTGGTGAAATATGTTAAAGGGAAGGAAAAGACATTATCTCTGCTGCTTGTCACATGTGTGGCTATTATTCCCTACATAATAGGGAATAAATAAATAAATAGTTGAATCTATTGAATAACGTCCCTCTAAGGCAATGCAAAACAGCCTAAAACCTCCTTCCATTTCACCAGCAGGAAGAAACTATATTAAAAAAAAAGTATATATTATTCAATACAATGTCCTTTAATATCTACAAAAGCTCTACGTTATAGTGACACTGCAAGAACTTTACCCAAAAGAATCTACCAGGAGTTAGTGAAGACAGACTACACTATGTGTTATAAAGAGCTACTGCTTTGTGGACAGTGGTATCCAAACCATCAAAGAAACTATCACATACTTTGCCTCCTGCAGAATCATGGCCACAATTACTGAGAAGAAACTATTTTTTTGTTGTATGAAGCCAATTGTCTAACAGTCCTGCAGTTTTCAATGCCGGTGGGAAACCCAGCGTGTCCTACTCTTATGGGATACTTCTTGCAGTCTGCTGTACAGTGGGAGGAGTAAAAATTTTAATTCATTTTCAAACTTCTGTAATTATTACTGTCTTTTAATGACAAACCCAGCTATCCCAGTCAGCCAACCCTATCCCACCATTGGCTGTTTCCAGTCTTCGGTACATAATAGATGCACCACCAGTGTTACTGCCAGAAAAGCTACACTTTGTGTATCAAAACAGATTGAGTAACCTTTCACGGGCTGACATAATGCCATCCTTAACAGAGGTGAGAATTAGGCTCTTAAACTGTAGGCTTGGATTAACTGAGAGCACAGGGAATGCTCTTAGCATGTGAAGCTAGGCCTCAAAAAATGAAATAAATCTCAGATAAAGTACTTAATGATCCGCTCAATGAAGAGAAAGGAGGAACTTGAGAACGTTTTCTTCATTAATCAAGACTTATCTAGATCACAGTTTGAAAGTGTTTAAACTCTTGGAGAGAAGCAAAAATCTGTTTCCAAGTGAGTAGATTATCTGAGCTAAACTTCTGGGTGTAGAACCTCACTCTAGCAGCAGCCTGGCTCCACTGTCGGGAAAGACCTCTCTATTTAGGAGCCTCATCTAATCATCCTTTTCTACAGTGTAGTGGGTGCTCACCAAACTGCTCTATGACTCCCCTACTCAGCTGGACAGGGGGAGAAAAGTACAATGAAAGACTTGTGGGTTGCGATAAGGATAGAGAGACATCACTCAGAAATTACTATCAAAACAGACTCAACTTGGTCTTCACCATGGGTTGCAGGTGAATCTCTGAACCAATGCCTGGAGCACCTTCTTCCCTCCCTCCTTAATGGACCTTGGTGTTTGCAGAGTTTTCACTCTCATATATTCTCCTCTCTCTGGCTGCAATTGCTCTTGCACAATAACATTTTCCCTTTCTTAAGTATGTTATCACAGAGGTGCTACCACCATCATTGATGGCCTCAGCCTTGGCCAGTGGTGGGTCCATCTTTGGACATAGGGAAAGCTTCTAGCAACTCACAAAAGTCACCCCTGTAGCTCCTCCACTATCAAAACCTTGCCAAGCAAACCCAATACATACAGTCAGCCTGGGAAACACAACATGTCCAGAAGGTATGTTTGGGTACCTAGGCAAACTCTCTTTTTATTAGATTTAATAAACAGAACTTCTTCTAAAGTAATGCTGATAGATGAACTGTAACTAGTAATTAGTGTGCAACTGTTACATACCTCCTTCAACTAGATTTATGAAGAGTGACAAACGTATTTTCCATTTCCTTAGGAGAAGGAGTTATCTGATTGTGTTTAGCCCAAAAGATAAACAAGACTTGATGCTATCAAGCATTATTTAGGCTTACAGGTGACAAGGTTCAGTAAAATTCTGATGATTTGCATGGCCAGTAACAGTGAAGCAACTTAGTAGAATCATGAATAGATACTCTTTCTATTTGTGCCAGTGAAATTTAAGTAATAGTCTTACCTTCTGATTGCGTGTTTAAGCTTTGTATCTCCAGTACAGTGCACCACTACAGAATGTTTTCTGAGTACAAAACCAAATGTTACGGATCTGTTGAAATAAGTTAGTCAGGCTTACTGACATTAAAACAAAAAAAAAAAAAAAAAGAAAAATGAAAAAATGTCCTTATGCTACTGTTAGAATATAGCATTTCAGTTCAGAATTAAGGACAGTGAACATTAGACAGCTCATGTTGGAGCAAAATCTAGAGTTGAACATGCTAATTGCCCTTCCTACTGTTCAGTTCAAATCTAACAAGCCTCAAGCTGTTAGTACATGCTTTTTGAACAGATGAACACATCAGTCTGTGTCCTACCCTAAGAGCAGACAGAGTGTATTATCATTTGTAACTGAGGAAGTATGTTAAGAGTAATACCAGTGTGTCTTGCAACTAACACTGCAGGCAGTGATCCACCAGGCAGAAATCCCCTCGTTGGTACTGCACGGCCACAGTCTGGACAGAAAGGAGGACAGTTGTCTTGTCAAGATGTGGGCTCTGAAGCAAATCTGTCCCACAGGAACTAAACTCATACTCCTGCCCTGCGTAGTGCAGATGTGCCAGGTAACTGAGAGCCAGCTCATTCCCCATCTTGCTAAGGGGAGTGGGCCATGTAGAAGTGCACTTTTTCGACTCTATAATTCCGGTTCTTCATGGTTTTTTTTGCTTCTGTCCTCTTCCTCCATCTATCTTCTTTCACTTCAGAAACATTAGTCCTGGGAGCAAAGTGAGTATTTATTACCTGGTCGTCAGTCTTTGCAGCATGTTACTATGACTCCTCTTCCAACTGCACTGCAACACTCTATCAATTCCCTTCAGCAGCCTTCCTCCATAGTCTTTGTCATGTATCCTGAGATACATTTTTATCTGCTATGCAAAGATGACATATATTAACTGCATCTCCCTAGTGCAATGTCACATAACAGGGTTGTATTATGCTGCCAAGTAATTCTTAAAAGGCTAAAAAGAAAAAGAGGGAAACAAAAAGTAGCAGTGAGAGTTGTCAGCTTAGTCAGAAGCCATTAAAACTTATTTTTGCTCTCAGAAGATACAGATGCAGCTTTCATTCAGAGACAGATGACTTATCATCACATTTTGTCTAATCATTGAACTTACAATTGTAATAATATTTAAGAAAATGTCCTCTTTTGCATCTCTGATTTGTTGGGTTTGCTTTTGTTAAACATGGCTATATAAAATTGAAAGTTTACTCTTCTGTAAAACTGCCGACCTTTAAAAAAAAGTATAGTTACAGGGAAAATACTCGTATGTAAAATGACACCAGCAATTTCATTAGAACTGCAATTAAGTATCTATGTTCTTCACTTAGTGTGCAATTCAAATGTTAAATTTATATTAAAAAGACTTTTTTTCTTTGACATTATTTGAAGATAGCATTTTCCATACTAAAGGCCTGTTCACACTGCAGTTTAGAGAAGAAATTCAGGGTATTATTAAAATAGACTGATACTGTAACTTTATTTAAAACCCTGCTACAGAGAGACTTGCCATGTGAGTTGTGGTGGTAGTCAAATTCAGGGACAAAGCAGCTAGCAATCCAGGAGTGTGAAAAAGCTTTAATTCTATTAATTTCTTACTTTATAAACTTTTTTTTTTATATTTGAAGAAACATCTGAAATTACCATAGACCTTCTCTTCCAATGTGAGTTTGTGGCTCGTCTGCTTACCTATTGTGTACACAGTAAATTATCTTGTAGTCAGTCAGCTAACCCATCTGAGAAATGAGGATATTTTTAGAAGAAGTAGGCAGAAAGTAATTGATTATTTTCACCTCTGCAGTCTTTGATTAAAGACAATGTGCTTAGAGGGGAAAGTCAACAATCATTCCTAAACATACACAAGCATTTAATTGTAGTAATTATCTATACAAGTCACTGTACTTTTAAAAAGCTTTTTGACTGAGAATGAATGCCTCATCAGTCTTAAATATAACAGCCTGAAAGAACAAGTGAATTCTGTAGAATAACAAACAGTACTGCAGAAACCTCAGGCACTTGCAGAAAACAAAAAGATATTTCCAACTCTGTGCAGAGCAAAACTATGAGGAATTTAAAAAATAAAGGCAGCAAAAGGAACATCAACTGATAGAGCCACAAAAGTCAAGTACATCATTGTATACATTGCCATGTAAAAAAAAAAAAAAAAGGAAAAGCAGAGAATCCTTGAATTGTAATTACAAAATCAATTTTGTAGGAGAGTTTCAAGAATGCAGAAGTTATGAATCCCATTTTTATAAATGTCATATCGGTTGATCTGTTCGCTACAAGAGAGTATGGCTGTCAGAATGCGAGTCAAAGGCGGCAGCTAGTGGAAACCAAACATCCAGAGAAAGGCAGTAATGGCAGACAAGCAGGAAAAACAGGTAACTGTTTCAGAAGCATGTTGCAGATGGCTGCGCAAGGGACGGAACACAGTACACACCAATATGATGCTCTGAATGTTCCAACTTTATTAACTAACAGCGAGGCTTTTTATAATGCTTCTGTTGTTGTACATACGTCCCACTCAAAGCCAATTGGTAACATACAGTACACACGCGAGGCACACATGGGACACTGTTCCTTCTAATTGGTTGCGTCTTATCTTGCTTATACAGCCAAGTCCATCTCCCACATTCTGTTCTTACGGCATGGTTTCTCTTTTCTAGATATTTTCCCACAACATAAGCATCAATGTTACAATGGCCGTGCCATTTAGTTGGGAAGGATAGACAAGCCTTTGCTTTCTTCAAGCTTGCAAGCTTCACCCTTCCTAAAGATGAAGCCTAAGTGCTGGAGGGAAGCAAACTGAAAGCCTACAAGTCTCAGGGAAGAGGAAAAGTGATCAGTTTATAGGTTATCATGTGACCCCAAACTTGAAATACACATAGAGAAGGCACTCTACCAGCAAGAAGGTCTGTTTTTCACAAAACTATGTGGAAAAAAAAAAAAATGGGATATTGAACAGGCAGTGATCTTGGAAGGACTCTTTGGGAGAGACTGAAGGAACAAGACTCTACAGAAATAACTGTCTTGAGTGGAAATATATTTCTTTGCTTTTAAAAAAGGTCTCTCCTTACTGATTTTAGTCAACAATCTGATAATAGCAGTCTTAACACAGGTGACAGATAGGTACAAATATCCTGTAAATGTGAATCCACACAAAAAGGGGCTACATTTGTGGTATCTCACATTCAAGTGGCTGACCTGCAGAATTTCACCTAGAAACTAATGTAACCACCTAAGAAGTGCACCCAGGAGAGAGTCAAAAGGGTCATAGCTCTGTAATAAAGGTACTCTCTCACAAAAATCTCTATTTCAGCAGGATTTACTGCACAGCTTACATATTTTCTTTTTTTTCTCACAGGAAGAAGAGAGAATTATGGGGAACAAAAAGACAATGAAAATTAGCTAAACAGTACAAAATGAGTGCTTTATTACCTAGTTGTTTCTCTAGCTCCTCAATACTACCAAACTCCTTGATATTCACTTTTAGTGAAGTGTGACAGGTAATGCCTGCGAGTACAGTCAGATAATTGTATCTGTTTTCCACATATAATCAGAAATGCAATGATATAGAGAAAATATATTAGGAAACATAACATAGATGTGAATCACATATGTAGTGTGGGTGGTTTTAGCTCTTACAGTCAGTCATATAAAGTCACATGCGTTTTGGAGACAGTAGCCTGCAAGATTATCAAAAAGAATTCCAGGACTCCTCAAGCTTATTTTTAAAAAAAAATAATCTGAAATGTTTAGGAATAACTAGATAAAACCTTACAACTTTGTTTGTTTATTTCTTTCCATAAATGAGAATTTTCTGCAAGGTGAATTTGAGGATATTTTCTTCAAGTTTTTTCTATGAAAAAGAATGCTTGAGTAATTTTAGTTTGCAGTACTGTAGATATGCATGTATATTTGCAGTCTTCTTTTTCTTTCTGTTGATAAGAGTTACTAATATTTATAACATCTGTTGTAAATACTCAGGGAAATTCTTACGATTCCCAGAGGAGAAAGAGAAAAAGCTAAATCATTTTTTTCCTTCAAGAGGCAGAATTGCTCCTGCAGACAACTGGCTAAAATTATTCCCACAGTCTTCTGAAGAGCATCCAGTCCCAAGCTGAATCCCATCACCTGATCCAAGCATGAAGTTGTGGTCGGTTGAGTGGCTTGCTTCAGATTTCCTTAAAAGAATGCAGAAATTAAGCATTCCCAAGTGTGGCATCTAGACTTTATTTATAAAATTTTTTTTTTTTTTTTTTTTTTGTCATATAGCCTTTCCTTGTATGGTGAAAATATTCATATGTTGAAGTTTTCATTCTTTTATATCATCAAAGTTTAAGGACAGACCTAATAGTCCCTGTCATTGCAGGCTACATTTGCTGAAGCAGTATGCCAGAAGGTAATAAATGTGCTTGATGAGAGCAAAGAAGGTCTCCCTTGTGCACAAATTCTCGTTCATGTGAAGCAGCAGAGTTAACACAGTTGATGGTGGAGCTCAGGATAATAGTGACAATTTAGATGTAGCACATTAACCTAAGTGAAGAGAAGCATTACAGAGATCTGAAAGTACCTTTGAAGAAAATTGAGAACTCCTAGGCTCATATAAGTCAGATCAGGTGCAGCAGGACTTTTATCTGGTTTTGCTCTACACATTCCTCTCCAGGAGGAATGATGCTGCAGTTAAGAAAAAAATTAAAAAATCAATGCAAGAAGCAGCAGCTTTATTTGTTATACTCCAGGTAGGCTGGTGGATGACGATGAATGGCAGAACAGATTAAACGTTTTCAGTTATTTCACTATGCCTACAGGCAGGTGTCTGGAGCTTTTGTTTTACTGGATCTAGGTTGTGTATGAACCATAACATCAAAGCTAATACTGAGGCATTAACCATTAATGAAATTGTTAGCCAAAGCTAAGAGAAAAATAGAAAATAATAAAAAAAAAAAAGGTGGCACACGATTTAGCTTGGCATGGTACCAAAACTGCATGTAAGTATTGCATTAATAATGGAGTACTGAAAATTCAGCAACAAATAGAGAAAGCATACAAAAGAAAAATAAGCAGAAAAGAATAACCATTCTCTTTCTTACATCAAGAAATATGCAGATACAGCACTTACTAAATTGCCAATGAGACAACCAACCACTAAACAGATGTTTCTCTTTTTTTGTGAGAATAGATATCTGATCCAGTGGCCTGAGAACTAGAAAACAGCATGGGCAAAACTGAGTGAAAGAGCACAATTCTGCTCACATTTAGAATAAGGCAAACAAAATAACTCTTCTGAAATCTATAAAATCATGCAGTATAAAACAGAATGTAAAGAAGTTGTTACCCAATAGCCAAAGCAAAGCAAAAGAAATATTAACATAGCAACATATTTCATGTAAATAACCTGCAATTAGTAATTTTATGGTATCTTAACAAATGTGACATTCTCTGGAATTATTTCCATCATTTGAAATGTTTTCCATATATTTTATATATTATTTCATAAAGGTTTTGTTATTATTTTCGTGTGTTGAATTTTAAACTGCACGTGAATTTCTGGAACAAATTGATATTGATTACAAACTAGTTTTTCTTTCTCAATGCAGTTAATATTACAACATAGGGGACTTTTTTTTTCCCCTCTTATATTCTGCAAATTAGTGGTCCTTAATACTTTCTGGTTTAAGCTTCTGTAATTATACTGTGAAATTGTTGCAAATATACTTTCTGCACAGAAATTTTCATCTATCAAGCCTGAAAGATACACAAGAGAATTTGTTATAAAGCCTCGGGAGAGGAGGATGCAAACATCCCTGACCTTGGGAGAGCTAACCAAACTCCAAAACAATTAAACAATTAGTGAGCTCCTTGCACCTGAAAAGCTGCCAGGCCCAATTAAAGATGGGTCTCGGGCATGAGTAGTCATTAGTAGAATGCTTTGGGAGTCAGCAAAGCTCTAAGTCCCCTTAGAAGATAGGAGTGTTGAGGAAAGATGAGAGGGTTTGTTATTTGTTGCTTGTTATTGCTGTTATTAACAGTGAAGTTACAGTAGATTGCAGGAATAGTAATAATATTTGTGTTAGTGATAAGATTGCATAGAGAGGCATTCCTGAGCAGGTGTACTTTCTGCATACAGTTCAGAGAAACTGTAAAGCCTGTGGGAGGATACGTCTTGTCTGTCAGAGCACCTTTGAGTTTGAACATAAATCTGGACTTTTCACTGTATTAAATACTGGGAAAGTTATACAAAAGTATCTTTGAGGACTCTGAGGAGAGTGAACTGAAGTTGTTAAACTTTGAACACAAAGTTGAAGTCCCAGTGTCAAACTTTAGACTTTCTACATGTGAAAAACCACAATGTCAGAAGCTATGGCTCAACCAGCTTCAATGGAAGGAAAACTACTGTTGAAGAGTGCCTGTTAAGGAAGGTGTTTGGCTTTCTGGTGTCCAGCTACTGTGAGATGTACCTTATGGTGAGTTGTCTTTCCACAAATCTCCATGTGCTTGGTGTTAAAATGACTGCAGCTCATATATTTGCTTTTTTTTTTTAATGTTACAATCATTATGTTGAAGGCTGCCAAGACACTTGCTGATTCTGTAAACACACAGAGATGGTGAAATAATGAGCCCAAACTATGATCTTGTATCTTCAGTGACTTGTGCTTGTTTAAATACATTTCCCATTTCTTCAGTAATAATATTTGGAGTTCTACACTGTGGATGCTTCCTTTCATGGCACCTCTTAGTTATAAATCTTCTGGGCAATACTAAGACAAGAACAAACTACTACTGAATTGTTACCTTTATGGGTAAGGCTGCATCTACCTGATTCCACTACATACCAAATAGTAGGGCATGCTAGTTTTTATTCCTGAAAACTAGTAAAATTATCAACCTGTAAGAGATTTAAGGGACCGTAAACACGCTACTTGGTGGTCTGTGTGTGAGAAGCACAAATTCAAGTTTGCTTCTCTTTCATTCTCAAATTGCCATTCAACTAGATAGTAAGCAGTAAGTACTTGGCTAAAGCAGCACTTAATTTTGGGCAGCTGTGAAGAAGCCAGAAGAGAAGTGGTGCCCTTGAGTTGAGAATTAGCAGCTGATGACATAAATTCCTGCCATGATAATAGGATATGAGTAATCTGAGCAGACAGAAGCAACTCCTGTTGGAGAGCTCTAATCCTAGAAAGAAGGAAACAATTCACCAAAAACATGTGACAAGTGCCTGAAAGATTAGAAATAAACTCGTGTTATACAATCCTTGTGCTCCATATTCTGTTCATATTTTTAACCTAGTAAAAGGATAAAACACAACAAAAAGCAAACTACTTATAGGAGATGTTTAAGGGTTGGGGTGTTTTTATTTGAAAGATTAGTCTTCCTAGTTTTTGAGAACAACATATTGCTCTTAATGTAAATGAATGAAATTCAAAATAATACTGCTATTCTATAACAAAGGTAAATGAAGATATCCCATGTGCAAAAGACAGTTCTTTCCACTCAACACTTTATGAAAAAGGAATTGTATTCATCAAAATTGAATCTTAATGCCTGTAGTTTGGGGCTGAATTCTGCTTGAGCTTTGGATTTTGTCGTACTAAAAAGCTGCCACAGTCCTGAACTGTATCTAGTCTCTTTCCATCTCTCTGTATTATTATTTTCAGAAGTCAGGAAAGTTACTTGATAAATGCTGTTATAGAGGTGAGATATTGAGTATGTTTCTATTTGCTTTTTATTAATGACTATCAGTGATCCATGTTCTGTTATTGTTGACAGTTGTCCAAAAGTGAAGCTGGTTTGTGTAAAGGAAATAAAAAAGAAAATAGTATAGTAGAAAAGTCATGAGAAACCTGTAAGGGGCTAGGAGGTCATACTTAATTCTGGTTGCTTCCAGATGGCTTCCCACTGCGTAGGCTGCTGTGAGAAATGTTCCAAGAAGGATGAAGTTTGGAACAAAATAGAACCCTGTATGTGTAGTATGCGCAAGTCTTGCCATGAGTATGCAAGGCTTCAGATTGGAATACAGATAGGAAACAGCTGGCCCATATGGCACAACTAACATTTGGTATCTGCTCTGCAAAAGGTAATGGACCAAAAAGGTCAGTATAAAATGATTGTCCTATCCTGTGCACAAACCTTGTGACTTCTTAATAACAAAATACTCAAAGTTTTTTATGGTATGGATTTTGGAAATGAGTGAATTATACTTTTAGACACTGAAACTCTCAAGAAGAAATAGAAAAAAAGAAAAGTAAACCAGTTTAGTTTTGTGAAGAACTGTTACCCTGGAAGCTTAACTTTGTTATATGGAGAAGATGCTATAAAAAAAGTTAAGTAATACTTCCATGATTTTCCATCTCTTATTTGAAAATATAATTTGCTTAATGTACACAAGGATGCTCAAACTTCTTACATACAGAGCAAGTCTAGCTCATTTTATCTCAGAATTTGTTGGAATTGTTAGCTTCTTTTAGTAGTTAATCAGAAATACCGTGCAAACCAATCTGTTTAACCACTGTTTTGAAAATACTATTGCTAACACAAATATATGATGTTCATTTTCAAGTAGACGCTAATTTGAAAGCCAAAGAACTTATGTGCAAAATGTAGTATTTGTGTAAAAGACAAATAACTCTGGAGTTGAAAGCAATAAATGTTCCTTTGTTGAGTTTATTTTAGCAACATGTTGTTAAAAAAGCTTTATTCTCAGAGACTATCTTAATCTCTGAACAAGAGCATTGTCCTTCTGGATGTGGTATCTGGCTTGGCAGCACCCTAGCATGACAAGATGATAAGACAAGAGAAAATGAAATATAGGCTGTTTTTCATGGGTTGGTTTAGTTTTTTTCAAGGCGTGTTTCTTGGTCTACAGAAACCTGGGAGAAGCAGGATGAAGTAATTTCTGATTAATTTGCCTGAATAGTTAGGAAGTTAAATTAAGCTTGTTTTTGTTTCAGACTCAGGAGCCTTCGTTGCTCAGGAGCAAGTTAGGGAAAGAAAGTACTATATAGCAAAATGCTAAGTAGCATTTCCATGGAAGATTGAGGGACGTGAGAAACACAGGTGACTACACAATAAATAGCTTTCAGATTCTTAGGAGAAAATAGCACTTCAGAGAAGAAATAACTCTATATTGTATACACACAGTATAGCTGGTTGGGGCACAAGAACATTCTATTTGTTTCATGCCGTATAGGAACTCCCTGAAAGTAATTCTTTGTCTTGCATTATACTGACAAAGAGCAAATGCATATTATCCCATAATGCAATGAATGCAATAAGCTTTCTAGCATGAAGCCACAGACAGGTTATGTATCTCCTAATGTCACATTCTTATTAATCTATTTCTACTTTCACCTTTCTGCCCTACGGCTGTTGCTGTTCAAAAAGATATCAGTGAAGTACAACTTTGTTTTATTTTTCAAGCCCACTTTTTATTCTTTCATTAAAATGGCTTGTGTACATGTCCTCCAGAAAGCACAGATTAAATTTTAGAGCTTTCAGCTAATAAGTGTGGTGATACTGGGGAGGAAAAAAAGATTATTCCTCTCTAGTAAATATGGTTTTCTCAGTCTCAAAATCTAGCTGTGTGCATGCTGTGAACTAACCAGAAAATACCTTGCCCGGGTCTTGTGAACTTAATGAATAACTCCCTTTCATCTCCTGTTCTGTCAAACAGTAGAAGTTCCCCATGCATTACCATTCCTTTGGCACAGTACGATGCTGCAGTCCTAGAAAGCACGAGCCGTCTTTCTTCTGTCACTAACTACCCACCTTAGTATTATCTGAATATTATGATGTCCTAGGAGATTTCAAGCCGTAAATATGGCTCTTGTCACACTGGCTTTATATCTGACAGAAGACTAGAAAGAGTTACCTCTATGGAATATTTACTAGCAAAAAAAAAAAAAACCAAAGCAAATCAAAACCAGAGTAAAAATAGTAAACTTGTATCTTATTTTATAGACAAAACCGTTTGAAGAGTCTTTGTAAAATAGTTCAGTGTGTATATGTGTGTTAAGATCAAGCTTAGCAGTGCTAAAAACCATTTGCAAACTTCAGAGTCACTCCAAGACAATTCTTCTCCAGGACTGAAAGAGAGAGGCATTTAAATAGAATTATTAAAATCTCCTGAATTTAACTCATTGGGATGTTTCCCAAGAGGGAAGGAGAATTTGGTAGCATATACAAATGGCTTACAGATATCTTTTTACAGCTGCATATGACTTTTCTACAACTTTGGAGATGTTGTGATGTGTTCAGACCAGAAAGCATTATAAACTCTTCAAAAACTGGCTAGATTCTGCTCTTGGTCTTTTAAAAGTTGTTAGTTAAGCCTGTTTCTATTGTGAACTGTGGTTATGTGTGGATTTTTTTTATTTTTTTTCTTCTTAAATTTAAGACTACTTTCCAATGAAACATTAAGGATTCAAGCATAAATAAGACAAAAAATAGTGTTTCCACTTTATGCATCCTGCTGTAAATATTAATAGGTTAGAGTTAAGAATTAAAAGTTTCACAGCCCTTAAGAGTGGGCTGCTGAAGTTTCTAACAGGGACTTTCAGAAGTGTATTGGAGGAAACTTGCCACTCGATGTCACTGTTTGTTCTGCTTTCTTCGAGGCTCTTATCCTCAACTTAGCTCTTGAAAGGCTTGCATGCCAGTAAAAATACTCGAGTTACTTTGAAGAGGTATGCAAAATATAAGAAAAGTGGGAACAGGCAAAATAGAAGAAAAGTGAGAAGAGGTAAATGTTTAGGAGGGGAGGAAAGGTGTTTCCTTTTCATTCCTCCTCCTCACTTACCCTGTGAAGAGTCAGGAGTTGGTATCGTTCATCCTGTAATACCAAACAATCCTCACCAAACCAAAGTAAACTTCTCCTTTCTGAAAGTGGAAGGAAGCAAGACTGACACACACATTCTGCTGTTTCTTAGGTTTTAAGTATAGGTTAAGTGACTTGTCATCAGAGTACTGTTAGAGCAAATGCTTAAGCTTTAAACCAAATGTGGATCAGTAACTGAAAGCAGTTCTTCTGAAGAAATCTGAGCATCCATGTCTTAAATAACAGTGCTTGTAAACAAATATCCTCTTAGAGTTTGGCCTGTTTCATTAACCTAATCTCACCTAGAGGGGAAAGCTGTGCAGAGAAACTGGGGAGGAGAACAAAGAGCTAATAAGTCCCAGACAATTTTTTTTTTTTTTTAAGCTTTCACACTTCAATACTTTTTCTAGTAATTCAATGTAGGCCTTGAGCCTTCATTAGGGAAACATAACCTAGAGGTTTGTGACTTTCTATGTTGTTGTTTTTTTTTTTATTTATAGCTGATACATTTTTTTTTTCCTTCTGGCCACCTCTGTGTTTTTTTGAATGATTATACTCTTGTCAGTCAAGAAATATTGACTCTTCTGATGCTTTTAATTTTTAAGGTTTTTAGTGGAATAAAATGTACATGATATCATTTGATCAGAATAATGTCTTTCAGAATAAGTTGGTGTGATTTGCCAAACTAAACGGAGTTATGTTATTTTACCTCTGTGGCTTTTTAAGTGAGAGACTAAAATGATATTTTGTGAGAAAATGTGGGTTTTTTAATGCCCTTCTGCAATGAATCTCAACTGCAAGTTCCATGAACACCACTATAGGAGCATCTTGGAAGCAGTTGTTTCCTTCTAATACAGCCAAGTCATATGTTTGTACCTGTATGTCCTGAACGTGATATTGAAATAGGCTTCAGTAGAAATGATCCTTTTTATTAATCTCTTGGACTATACTATTTATATATCTAATTTACCAGCTGATTTGTTGTAGGCATTTAGTTAAATATGAAACTTCCTTAGGGTAAGGCTTGTAGTAGTAAATGTAAGTATTTATTTGTAAAAAGACTGACGTGCCTGGTAGATAACATGAAAAATATAAATCGAAATAATCAGTGTCATAAGGAACTGTGTTCTTTCTGACAGCTTGGATATGGTCACAAAGTCATACTGAAGTACGTTAATGCAGCTTAGTAAGTGTCTGTCAGCTGAGCTGTGGTAACTCACTCTGGATGCTTCTGGATCACTCAGCCTGCAAAATCTCACATATTAACTTAGTGTCCTCCTACTGTATTTAATGGTAGGAGGTGGCAAAGAGCGTGCATTTAACGAGTTACTAGAGCTTAGAAGGTTATCTCTTTATTATTACAGTTTGTGCAACTTGAACTGAAAGGCAGTTGTGTGTTTGTCTGAATCGCAAATTCTTTTCTGCATTTTTTTGATGGTAAAATATGAGTCTTGAGACTTTCAATAACTTCAAAAACAGGTTATTTTGGCCAAGACAAGACTATGGAGTTGGAAGTTTAACTTGAGGACAAGAGGGCAACAAGAATGGTGATTTCTCATATTGTCGGCATGATAAGATGACAATGATGACAGATGATTTCCAGACATCATCTGGTACAACTTCACAAGAATACCTTTTCAAGACAACTATCTCCTTTTAACTAGAGCCAGGGAAATATATGTACAAACATCACTTAAAATTCAGCTGAACCTTAACTGTCAGAGCTGCTCTGTAAAAGCTTTAGTCTGGGACCGTCCATGCTTTGCCACTTTGACAGAGAAATGCTGAGGTAGAATTCTTTGAGAAAGAAAGAATACCTACCTTTGGAATATCTTTTAACAGCAGTCATTCTCAGCTTCTTAGAGTAAATCTCAGATGGATTTAAAGAATTTACGATTTCAATAATCAGGTAGTACTGGGAGAAATAGTAGTGAGCACTTGCTCACAGATTTTTAAATGACATAGAAATTTTTGAGAGCAATATAGTCATAGCTTGACTGGGAACACAAATTTCCCTTTGGAGAATCCCGTTCTGCTTAAACTACTTTCTTCCTTTTTCCTAATCTAGAGCACTTACTTTCCAATTTACTAATTTTTCATGGTTTTGTTTGTTTGTTTTTGTTGTTTGTTTTGTTGCTCTTTCTAATCCAGTACCTAATGAGTGGGAATGCCTCAGGTAGCCACTATATAATGGACAGTGTGCAATAAGCATGTGCTCTGATGCTTAAGGGGAGTGAACCTAGAAAGATTTGGAAGATGATGGTTGACCTTTTAACTACAATGGATGAGGAAAAAAAATACTCCAGTTTAGTGACAACTTTTATTTTCGGGGTGACTTACTGAAAGAATAAGGTCAGGAAGAAAGGAAATGCAGTAAAAAATGCATGTCTGGGTACATGCCCATCTACGTAGGTACATAATGATCAGAGTTCTAGGACAGAATGACAAATGCAGTTCTAGTTTATACCTTGAATCACAAAACTGTGTTGCCATAACAGACAACTTGGTTTTACATGGAGGCTCTAATCTTTACCTTGTCCTGGTTTCAGCTGCTCTAGCAGGGAAATTTGTCACATCCATATTATGATACAATTAATCAATACATGACTGCTGTCTTGTATCATTAAAACATTAGAGCTAACAAAACTGTAAGCTAGTGCTGATGAGTTATGAGGAACTTTGGATGTTACATTATGTCTTACTTTTAAAGAGAAAAGTATGTTCAGATCAACAGCAAAATTTTGAATTCAAGCAGTAAACAAACATGATTTTGTTACACCCTTTGGCAGCTGAGACAAAGTGATACAGTCAGTTCTGCCTTAACGTGCCCCAAGTCATGTGTTGTTTGTGACTCATTTAATTTCTACAACTGGTTCTATTGTTCTGCATAGCAGTAAGAAGGGATGTCAATTGAAAGACAAGAAACAAATACTGCATTGTTAGAATAAAAAATCCTTTTTTAGGACATTCATGACTTTGTCTTTTAACATCTCTCTAAAGGCTATGAGACCTGTTGATAAGAGCTACTTCTCTTTTCTGGTGTAGATGGAAAATAAAACCCTGTATTTTTTTACTTTAGTTATAACCATTCGCATTTTAACTTGATCTTTAGTTAGTGAAAACTGTAGGTAAAGCAGTTCTTAAGAGAAGGGAGGTGATTATATATGTACTATTAGCAGCTTTTGTCTTCCCATGAAAGCACTGCTAATGGAATGAAATTTAAAAAATGACTATATGAAAAATAACTTTCTTGCCTAGTAGTTATGGTACTTCAGTGAGGTGCTTGAGAGGAAAAGTCACATCTCCGCTTTGTCTTCTACTAGGTGTTCTACAGCATTGCCCAGAAACAAGAAGCTTGCAGGAGTAGGGCAAATGCTAAGGAGACCTTGAATTAAACACTTCTTCAGAATTTATCAAATATGTATTTTTCTAAAAAATTTGCAGAACAGTAGTAGTTGCTTGCCTACCTGTTATTTATCACTTGCAGAATTGCTGATTTTGTTTCAGTGTCAGTGGTGGTAGTCAGCTGGCAAAGGATGGTTAGGTTGGTGTTTAGATAACAAACCTGCCTCCCCAATAGAAAGAGATTAACAGGATCAGAGTATTTTGTGCATTGCTATTGTTAATGTACGAGAGATGCCAATCTGCCATAGCTTTTGCAATGGTGATAGTTTTCAATAGCTGTAGATAAATATTTTAAAAAGAGAAATTGTAAAAAATGACCACTGTGCGATTAGAAGTAATGCTACTTATATAAGAATTACAGCAGTCAGGATCTATTTCTGTGAGCTGTAGTGTCAGGCACTGTCCACCATTTATTCCAGTTATTGTTATCTGTAAAGGGTCTTGGAAGTGCTCTTTGCATCGTGGCACAACAAATAGTGATTGCAGAGTCTGGCTAGGCACGGGGTATCATTTTCGTTTTCCATTACACAGAGGACTGAAGGACTTAAGCTCTTCTATGGAAATGCAGATAAGTAGGACTGGGCATAAGGAAAAAGTAATCTCAGTTTTGTTCTTAAACCCTGTCAAAATATTCTAATGTCGCAGCATATATATATATATATTATTTTTTTATGCTGCTGGAACCTGTCCCAGTGTGTTTGATGATTGTTATTATGGCTTGTAGAGATCTTGGGTGTTTTTCATCTAGTTTTCTTGAATGGCTTTTCAAGGTGCTTAATAACTATATGAAAGTAGTTGTTGTGACTACCTTCTCATAACATACTGGTATATACTTAAAACTCGACTGGAAAATAATGATATCCAACTGGAATTTAACAGATATGAGTGAAACAACAGGCTACTTCTTGTATCTTCCATGACTGACACTTGAGAAGGAAACTGATTGGATGAAAGAATTGCTAACATCAAGATAAAATACAAAAATATTTTTAAATTGAATACTGAATCCAATATTTTATCAATTGCTAAATGAAAGTAATGCAAGATAGATGTCTGGCAGGATGCATATAGCAAGAACTAGAACTAATAATAAACAAACAAATGAAAAAAAAATACCAACAGCTGAGCCTTCTCAAAAATTACTGCTGAAAATGCTTTTTACATTTCTCTTCTAAACAAGTTCCTCTCCTTTTCCGAGGTTACATTTTTGCTGTAGCTGTAGACTTGGAAGAGCTCAGAATAGCTATTTTAAAAAAATATTTACCTTATAGATTGCTGACATGGAATCGAACTTTAAGATATGTTAACACCATTAATTAGTATTCTAATTTGTTTTGACTTTTAAAGCTTTAGAAAAATATAGATTCTTTGTGTGGCAAAGTGTTTAGTCTCAAAATAAACATCACATGCTTGATGATCTCTTTAGTTGGATTCATAAAAGGTATATTCTGATTAGTTTCTTTTCTAGAAAGAACTGATAGAATACAGTGTCCTGGGATAGAAGCTAAAAAGACCTGAAAGTGTCTTCACAAGGGACATATGAAACACTGAAAACTTTTTTGCTCCAGCATGTAATCATAGTATATTTTTTTTTTATTTGAAAACTGAGTAATAACTTCATATTTCCCCTTCTGCTTCAGAATCTTGTAATGCAAGATGTCACCTGTGTGGTGATATCTTTAAACTTCGTTTCTGACACTGGAAAATAGAGATGCGGAAAAATTAATGAAATCTAGACATGAGCTGGATATGTAAATACCATCTGGTAGGAACAACTCCCTTGGGAAGAGGAAGCACTGTACAGAGCTATGTGAAAATAAATTTGGAATAAACAACAGAGCAAGTAATAATGCAACTGAATGGACAAATCCAGATGTACATTTGTAACACAAATCACCGAGTAGATTCTAATTAGAATATGCAGGCCAAATATATGTGGAATAACACTTATATAGTCCTTGTCATTAAATAAAAAATGCCCCCTTTTCTTTTTACACATCCATATTATTTATCTTGCTTGCTTCATTTATTTTCTTGGTCTTACAAGCGCTGAAGTTACGTTGTTGTGGAGTTCACTGCTTAGCACTTCTAATTGTACCTTTTTAAAAATAATTACAATAATCTTCTCTGTACTGTTGTGAAATGACTGAATTCTGGGATCAATAAATAATTAGGGAGGAAAAGGCAGCTGTGCGTCTGTGTATGTGTGAAGGGAGAAGTAGAAAAGGCCAGTCCTGCTATTTCTAGCCCCAAGCCTGGTTTCTTAGCATACGTTTCCTTTCTCCGAGGTGCTACTGCATGTTTTGTCCTATGAGCATTTTACCGTTCTGGCACTGGAGCAAACCTGCCTGGATCCTTCATATCATGCCATGTGAAGGCACAGAGCCTCTCTTCAGCCTCTCGCCACAGATTTCCTGGCAGCGGGTTTACATAGATCAATGATTTGAACTTCAGGATTAATTTTCTCATAGTGCGGTTATCCCATAATTGTGACACTTCAGGGCTTCTCTACTTAAAACCAGACAAACAAAAAAAACCCACCTATCCAAGCTCAAAACCTTAACACAGAAACTGCTTTGATACTTTGTTGAAAATGACAGGAAGTATAAAAGCAAAATGCCTGTGCTTAAACTTCTTTTTTTTTATTGTTTTCTTTTGGTTTTAGTATCAAAAAGCAAAAAAACCAAACCACATTGATTTCAGATCAACTCTATTTCAAAAACTGGGTCCAGGATGATTTTACAACAATAAATAAAAAAATAAAAATCTGGTTTCCACAAGGAAGTGTGAGTAGAGGACAGAATGGGCGGGGGGAATGAAGTAAATGAATGCTGAGTTTAATGTAATTCTTGTTGTTTGAGGTGCAAGCTTTCATTATGTAGCTTTTCTCTTTCAGGCTATATCCTTCCCCATGTTTTTTTCTCAGAAATATCAATTTGATATTTTACTTCAAAAATAGATTTTTTTTTTGCTGAGATTGGACGTAAATGTAATATAAATTTCTGTCCTTTTTCCCTCCTTCACAATCAGAGGTGATAGCTTGTCATGTGTCTTTATCAGAGTAATATGGTATCTCAATACTTATTGAGGTAGCTGTCTTCTGGAATATTTGTTTGCTTCTGGAGCTGTCAGCTACAAGCTCCTTCTCAAAGAAAGGCTGATTTTAAAGGTAGTCTTTCAGTTGTCTTGCAAATCTGTAGGAATGAAGAATCCACATCTTCTCAGGACCCTTGCTTCAGTGCTTAGCTGCTTTCATTATTTAGTTGCTTTTCTTTACATGCAACGTAATTTCTCTTGTTGTTACCTGTGTCTGTTACATTGACCTTTTGCTCTACTTGTCTTGCAATCTCCTCTCTTTCTAAATACAACCAGTTTCTCCTCAGACATCTTTCAAGCCTTAAGCGAGCTCAGTTCCCTCAGCCTCTCCTCACATCTCATGTGCTTCAGCTGCCATCTTAGCGACCCATCAATGGACTTTCCTGTTTGCCAGTATTTCTACTGACAAACTATTTCTTCTCTGGACAGGCCAAAAACCAGCAGAATATATTTCAGATGCAGCCTCTCCAGTGCTGAGTGGAGAGGAATAACCCATTCTCTTGGTCCCTTGGCACTTCTCTTTCTCTGCAGCCCAGTAAGCAGTTAAACACACAAGTCTGTGGGGCCAGATGGGGTCCAGTACTGAGGGAGATGGTAGATGTGCTCACCAAGATACTTTCCATCATTTATCAACTGTCCTGACTAACCAGTGAGGTTCCAGTGGACTGGAGATTAGCAAATGTGATGCTTGTCTATATAAAGGGCTGGAAGGAGGATCCAGGGAACTACAGATTTGTCAGTCTGACCCGAGCGCCAGGGAAGGTTATGGAGCAGATCATCTTGAGTGCCATCATGCAGCACACACAGAACAACCAGGTAAATAGGCCCAGTCAGTATGGGTTTTTGAAGGGCAGGTCTTGCTTGACTGACCTGATCTCCTTCTAGGACAAGATGACCTGCCTTGTAGGTGAGAGCAAGGCTGTGAATATTGTATACCTGGACTTTACTAAAGTCTTTGACGCTGTTTTTCACAGCATCCTCCTGTAGAAACTGTCTACTCATGGCTTGGATGGGTGTACACATTGCTGGATAAAAAATTGGCTAGATGGCTGGGCCCAGAGAGTGGTGGTGATCCAGTTGGTAGCTGGTCACGAGTGGTGTTTCTCAGGGCTCGGTACAGAGGCCAGTTCATTTAATATCTTTATTAATGATCTGGATGAGAGGATTGAGGACACCTTCAGTAAATTTGAAGGTGAAACCAAGTTAGGCATGTGTGGTGAGCTGCTTGAAGGTCAGGAGGCTCTACAGAGGGACCCGGACAGGCTGGACTGCTGGGCTGAGGTCAGCTGTATAAGGTTCAACAAGGCCAAGTGCCAAGTTCTGTGCTTGGGTCACAACAACCCCATGCAATGCTACAGGCTTGGGGAAGAGTACCTGGAAAGCTGCCTGGCAGAAAAGGACCTGGGGGTGGTGTTTGATAGCTGGCTGAAGATGAATCAACAGTGTGCCCAGGTGGGCAAGAAGGAAAACAGCATCCTGACTTCTATCAGTAATAGCGTGACATGCAGGGCTAGGGAAGAGATTGTTCTCCTGTACTCAACATTGGTGAGGCTGCACCTTGTTCAGTTTTGGGCCCTCCACTCCAAGAAGGACGCTGAGGTGCTGGACTGTGTCCAAAGCAGGGTAATGAAGCTGGTGAAGAGTCTAGAGCACAAGTCTTATGAGGAGTAGCTGAGGGAATTTGGATTGTTTAGCCTGGAGGATAGAAGGCTCGGGAAAGATCTTGCTCTCTACGGCCATCTGAAAGAAGGTTATACTGAGATGGGGATCAGTCTTTTCTCCCAAGTGAAAAGTGATAGGATAAGAAGTGTCATCATGCTGACGCAGGAAAGGTTTAGGTTGGATACTAGGAAAAATTTCCTCACATAGAGACTTGTAAAGCCCTGCAAAGATCTGTAGATGTGGTACTTAGGGACATGGTTTAATGGTGGACTTGGCAGTGCTGGGTTAACACTTGGGCTTGGTGATCTTAAAGGTCTCTTTCAACTAAGATAATTCTATGATTCTAAATAGGCTTATTACTGATTCTTGTTTACCTTGCTTTCTGTCAGAACTGTCTCAATTTAAGGCTCAGGGCAAGCCCACATGAAACACAGAATAGGATTTCTGTTAGCCCCTTTCCCTCTTCTTCCCTCTGAGAATAAAAGGGGAATAAGGAAGAAAATGCCTCACCCAAAATTGGAAGTTAAGACTACAACAAATTTAATGAATAACAGGAGATAAACAGGGAAAAAAAGGACATTAATGGAAGAAGGATATACAACTCTATACAAAACCTGCTCTTGGATGGTGATGGATTGCAGGGCACACGGGGAGTCAGTCCCAGATGCGCTGATGTGCGGTCACAGCAGCAGAGTCAGGGCAGGAAGAGCCCCCACCCCCAACTTTCTGTCTTCTTGGTTTATGGAGTGTGGCAGGGAAGAGGAGGGAGTAAAAGCTGCTCTCTGACTCCTCGGGGTCCTAGGGCTATCAGCTGTCCCCCTGCCCAACTCAATCTGTTAACCCTTAAACCACAGCAAGGACCCTTGAGTTCTCTTGAGATACCAAATCAGTCTGTGTCTGGCACAGCGTTGTTCTTGGGGGGTTGGGGGGGGCTAGGGTTCTCATTTGTCTGTAAATCTCATGATGTTTCTGTTGGTTTGATTCTTCAGTGTGCCTTTGTCCTTCTAAGCAGCAACTCTGCTGTCCTCCAGCATATCAACAGCCACCCCACACTGAACTTGATGAACGTCCAGTTCTATGATAAAAACACTTCGAAGTCCAGTATCGTCTCTAATGAATGCCACTTGTAAGATGCTATTATTCCAAATTGCTGGCTGCTCATGCAAGTCATTCAGGCTGTTTCCAAGAGGCAGAAAAACTCTGAAGTTGAGTTTCTTTCTGTAGTATGTCATGCCAGCAAGACATACTTCTGAAAAGTCTACTTTCACTGCAGTCGTTATACTGATAAACCCAGTTCAGTTACCTTGTGATCTCTGGTTCTTTTTTCTGGTCTACTTCTTTACATGTTTAGTCTTATCTAAGTTCGACAGTGTGCAAGGTTTTTAAAAAACCAAACACCACCAATAACCAAAACTAACAGAAAACCCGCAACCTAAACAAAAAATATCCAAAATATCACCATTTGTTACAACTCTGACAGTCTTTTCATTGTCTGCACATTTTTTATCTTTTCTTCTTATCTTACTGTTATTTGAACTATTACTATAACATACTAGATAAATATTGGTTTACTAATTAAAGTTAGTTTTAATGCATCATAACTAACTTTAAGGATTTAATATTATGTGTTAATCTTCTATGGCTTAATTCAGTTGGTTCCCAAAGCCCTCAGAATAACTGTGAAATGACCATTTTTAAGATGTTTTATGATCAAAAGAAGAAAATTAATTCCCAAATAAGCACAGAAAGGGGGGGAGGGGGAAGGGAAGAACAACAAAATAGTCTCTAAATATTCGTCTTAATTCTGATTTGGGTTACATTCATTTTCATAGAAACTAGAAGAGCAAAAAAATCCCCTTCTCAAAGGTCACTGAAAGACATTTGAGATGGAAGTCATGGGAAACAGGAAACTTGGGGAATGTTACAGTATTTTGATATCTATGAATATCAAAGTGAAAGTATTTATAATCTGTTTAGTTATTCATGAGAAATGCAGTAACTTCTGCAGTATGGAGTTATGAAGAACAATTTTCAGTGTTTTTGAAGCATGATAGCAAAACTTTAGTCCATTCTTCTGCCATGTGGATATGGATTTAGATTTATTTAATGAGATAATTATTCTATTTACCTGTGTCTCTGGGTTGTTTTGTTGGAGGTTTGGTTTAGGTTTTGTTTTGTTGTTTTTTTGGGTTTGTTTGTTTTTTCGGAGGGGGTGAGGAGAGCAGGAAGTTGGGGACTGCTTGTGAGTTTTGGGGGTAGTTTTGTGAGGGTTTTTTTTTTTTAAGAACAAGTACTCTCTAAAACAGCACGATGGTTAAAATCTTGGACCTGTTGAAATCAGTGATAAAGCCTTCCTCAGTATCATGGGGTCACAATTTTATCCAAGAATTAGAGTTCTTCATCCTTGGTTATACTTCCTACAGGCATGTGAAAACTGGAACTTGATTTCAGGAAGGAAGATAGGTTCTCATGACTTTGTCTCTCCATAAAATGTCAGAAGTCTCTTCCTACTCCTGTCTGAAGTTTCACCTCGACAGATTACCTGGACTTCTGCAACATGATGTAGGTCTAAAACTTGAGCTACTCTACATAGGTTTTCAGTGATTATCACTGAGGAGATGTAAACTGGGAAAACAATAGCCTGAGGACAATATTTTTTTTCCTCCACAGAAGTGGAGCTGCAGCAGGAGCCACTTTATAGGTCTATCTGGGCAGGGATAATCTTTGAAGTATACCTTTTAAATCTATTTGAGTTAGGAGCTTCTCTCACCTTCTCAGTGAAAAATGAAGCTATATAAGATCAGATAGCTAAAGAATGAAAAATATTGAACATACTGTTTGAAATTGAGCTTTCTGTCCAGCAGAATCTTGAAAATTTCAAGGATGGAGACTGTGCAGTGTCCTTGTGTAATTTCCCCCAGTGTTTCATCACCCTCTTGAAGGAACAAGTTTTCTTAACTCCAGTTTGAACCTTCTGAACCTCAATTTTTGGTTACGACAGGTCATTTTTACTCCATTCAGTGTCTCTTGTCTGCAAAAATTCTTAATGCCTTTGCTGCTCAACACTGGTGAGGGGCTAAACAAGAAACCTATGTTTTCTTACTGTCCAAACTAGAGTCTCCACTACTATATGCTTTAACATCCAAACTTGTAACGTTTTAAAGTAAGTTTGTTCTTTCTAATAACATCAGGGTTTTGTGTAAAATAATTACATAATGATTTAATATGCAGAAATTATTTCTTCTTATCCAAACCAGGCAGTTTTCAAATGTGTTCTGGTTCATGTCTTAATGAATAATTAAAAAAATTAATTAAAAAAAAATTAGATTTAAAATTTTTTTTTAAAAAGAAAATAATTACAAAAAAAAAAAGCAGAGTAAGTCATCAGAAGAGATTTAGAATTTCCCTATATTTTTTCCTTTACTACCTTATTCTCCAGCATATACTGCATAGAACAGAGGAGTGAGGATGCTTTCCTGGAAATTGCTTTAGCATCATTTTGAATGTGAATATTACCGCCTTCAGCGCCATGAGAAGCGAAGCATATCTCTATATTCAAATGTTAAGTTAATCAAAGGAAACACCTCTAGTATAACTAAATGTCACCATTGTGCAAATAATGTAGCCAAACTCAGAGTTCATAGTCAAATGATCAGCCAAATTCAGAGTTCTGAATAAATAAGTGAAGACATTTTCACCCTTCAATGTTTTATGTAATTGATTATTCTTTAGTGGTACTTAAGATACAGCAATATTTCACTTATTTCTCTAGCAGTCTGAGACCTAACATGCTTTTCTTTTATTGGTAAGAAAGGAAAATTTCCATAACAATTGATGCTTAAAAGAAGAAAATGCTCTTTCTCATGTTAAAAACTGCTAAACCATACTAAACCTTTTAATTAAAACATTGGAAAGCTGTTTTGAATTTCCTGTAATGGCACAGAAGGCTATACTCCTTTGTAGAAAGTAGTCTTATTAAAGTGTATTGGGTTGCTTCCATTTCAGTGCCTAGTTTTCAGAAGAAAAGAGCTGTAATTATTTTTGCATGCAGCCTAAACAGGACACAAGCTCAATGGTCTTGGTCTTGGCAAGAACTGATGCTGCCAATGAAGTACTGCACGTGATCCGAAGAGAGGAAGCACTGCCCACACATAAAGGGCAAGGAGGTTAGACAGAACTATTTAGTTGATGAAAAAACAGGAGATCCTCAGAAAAATGCATGAGAATTATGTCATCTCCAAGCTGTAAACAAACATCCCAGCAACAGGATTGTGTTGACATAAACACTGTAACACTTGGGCTTAAAAATCATGTGCTTAGTGATAGTTTGGAAAGTAGTTTGTTCGGTGTGTTTAGTAGTACACTAATGCAGTGATGCATCTCCAGAAAAACTGTAGAAAGCAAAACAGGTCTTTTTCTTGAATTTTCTGAGAACCTCAGGCTGGCACTAGCTAATAATCACACAGAAAGTTGGTTGTGGAAAATGCATAAGCTTTTGCTAGTCTTCTCTGTAGCAGTTTATAGAACTTCTCACTGCAGCCTTTTTTTTTTTTTTTTTTTTTTTTTTTTTTTTTCTTAAATTAAACTCATCACAGCAACAGAGAAGAGTAATTAAAAAAATAAATTCAAGGCTGCAATGCCTTAATTGAGTAAATATGAACATGGGTATTTATTGACTGTTTCCCTGTGTAATACAGTTCGATGTTTTCCAGTCTACTTGTAGTATATAGATTCAACTTGTACTTTTTTCATTATCTTCTTCCCTAAAATTATACAGCTTTCTAAAATTATTTGTTTTATAGGAAGTATATTCGTTGTAAATATGTTAGTCTAGCCTCTCCAGACTTTATTATTTAGTCTAGGTATTCTGTATAGCCAAGCACCTGCAATGAAAATATTTTTCAAGGTATTTATGTTATGACATTTTTTTAAGAGACTTTCTCAAAATACCTTTCAATACAGTTCTTCAGTCTCATTAGTTGGATGCACTGAGGTGACTTTGCAAAACACTGTCCTCAGGTCTCTCTTGACAGCCATTGTTACAAGGAAATATGAAGCAGGCTCCTGACGAATACTAGTGGTGGAATTTTTTTACCCTGGAGAGGTGATGATAGCTCTGCTGTTCCTACTCATCCAAAGAACTGACTCCACACAGAAACATATATATCACCAGAAAAAAAGTGATAGATGCCACACACCATCAATATTATATTGAAATACAGTATCTATGGGAGCTCTATGTAGGATGCAAGTTATCTGCACGATTTGTACTTTAGCATGCAAAAATAAGGAAAATTATCAGAGATCTTGTGTGTTTTCTAGAGATTCAAATTGACCTCTTCTGATTGGAAGGGGAAAAAAATAGAAAACACTGATGTAACAAAATTTATATCTTATTTTTGTTAAATGCCACTGAACTATGATTCTGCTCAGGTTTGTTTCTGACAGCTGAACTTTATGTTTACAGCTTGTAAGTGAAATGTAGTTTCCAATAACCAAAGTGCTTTGAGTCTGTCACTGAAACATTAATTGATTTGATGATGTGCAGGTATTGCTAAACACTGGTTACAGTTCTCCAGCACAATACCAGTAAATCAAATCAGTGTTTGCAGAAAGATGGCATTTTATGAAATTTAATTTCCTTTATCGAAGGACACTTTTCATTTGCAAAACTCTACAATTAGAATATGATTAGAACAGCTCTATAGAGAACTTGTATCTATTATTGACTAGTAACTGCTATTAAATAGCAGTAGTGTCATTGCAAGTTTGGGTACATAACAGTAACAAAGGGAGCCACATGTAATTTATTTATTTAAAAGTCAATACCTTTGCTGCCTGGTGTCACTTTTCCACAAAGTAATCCTTAAAGTAAATGAAAATCAGCTAGACAGAAATTTAATACAAGTAATGCATAAGGCAGAAGGTGAAATAGCATTTCAGTTGTGTAGTAGATCAATAAAAGAAGGTCTTAAGTAAAATTAGTCTGAATAATTAAGTTCTAAGATCTACCAGGGTGCAATTAGTTCATACAAAGAGCAGAAACAAAGTACTTGGAGAAGTCTAGGACCTGGCATGTAGTTTTTGTTCTTACAGCTATGAAAACAGTCTTAAACACTCCAAATTTCTGTATCAAGTTTGGAAACGAACAAGGTTAATTTAGATAAATGGCCTATACTTTTTCAGTTGTTCTAAAGTGAAAGTAAAGGTTTTTGAATGAATCAAGCAAACGTATATTTAAAATTGAATTGAAATAGAAATTATATATTAGTGTTAGATTGATTTAAGGATTATCATTAGCAGGATGATATTCCTATTTATGTTAATAGAAGTATGTTTTTATCAAAGTAATTCTTTTGAACTTTTTTACAAGTTAAAAAGCTTCAGATAAAATTAGTTCTGACAGCAACATACTTCTGCATGCTCAATATGCAGAACTTGCACTGAAAACTGTGTAGACATGTACAGATCACTTCACTAAGCCAATACAAAATCAACTTTCCCAAGATGATTTATGATACTTTTTAACCTCTTCCTAAAGCTGTCTAGGCAAGCTGTAAGACTGCGGTCTCCTTTACTGATAGTTACATGATAGTCATATATCTATCACTTGTCACTTTTTTCTTGCATTTTAAACTCATTGCTGCTTGTACTATCTTATGGGGAACATCTCTTGCTTTTGACATAGTTGAAATATTGTTATTCTCTTCCCTCGATGCTCTTCCTTCACTTTCTGAGGTTTGAGTTAAGCAACAGTAAATTCTTTTCTTTTGAAATAAAATCCTCAAAATTGTACTCTAGATAAGCTTGTTACCTGCTATTCAGGTTATGCTCATGCTTGAACTTTCTAGGATGATGTTTATTCTTTTGGTTTGTCTTTTGAGTAGCTCAGATTCTTGAGTGTTGTATGTCTGTTGGGACAGTTTCAAAAGAAGGTGTGGTAAGCACAGCGACCGTTCCATGACTTGCTGGTTGGTGCACTTGTACAGAGTTGGGAAATGCAGATATCAGTTGAAGGGAAGGGAGTTGAATTTGTCTTCCACACCACGGATGAATGCTGGAATTTATAAAGAAGAAAGGCATGTTTGTTTGCACTTGTTGTGAGGTAGCTAACACAAAATTTGTGAGAGTGCCAGACAAATGGAATAACTTGAAGGATTTAAGGAAAGGTGCCTCTGTTTTCTGTCCCTTCAAATTTTGAAAGTACTAGGTGGCAAAATTCTTAGCCTTGCCATCAATTGAACAACCATGAATGCATATAGAAGCAAATCAGAAGGTATGTAGGGAACTTTATTTTGTTAATTCCTGTAGAGGTTTTACTAATTTAGACATTAGTTAAGGCATGGGAGCAATGCTTTTAATTTGAGTATCGTGTTGGGTTTAGATCTAAACGTAAATTTAGCTTTGCTTTGCATTTTGTCTGTAAATAAGATAAAGGAAGTGCTGGATGATTTTTTTAATAAGGACTGATACACTCATTCAGTCCGGTAATGGGGTCATATGTCCTTTCTTTTTACAGCTCTACTAAATTGGCTGGTTAAATACTGGGACACTTCTTCACCCTTTGTGACATTCACTGCCTTACGTTTGCCAGATATGTCTCTCTTTCAGCCACCATATCAATTTGCTCTTACGTTTGCTGCCTATTATTTTAAGTGACCATACACACTCTCCAAGGTTTTTTGTTCATAAATTCTAATAGTAATTACTATAAACATCACCACACTCTGTCAGAGAGCTTGTAGGAAGCCACATTTGACGTTATTGGGTTAACATATTACAGAGCTTCTTCATTAGATCTCTGCTGGCCACTGTACAGAGGAAATTAGTGATTGCCAGTGGGGCGGATGTGCATCTGCTTTTTGTGCAGTTTATCATTTCTATTTATTTCTTAATCCTAATTTTTTTTAGGTATAGATGGCGTGATTGTCTTTGAGTTTCTGCTTCTCAAATTCGATCATGAGAATTGTGAATAGACCCAGCCGCAGTATTTTGCCACACCCATGTAGCCTAGATAAGAAATTTTCTCATGTTTATCTTTTGTGAGTCTCTTTTTTGATATATATACAGTGTATATATGTGTACAAACACGCATACACTCTCCCTGTAAAGCATGCTACAGTTTCAGTCTATTTGTCAAAGGTTTAGCTTATAAGAAATATTTAAATCCACGTCACTTTATGTGTGTATTTGTACTTGGTCCATGTGTCTTAACCTAATCATCCAAGAGCTTGTGACAGTAAGTGTGGAGTGGTTTCCTTGTCTACAGCAGCATTCTTTGAAAGGGAAGATTCCCTGGTGAATTTGTTATTACATAGAAGTCCCACCCCCATGAAACTGCTGTAGACACATAACAGGATTACTGCTCAAGAGTTTACTACATTGCAAGTAAAATTGTTCCAGTCAGTAAGAAGCAAGCATCTTTGACTAAGGTAGGAAAATACTCTCTTTCATATAACTCATGACAAAATCAGAAAACATTTCTAACTCATTTTTGTAAATAAAATTCCTTTAGATATTGCTGTATCAGTTCAATTTCTATTAACAAAACAACAACAATAAAAAAAACAGAAATGATATTTTAAATAGCCTAAACCTGACTCTGTAAAAATATCTTGATAGGCTTAGTGTATTCTCATTCCAGCAACCAGTTGATGTGAAGATTGTTTTATTGTTTGGAGAAGATGTATAGTTCAGAAACATTTAAAGATAGTGAAAGGTGGGGTTTTGTACTTAAGACATAAATTACTTACGATTTTGAGAGATAGTATTTAGGATTTCTTTCTTGCTTATCATTGTTTCCTTGTATCTTCTAGCTTCATAACAGCAAGGAAATACCAATTTTAGATTTAAAATACTGTTGTATGTTATATCTTGAAAAAAGATATGTATTTTGCCTCTGAATCAGTGCTTTAATAATAGTAATTCATTTTAGTTATACAAAGCGTTTGATACAAATACTCTAACTTTCTTAATTAGCTAATATGTCACAGGTATTCTTGTAATTCTAGGAAAACAAATTAGGTGGATCTAATAACCTAATGGCGTAGAAGTGGTCTCAAAATTTAAAGCTGCCTAATCAATGTGGTGACAAATGAAATGATCTGTGGCCTTCAAGGTTAAGAGTTAATTGAATGAAAGGACAGTATTTTTTCTATTTGCCTTTTTTTTTTTTTTCAAACAGCTGTTCATATATTCCTAACGGAGAGCTTGGTTTTATTCTTCCTTAAAGTAATCGCACATTCATCCTTAATTGAAGCTCCCTAGTTTTATCCAGCAAGTTGCTTTTAGTCAGGGCAAGGGTCTTTTGACATTTATACTTTGGAGATTTAAGTTGTCAATATGATGTATAGAACACCTACTTGTAACTGTAAGTGACTAAAAATCATTTTAACCTGCACTTAAAACGTTCCTCTACTCTTGGATTCTAAAAGCTTGAGTATGTGAGTGCTGGAAAATATCTCAATTTATAAAATATATTCCATGTTTCAAATACTGTTTGCTTTCCACATCACTGTTTGAGGAAATATAACACAGTTTAATTTTGTTGGAGAAGTTGATTTTTATTTATTTGCATAAGCAGCTACATACAGCATAAATTACTTCATTGACAGCTAGGTCGAGAAGACTGTGTAAAGATATCTAGACTCTTACTAGAGTCCTAGTAAGAGACCTCAGAAATGTCATAACAATTATTAATATTCAAGTGATCATCCATGTCTTCAAAAAGTTAGGAAAGCCAGTTGCTTTTTCTACACTTCCTCTAATTGCTCTATCTCTGGGGAATGCAGTGATCAGAATTAACTTCATTTTTTACTTATAGCCCTGCACACCCACTTGTGTTCAGTGAGAGCCTCTATCTGTCAGTCATTTCTGGCTCTGAGCAATCTGATCTGTTCCCTGTTCATCTAGTCCAAGGGGGCTTGGACTAGATGATCTTTGGAGGTCCCTTCCAACCCAAACTATTCTATGATTCTATGTCTTGTCATCATTCCTCCAACAGCAGCCACCCTGAAAGTCTGGATTTAATTTGTTCTAGGACTGGGGGAAGGAGGGAAGCAAAGATTCGGAAAAACAGGCTGTTGCAGAAGCATGAATGGAATCATTAAGACATATTCCAATGGGGTCACCATCAGGACCTGGTGAAATGAAAAAATAAAACAGTGAGTGATAACAAAGAACCGCCTGCTGCTGGTGGTCTGCCCACCTGTCTATGTTAAGACAAGCTGGAAGGACTTTGGCATGAGGTAACGGCATCATCCTGTGCTTTACCTCAGGGTTGGCTGATGAACTAAAGAAGCAGATGATGTCACGATCAGCAATAGGTGTGAAGCTGTACCCAAAATCTGGGATACAATTTTAATACAGAGATATCTGAATGACTCTTCAAAGTTGAGGTGGGATTCCTCCATGGCACCTATATATCACAGAAATTACTGCTCCTGGACAGCTTGGTAGCCCTTGTTTCACCCTTCAAACCTAGAACCTTTTCTAGATTGACCTAAACATATTGTGGTTCAGTGTGTGCAGTAGCTTACAAACATGTGCTAAGTAGCCTGACAGACAGATTGGCTTTGCTGCTTGTGTTGTTTTGGACTCGTTATGCTAAATCCAGAAAAGACTAGTTCATCCATCCATATCACTGCACCTACTGAAAGTTTGGTATACTATAGCTATTTGATAAAATGAACAATTTGCTTTATCAGTTGAAACTTTAAACAGGAGATAAAGTGTTCATAAGGAACTAGAAACTGTTTTGACACCCAAGCTTATTTCAGAACATCACTAGTGACACATGAATTTTGAGCATGTTTTGGGGTGGGGGAGGATACATATTTTAGACAAATAACTTGATTCTACTATTGCTAGATCCAGTTCTCACCTCCTAGGCTCTTGAGCAGGGGCTTATTACATTTAGACTCCTTGGTTTCAGGGAGGTACTGTGCAATGCAACAATATGAACAGTGTTCTCCACTGATACCTAACAAAGCTATCACTGAGCATATGCAAGCAAGCAGTTCTTTGTTTTCTTCATCTATATAGACTTGGGCCATATCCAGCACTTATAGCACTGTCTGCTAGTCCTAGCAGGCTTGATTCCACAATCATGCTTTGTCTGTTGATGAAATAATTTGTATTTTCCTGCAGCATTTGGACCTCTGATTTCCTGTTTTCATTTCACTGTACTCAGTGCTTAACACACCTGTGAATTGAGCAGGTTCCCTCCATTCTCATTCCTGTAACGTGGAAATCAGCTTTACGAATGGTATCTCACAACTGTGCAGTGAAATAAAGTTTGTTCCCTTGGAAACTTGTCAACAAACAGGAACTCGTCCTTCACTTTTCTGACTTGAATGTCATCCGTATCTAAAATAAGTTAAAAGTTTCCACATTGTTTGCTTTATTCCCTTATTTGTTTTCCAGTCTCTCCCTCTGAAACAAAGCAGAAGACACACAAGTGTCTTGCACACTTAGGACTAGAGATGGCTTTCCAGAGTGAAAAACAAAACAAGGAAGTAAGGGGGGGAGGGAGCTAAAGCAGGAGCCTTCCCAGCTCTTACATCTTTCTGTATTCCTCACTCTGATTGAAGAGCTATTTCTCCATACAGTGAAAAGATAAGTTCCATACCTTAGAAATTCATGGAGGTATGCGAAATGCAAACATACATGTATGGAAGGAGGGAGGGAGAAATCATTCCGTTCTTCCTGTGAATGGTAAGGAAAGAACCTGTATTACCGCTTTGTTTACTCCAGAGTGAAGTGTTATCATGTCCCTACTATACAAGTTTTACAGCAGTGTAAGGAGTAAGTTTGTCAAAAGTGATATCTCCATGCAGAAATTACCTGCAGCAATTCATTCTATTGCACTTTTAATACTAAATACTACTAATAAAAAACCAGAGTGCACTACAGAGTGCAGTTTAGATGAAAGAAATGGAGAGGGTTGGGTGTCTTGTCTGGTTTAGTTTGTTGTTCGTTCGTTTGTATTTCTAGTGGTTTGGGTTTTTTTTCAATCCAGACTCCATTAAAAAGCTGCCTCAGCTATATTGTCAGAAGGTAAGAAGAGAATTAATATCACAAATGTTGACACACCGCTGGTAATATTATCTTCCTAGGCGTCTCATCCACTTTTCCAGCAGAGATGCAGCTTTGAGCTCTTAAAATTCCTGCATGCTGTCTTTCTTAAACAAGTCCATGCTGACTGTGGTAGAGTAGCCACACAAACAAGGCTTGGAGCATGATGGCCTGATTGAATTTTTTTTATTATTATTTTTATTTTTTTTTCTCCAATTATTTTTTTCCATGCAGTTCTGTCTCTGAGGTCTGGTGAAAAGTGGAAAAAATGTTTACAGAAGTACAGGTTTTACTGATAATCCTGTGCAACTTGTGTGCAGAGCCTCGAGGGCAAGCAGTCTTCACAGAGTATATTGACAGTATCTTCTTAATAACTCACCTATATCTGCCCTTACCAAACCAGTTGATAGCTAATAAGGCTGTTAACTGCCTGGCTTTGATAAAGGCACCTCTGAATGAATGGGGGAATTCTCACACTGATACTTGGCCTTATAAATGCTTAGTGCAGATGACCAGAAAAAATCCCTTTGTTATGCTGAATGTTGAGTTCAATTTATATTTCAAAAATTACTATATAATCCTTTCCCAGGAGTGAATCATGCAGAAATCAAGATGCATAGTAGAAAGAAACCCTGTTGGAGCACATTCTTGCTCTATCTTCTTGTATTCCATCTTATTTCTGTCCTTCACTTGATTTATCTTTAGAGAGAAAATAATGTAGTTGCAAATGTTAGAGCCAAAGTTACTTGTTAATGCAGTGACTGATGTGGAAGTCTCCAGCCATCCAGTAACTAGCGACAAGTAGATGTGCACAAGCTACGTTTCCTGTTACTTGTTTCCGTGTGGGGCATTTTTTTCCACGCTTGTCTCTTAATCATTTGAAACAGGCAACCTTTGAAACGCAATGACTGTTTTCACATAGGAAACCACACTATAATGACGAAAGACTAGCTACGTAGAAGACCATAGAATAGCGATATAGCGTAGTTTTAGAGCTAAAACAGATTTTTGGAAACAATCCTCTTTTGAAAGTGGAAATTTGCAATAAAATAGAAGTGAGATGTTCCTGTAGTTGAATACGGCACGTAGAGCCATAGCAGGGAAGGAGGCAGCAGCAGAAAGAAAACAAATGGCAACCAGATTTCCTCCTGCATACCTGCTCCCTATATAGCAGACACCTCCTGCCACTCTAACTATCTTTGTTCTGGCATATGCTAATTTCATATCGATTCATTTGAAGTCATAATAATAAAGTATTTATCTTCTAAATAAATCTTACTGTGTTTTACAGAACTGGTCTGGATATTTTATTTATGGTCGCCAGAGTTAACACTGAGAGTTCAGAGTTAACTCATAGACTCCACTGATGCTACTCAAAATTATCCAGCATTATTTGACCTTTTATTCACTTAATTGACAGCTCTGTTGAAGTCAGCAGAAGTCACAGAAGTGTAATTATGTATATCTTGCTAGAAACCAATATAAACTAGGGTAATATTTTTCAGCCATCTGATACTCTGGATTTGTATCTTAACTCTATACCAGTGAAACAGCTTGATCTCAGGCATATACTGGGAGGTACCAAGATTATGCCACCTGACTAGAAGAACTGCTGCTCCAGAAGGGACAGAAGTCATCTGGAGAGTTTCAGAGACCTTTTGGCATCTAAAAGAGTAGCAGAAGCCTAAGTGTAACTGAGTCTCAAGTTCCTTTATCCAGAGACTTTCAGTAAATGAACATGCTTGCCAGTACAGTTGCTTTGTTCATAAATCTAGTCTGAGGTGGCTTTGTGCCTCAATCTATCTCATTTTCCTATTTTAGTTTAGGTTTTAAAAAAGGCAGTCTCTACAAGTACTACCAATGCAGAAATTACTTACACACTCTCCAGTCCTTCAAAATTTTTCTGCAGACTTACCTTGGTTCTGGACTTTGATTAGGCTGAGTGGGTGATCCTTTGGCCAGGTTGCTGTCCAATTTCCCACTTTTAGTTAGGAAATACTCTGGGCAGACTGTCAGCTCCTTTTGTTTCTATTTTCCCTCTCTCTCTTGTTGGGAGGGATTTGAGTGCTCTACTCAGGTTACCACTCAGGCCAGACAGACACTCAGATTGTGATGGATATTTGTAAACTAGGCTACTAACTAGCACTGATCTACACTTCTATAGTGCCTTGGGAAAGACATATGGCTGTCAACTTCTTTTAAAAATAAATTAATAAAATCTAAAAATCCCCAAGATTCCAGCCTTTCTGAGTAGGAGGGAAGCTATATTATTCTTGAACTAGAGCATCTAGCTGATTTTCAGAACAAAGCAGTTAGGAGAAACTTCTATAGTTATTTTCTAAAATGGTATCTTATTCTGACCATCTGAGTTGTCTTTTGTCAAGGATGGAAAAAGACTGTGAGAAGAGTAAGACAAATTATTTTGATTCTTGAAATAAAAGAGGAAGAAAAATAATATACCATTAAGGTACTTGGTGCATATTTTTTATATTTTTTTTTTTTTATTTCCCTTGATGTCAAGACACAGACCTGTTACTTTTACATAAAAGAAGCATTTTCTTTCTTTCTTATGCCAAGAGTCATCAAGTAAATTTCTGTCAGGTAAATCTAATGTTTGTAGAAAAGCAGTTCCTTTAAGAAGCATCCAATTAGCCTACTTATGTCACTTTGTGCTTCAGTGTTCTGACTATAGATCAGTTTCTGTGCTCCAGTTCCTGCCATTAATATTCAGTTGCCATAAACTTGCTTTGTTATGCATTTTTTATCAAATTTAAAAAGTGTTATAGCAAGTTTTAACTAGGAAACAGGTAAAAAAATGTTGTCTACAAAGTCTTTTTAACCTAGACAGCTCTCACACTGGATAAACATGAAAAATGCTATTAAAAATAAGTCAATTTTACAGAGCCTAGTATCATGCTGCTTGCTTGTTTTTTGTTTGCTTTTTTTTTTTTTTTAACCTGTGTATCCAACTATTTTGTTAAATGTTAAGAACTGGGCTAAGTTTCTATAGACTTGAATTTGGAAAATTGGAAATAAACCCTCAAAGTACACCAAAGATAGTCTTTGCTCCCAGGAGAAGAATCAAGCAGCTGTTAAATGGGCTCTTATAAATACTTCTGTAGTTTGTTGGGTAGAAGGGGCTTTTATAGATGCTTCTATAGTTTGTTGTGTGAAATACAGTTGGATCCTGTAACAGATTAATATAAATGACTAATGCAAATCTGTTAATTAGTCTAAGCTATCATTTGCTGGATTGTATTCATAGTTTTGATTATACAACTGAAATTCTTTTATAACAGAAATAATTTTAAAATATTTTCTTTTCATGAAGGGCATTTGGATTGGGTGAAGGAACAGAGGTGTGCAGAATCTTTTTGGGAAGCAATAAGCTTTTACAAGAGTATTGGATCAGGCCAGTCACTAATTACAGAAAGAACATATGAAAACTGTGTAAACTGTGTTTTGGGCCTTGTTCAAACTCAGAACTCGTTTCCTTGTGTTTTCATGATTATTATACCAAGCACATGACTACTTTCTACTTACTTCTATGAAAATAATGTGACTGCTGTGGGAAGGGAGACAGCCATCTTCTGAAAGTAGGGTAGAAGCATAGGTATACCTAGTTAAGTGAAAGTTTAAGATAAATTGCTTCCTTCATGAATGTGATTTAAAAGTTATCTGAGTATTCAACTACAAGTCAACAGGATTACCACTGGGCTTGTTGCATCAAGTATCCATACATTAAAATCAAGCTAGCTGTGTGAATGTCTGAGAGCTGTTCTTCAGAAGAATAATTTTAATAAATACTTATTCATATTTAGATGAGTGATATGACTATACATATGATCACACATATAGAAGTAGAGACAAAAAAAAAGATATAACCTGCAGGAATCTGAGTAGAATTCAAGATCTTATGTTAACTATCTAAAGAAATGAGTATTTAAACATCTGAGAAAGGAATTAATTCAGGAGGAACTGCTAAAGTTGTGTTTAAGGTGTAACTGGTGATTGTATAATTATCCTTCTTAAAGAATAGCCTAATGATTAGAGCACTAAAGTTAAGGATTCAGATATTTGTGTTATGTTCTCTTTCTCTGTCTCATTTCAGGCAGAAGAATTTTAAATATCCATGACAATTACAGCTCTTAGAATGCTTCAGTAGTTAACACTTTTTCATGAGTTGGAGGACTGCTCATGCTATTGTTCTGGAACACTACTGAAGGTTTAACCTCAACCTGTATACTCTCAGTGTTCAAATCTCCACCACAAAGGAAAGAATCTGAGCTGAAGGTACTGTGGGAAGCTGGACACACAGTAGCTCTAATTTTAATACATATTCTTCGACTAAAAAATATTTTTGTCATTCAGAAGATCTGACATTTGGGATTTGAAGAAAAATATGCGATTTGGAGAAAGTAAAGTTTTTTCTGGTCATTAGTTAAACTCATAGGGATATCTTAAAGCTGATGTAATGCATAAGTTGAGGGAAATTATAAATTGCTGGAGGATATTGTCACAGACTCACCCACACTTGTGGTTTAGAAATACACTAATATTGACTTTGTAAAGCCAGTTGGTTTCTATGAGTCACTTTTAAGGCACTTCATAATCCTATGAAAGTGAATTTGAATGCTATTGGTTGATTCTCTGCTTTCTTTAGCAAATAAATTTACTATTAAAGCTGATACAATATGTAGTCCCAAAACATCTCATTTTGAAATTATAAAATTAGAAAGCTTGAATTTCTATGTATTTGATAGTCAAATACCTTCCAAATGAAGACATAATGATGATATACAGTCACACCTTTAAATCAACCGAGGAATTAGAAGGTTTGTGTTATTTAATTTACAAAGATGCAATTACTTTTTGTGCAGAAACCCACTTTATTCTACTTCTGCCATGAAACATTTGCTTTAAAGGCATGTGAAGCTTCTCTAAATACAGTGTTTAATGTTTCAGCTGTTCAAAATCCAAAGCTTTTAAAGATTTAGATCTGTAACCATGGAGTACAAAGGAAAGCAAAACGGTGATGCCTGGAAATGAAAGGCTTTGTGCTTCCCCTGTGTCCTGCAGTGCACCCTGTGAATCATTCACTTTCCAAGAATCAACCCAGGATTATTTTAATTTTTTTTTTAGTAAAAATATATCCTTTTAGTATGTTTTTATTTGTTTTAAACTAAACCAGCACATCACACTTTGTTTTTCCTCCAACACTGCCATAACTAATGCTAGAATTAAAGTGGAAGGAGGGACGCTGTGCTTGGACTGGACTCTGTAAGTCAGTTCTACTGGTTGAAACTATTTTATTTCCAACTATGTCTGTAATTATTTCCATAATCCTCAAACTTATCACATTAGGTAACTAATACATACAGGCAGTATAAGGGACCAAATTCTGTTTTCTCTTGTCAGCTCCATAAGACCTCATGCAGCAGGATTTTTCTGTCTCCATTCATAACTGGCAGCCTTGAACTTCAGAAATTCCAAGCTTCTTTTCTCCATGGACCATATAAATAACCCTGTAGCCCCAATGGTGAGGAGTGCTTGTCTGATTCAACACTGGAGAGAAAATCCTTTGTTTTTCAAACATTGCAGATGAGGGAACAAGTCCTTGACACTGTTCTGGATGCAGAAGGGTTAAGCATCTGCCTGGGAAGATCATAAGTGTTGGTTTCAATGCTGTTTCCAATTAGGTTTGATAAAGACTTGTATACAAGAGCCATAGTCAAGGGCAATGGGGAGCTGGTTTAAAAGAAAGAACAGATGGTGAAGACAGATTTATGCTCCAGGTGATTGGTATAATAAGCTAGAGGAAATAATGCAAGAGAAAGCAAAGCATTTTAAACAATGTTCCATGCATATTTTTGCTGTGCTTTTTATGCGTAGGCTGCATTATTCTATGAAATATCTGACATGCTGCAGTTCTGAATGTACCTGCACCCATCCTGGGAAAGAAGTTGTGGCTGACCTGAGTCACTTAAGCATTAGCACATGTTATACACTGAAATAAGGAATTTCTTAATGTATTAGTGCTTTTCTATTTTTATGGAGCTTACAGATCAACGTGAAATTTCAAGGAAGTACTTTTTTAAAAGGTATTTTGAATCTTCTATTATTAATTTCTCTCCTTCTAAGATCCCTCCGAAAGAATTGAACCAATTATACCAAAAGTGTTTTAAATTTGTTTCCCAAAGCTGATAAGAGAATTACTTACCTGATTAAGAGCCTACTTCTCTCTCCCCTTGGATTTGAGGATTCCTACCTTCTATTCCTATTGTTCTGGAAGATATTTCTGCCATCTATTTCTGCTATGGTAAAAGCCATCCAAAAGAGTAGAACTGAATAGATATAAGGGGACAGTGGGAAGCAATTAATCAGCAATGAGCTAAAGGATGTGGGTTAGACATTGTCTGCACAGTTATGTTTTTATTATGTACTTACGGTTGTGTCCTCATGCCATGTCTTCCATATTAACTGTTCAGCATCATCTGAGCAATCTTTTGCTGCTATGTCCTATTGCAGGACTAGGGCTCTGCTGTTGCTGCACTTTGGGATGTAACATAAAAGGTAGTCAGGCATGACTGCAACTTCCAGCCTCTGAAGTCACACTGAAAATCCCATGGTTTCTTTCCCACCATCCATCCCATCAGTTACCACTTTTGCGAAAGTCTACACACCATTTTCAATTGGATTTAAAAATAATATGCACCTGCTGACTGTAAATACACCGCTTGACAAGTTGCATTTCACAGCTCACTACTCTCTGGCATCACCTCTACAAACTGAAGTCCTGATAGGGAATTCCTTATCAGTTTTGGCAGTACTGTGGGCAAGTAATCTACCATCAACCATCTACTTTTAACAGAAGAGAAAACAAGACGTTAAAACTTCTGAAACAAGAATAGTACTGTGATTCCTCCTTGTTTAGGATGGCAGCAGGCGGTCTTCCAGACAACACAAATGTGGAATTTATTCTCTATTTCCTATCAGTAGCCTCTTCCTGTAAAGCAGGGCTTCGACATGCGTAACAATTACTTTGAAAGACAAATGCCATAACCACCAATGTTCCCCCTTCCTCCTCCTTTCCCTGAATTTTTATTTCCTAGCATGATGTCATATGGTATGGAACATCCCTTTGGCCAGTTTGAGTCAGCTATTTCCTCCCAACTTCTTGCAAACCCTCAGCCCACTCACTGGTGGGGGAAGGGGAAGGGAAAACTCAGTGTAGTGCAAGTACTGCTCAGCAACAGCCAAAACATTAGTGCCTTATCGACACAATTTTAGTTACAAATCCGAAACATAACATCGTATAGGATGCTATGAAGAAACTTAACTCTAACACAGTGAGACACAATACAGTCTTGTCTTTTTTTTTTTTTTCCTCTCTTTTTTTTCACTTTGGGAAAAGTTGGGATAACACGGAGTAATGCTGTTGAGCAGAAGGGCTGACAGAAGCTACTGGGTTTCCTAAGGTCAAATGGACAGGGAGTTCTTTGCTCTTTTATATGCAGGAGTGGATATCATGTATGGCTACCCCCTTGATAGGGTATCAAAGCTGCTATTCAACACCAACTAAAGATATAAACTGTTTCAGAGACTGAACTACTTAGGTGTTACTCATGTAAGGCAAGAAAATAGCCACCATGAATTACTCTGTTTAACAGTTTTCTCTTCATTCGTAGAATGTCATATAGCCATTTCCCAATGGTGCAAGAGACTAAACACGGTATGTTGCTTTCCACGTGCTTTTTGATCTTTGATGTAGTGAATAATGTACAGACCTCCTAGAAGGCTTAGTTCTGACTGTCCGTTGTGGGTTATTGTTGTAGTGCAGGTCAGCTTGTCTGGAATTCCTGATAGCTTCTTGGCGAGAATTTTGAGTAAAGGAGAACAAGGATTGGATTTTGAACACTCAGAGGTGAAATCACATTAAACAAATATCACTAGTTCAACATGTCTTGAAGACAGAAATCTTCAAGGATTGATAAGAAGATACTTAAATTTAAGACATGTGGAAGGCTGATCAGAGTTTAACAAGCTACTGATCTTTTCTAGATTTTAGACAGGGCATCATACTCTGTTTTGGAATGATTTAAAGAAACCTTGATCCCATAACATGCTTATTATACTTCATGCACCTACACATCAGAATTTATATTTCTCATTAAATATGTGAAGTTACAACATTAAAATCAGAAAGCAATAGGTGAACTGGATTATTTTGATTGGTAATGTAATGCAAATTCTACACTTGGGAGAATATCGTACAGCCAAAATGTTGTGATTAAAATATGTGGAGAAAATACTACTTAGAGATATTCTATTCCATGCCTTTCATGTATTGTAAGACATTAATCCCCAACCCCACTTCATAAAATTAGTTTGTGCTTTGCTTAAAAAGGATGTTGTCAAAGTTTGAATAGATACAGCAAAAAGTCCATGATAACACTGATCTGCTTGATGATAAAGAGAAAAGGAGGGGTAGAATGTACAGCATGATAGTAAAATATTAATGTGAAGCTGGTCAGTTTGAAGAAGTAGGAGAGTAGTAGGGAGCTGCTGTAGAAGGAATGGCTGGAAAACAGGTAAAGAAATGTAAGACCACTTTATGAAGCTTAGTTCCAGGCAGAGAACTACTGAGTGTGCCCAGGGAGAACATGCTTCTATATAAATCCTACAATCTAGCTGCTATTTTTACCACTTTTACCAAGTGGAATCTGCTGTGGTAGCTTTCAGAGTACAATCTGGAAAAATAAATGAGAGGTATTCACTTAGCAGAAGACCACTTACTTATAATCAAGTCTATTAAGTCAAAAGATAAATAGCTACCAGCTGACACATCTGGGGAAGTGGGTAGTCTCGTCCACTTTGGGCTCTATGGTACAGCCTCTTGCATAGCAAGGAAATCTTGGCCCTTAGTCAATTTTTCCTTTTCAGAGTAAGCAGAAGCTCTCTTCATCTTTTCTTCTTTTGCCTAAATTGGTCACATCTGCCCAAACCTCAACCTGCAGTGTGTCTTGCAGCAAAATCTTCTTAACATGGGTGGACTGTGTGAACGTTTTTAAGGCTAGATTCTCATCCTTGTTCAAATCATTGCTTTTGATTTGGCAATAAATTATATCCTGGTTATGACCCCATCCTTTTAGCAGTTCTCTGAAATCTATTCTGGTTGTTCTGTTTCATTTCAGGACCTTACTGGATCTGACTGTGTGGGAACTTATCTATGGTTAAGGTTACAAAGTCCAGTTGCAGAGTAATCTAAAGCCTAAACGTTTACTTTTAGAGCAGGTACTCCTCATAATCTAGTTTTGGCTGTAGATCAACATGTAAAGAGGCAGGTGGCATCCAATTATTACAATTCTCAAAAAGCAGAGACTACACTGACACACAGATCAATTTACTCTACAGAGATGTAAAGAACTATTGGATGACAGCTGCAGGATGCACAAACATTGGCACATACAAGTTTCATATGCTATGAGCTTCCTCCACTTCCAGACACAGAATAGACCTGTTAACTGATATTAGACCTATGTGATATCTGAAGTGAGAGTAATCTGGGTTACACACAGCTGACTATTCCTTCATGTACATTTAAAATAACTAACATATATTGTATGATTTCATACATGCCTGTGGGATTTATTGACAGAGCAGCCGAAGTGTTGCACAGCGCAAGTGGAGAATCAGTCTGAGTTTTCTGTTGATCTCAAGATAACTCAACTTCAAATGCTGACTGCGTCATTACAGCACTGAGTGTGACGTGTCATACTGATAAGCTATCTAGGTTCAGGATGGTTATTTTTTTTGTTTGGTTGGGTTTTTTTTAACTACATATTGTGGGTGCCTCTGTTCCTGGATTCCATCTTTCTTGAGTTTTTCTCCTCCACCTTAATAAATTAATGATGCCTTATCAAAATCTACATAATTTTGGAACAGTTCTTTCTTAGCATTTTGTAGCTAATATTTTTATAACTCTACATTATTCATGCATTTTTCAGATTGCAAAGATATATACGTAGCTTTAACTTTCTTTTCACATTTCCAGTCTCCTTTGCAACTTTCGCCTTTTTTCTCTGAATTCCTTCCAATTTGCTAACAATGTTGTGACAATAGTACGCTAAAATAATTCCGCTCACCACTATTTGGCTTTATGACTTTGAGAAGGAGGGTTATCAAGAGTAAGCTATGCAGGAACATGCTTAAAATCCAGTGGGGTTTTGGGGTGAGGGGTTTTTTTTGTTTTGTTTTTGTTTTTTTTCTTTTTAGTGGTTTCTACTTCCATACTGACCACATGGGACTCTGATCAGTCAGACTGAATTCTATTTGAAGTAGCTATAAAGTCCCTGTGTCTTAGTCATAGTGCCTGGCCACCCGCAAATCCTCAACAAAATTCTTTAAACTTCATCCACTGTTTTTATTGTGTTGGGTCCAATAAATGGAATGATCTGGATATTAGTCACAGATGTATGTGCTGCTTCATAGTGAGTGTGGGCACTACCCACATACTGCTTGTACACGAGCTTTTTGGCTTCTATAGTCCAAATGAGGAAGGGAAGAAGGGGATTATAGATATAGAGATATATAAGTTCACTTGTGAGTAAGCTTATCATCCCTTACTTTTTCATGATGGACTTTAGAAAGATTTACTGAAGCATATTTAGGTATGCTTAACTTTTTGTGGCCATACAGACAAATATTTGCTATAGCTCTATTTCACATTTCACATACTACGGTATATTAAACCACAAACCCACACCGGCATAGTTAAAGGATAGATATTTAGCATTGTGCTCTTCTTGGAACAGATGTGTTTTGGGAGGGATAGGAGGTGATTCTGTGTGTGGTTTTTTGTTTTGCCTGTTTTGGGTTGTTGTTTGTTTTTTTTTTTTTTTCCCTGCAACTGTGCATACCCAGTAGTAACTACTTTTCATGATTAAGATCTTATCACTGATTGCACACCACAATTCAGATGCTCCATTACAATGGACCAAATTACAAAATGGCACCCTAATATTATGGTGGCTTTAAAGGTCCTAATGCATCAAAATGTTTTCTCATTCAACATAGGAATGCAAATAAATAAATACACCATTTTGTGATTATTTGCAAAAATATTGGATATCAATACTTTTCTTAGTGAATCCTTATGAACAACTTGAAAAACTAGCAGGATTCAGTACAGGAAACCTACGTTAATGGTACTCAACTGGTACTAATTTGTATCAGTCTTAGTAGTCTATTTGGAGTTGCCCCAGAGATTGTTTCAGTTATGAAACCAGGAGAGAATAAAGTATTTCTATGTTACATTGTTGTTACTTTGAAATTTGTGTCTTTGGCTCCCATTTCTTGAGTCAAATGTCATTCATTAACAGGGAAATCCAAGAGAGAAGAGAAGCTTATATTTAGTAAGAGAGACCTTTTTTAGCAAGCAATCTTTCCTGAAAAACTCTTGCTTTTACCTCTGGAATAAACACTGCTAGCATCAGCTCACCTGGTTTTACTTTTGCAACATCTATAACTTTAATTTTTGTGATGACTTGTGTTGTTTCTGCTGCTTTCTTCTAGCACCCTCACTCTCAAGAATTTCCTTGTCAAACTGTCGTGCTCTCTTAAAATGCAGCAACACCTATTGACATTGTCCAAGTGTTTGCTTAGGATCAGAGTCACAGGCTTCTGCTGTCACAGACTCATCAAGTACTAAACTTTAACTCAGAGATACAGAAACTTCTTCTGTGTGTTATGCACATACTCTGTGTATTGGTTTTGTGTAATAAAAAAAAAAACAGACCATGGGGGTAAGTTTGTAAAAGAACATAAATCTGGAGTTAATTTAACTTTGCATGCCCTTTTATATTTCCACTAATAACTAATTTATATTCCTGAGTGGCACAGGAACGTACTGCCTAAAGACCATTTCAGTTAAATGAGAAAAATGCATGAAACTTCAGTAGTATAGCTTCAATGTCATTAAACTTCATAATAGGAAAATGTTTCCTTTGAAATTACTTTATTAGGACTGAATCACTTCTAATAGCATATGAGGCTACAGGCTTATTGTTCTTTCCTTTCTTAAAGCTCCAAAAAATCACGAAGTCAAAGAAGATACTGAATATTGTTCGATCACTGAACTCTGTAGATTTTTATCTGTCTCCTAAACTGGTAATAGTATCTTACTCTCTAAACTAACTTACATTCCTAACCTTGTATTTTGAGCAATACTAAAGGTTTTGTGCAAATATTATGAAAGCACATTTTAATATATGACATGTGCAAGCCACGTGCTAAAGTGGCTTATATTTCCATTGTTGCTTTGTATTCTTTTGACTAAACATCTTTTGAAAATTCTGTGATTTCATTCATATTGAATGTTACATAGTCATATCGTCTTTGCTTGCATATATGTGCCAAACTGGCTAATGATTACCAGAAAAATTCATAAACTTCACTTCTAATGTATGATTGATATCACTGAATCTCTCTAATTTAGAGCATCTTTTCCCATGCACAAGAGAGCTTGTAAGGATGTTTATGAATTAAGAGTGTAAAGGAATGATTTTTTTTTTTTTTTATAGCAAGTAGTAGGTGTTAAGGGAGTATGCATTAGCATGTGGTGGTCCTGCTCCTGATGAGAAACTTCATAATCCTCCGCACAGCTCCTACTTACATACTTTTTTGCACCTTAACAGTAATTTATTCAGTAAAACTGAGCGAGCTGTACTACACTAAACTAGGCATTGAAACATAGATGAAAGCCTAGCCCCAAGTTTACACTTTCTATGATTAATAAAAAAATAAGGCTCTGGGAATTTGAATTTATTATTGAACATAATCCAATGTATCTCAACATATTCTATGGGCATCTTTTAAGTTTGTTGGGTGGTTACAGCACCCAGCCTTTAGAATTTGTGAACGTTGTACGCTGTGTACCAATATGCATCTTGGAGCTTGGAATATATCAGTAATTCTAAAGCTTGGCTATATTGAATTGGTAAAAAGTTATGGTGAGGTGAAGCAGGTCCGGTATCTGTTGCTGCTAATTATGCTCTGACATGTTTTAGACTTTGCTTCTCTCTTTCCTCCATCTAAATTTTCAGAATAAAATAAACAGCAGAAAATAATGACTAGAAGAAACTATAATCTCAGACTCATCTGATAGGTCCCTGACCTCATGCCCTATTCTCTACAGTATGCTTCATTAATGCTTGGAAAGTCTACAAAAAGCAAAGCTTCTCTTTCTGTCCCTTCATCGCTAACTAATCATAGAAGATTCTTTACTGTTCCCTCATTCTACTTAATCTTTACACTGACTTAGCTTCTCCCTTTTAGTCAGGCTACAAAAGTCAAGTCGTTGATGGAGAATGAAGATCTCCATCTATTCTGAACTCATATGGAGCCTGCATATGCAGGTTGGACGATAAGAAGTAGTAACCTACACATAGTCCTTTAACAACATGCTGTGACCGTCCTGATAGGAGAGCTGAAGTGGTTCTTTGAACTGGATAGAGGAAGCGAGCTGTGAAGTTTTTCATTAATAAACTAGTTCTTTGAAGAAGAGACTAAACTTTTGAATTGTGAATAGTGGTACCTGAAACTTAAATGGAAAATGAGACCAAGATGGGAAAGAAATCTTTCAGAATGGAAGCTCTCTGCTGCCAAATGCTGTTTTTTAAAGGAAAGTATTGGGAGTTCCTTTAGTTCATTATATCTGTCAGAATGAATCTCCAAGTCTTCCAGAAGTTTTCCATTATAAATAGGCTTTATATGTGCTGAATTCCTTTTTAAATTCTACTGGAACAGGAAAATTCTACTGTAATGTGAGCAAAATTTCATGAACTGAGAAACTGTTTGGACTCAATCAGTTGTTCTTGAGATTTATTTTTTTTTTTTATCATGCAGATCAGCTCATATTTCTAGTTGTCTCAGACCACATATGATATGAGATTGCTTCCATCTGTTTATGAGGTTAAACTTCTGAACTGTAAGTGTTAAAGGAGAAATTCAGTTGTGTATGTTGCTAACTGAATAGGTCTACTTAACAGAGAAAAATGGTCTTGTAATTTTTATTTTCTTGAGTTGTAGCCACTGTAAATCACTTACTGCATTATTTTATAACTATGACATAAATCAATCACAGTATAAAACTGCACTTCTCTTTCTAGATTTTAATAATATTTGTCATGTCCTCAGAAATTACAGTGGAATTACTCCAGTCTATGGAGAGTCATCCAAGCATCCTAGTCCTTGATGACGGTTAGCTAACTCTTAAGAGGGTTTCTCTGTTACTGAGGAACATAGCTTAAAGTCTTGACATTCTCAAATCTTAAGGCTTGTGTGACTTGCAATGCTTACCTTTCCCAAAATAAGTATTATAGATTTGTTAGTTTTCTCTGAATTACTCAATTTAAAAGTATATATACATAAAAAAATACACAAACAAAAACACCCCACATTTATTCCAATAGTTTACATGAAATTGGAGTCAATGACAAAGAGGAATAGAAAATATTAAGCATAGCTTGAATTTAACAAAGGCTGTTACCAAGATGCTGCAATATTTCAAATGGTATAGTTCTAGTTTAGTTGGAGCGGAGCTTGTTTTGGATCACTATACTTTCTTTTCAGAAGCAACTTGTTCGTCTTTCCTTCATATGAATTCTTAAGTACTTTTTCTAGTTGCTGCCCGTTAGGAACCCTGCTTCAGTAACAGAGTTCTGTGTCAGACTTGGCTGTAATGATTTGCAGGCCTTCTCTTCAGTGCTTTGGAATTAGGAATTTTCTTCCTTTGTTCCTTCCTTGGGTATATAAAATACATGCAAAAAAGTAGCAGTGACTAAAGTGAACAGTTCCATATTTTCACCCTTTCAGCTTGATGAAATGCATGTCATTTGCAAGATAATTACTTTGTAAGGCACACCAAGAATTATATCAATTGTATACAAATATATATTCAGTATTGCTAGCTCATCACACTGACTGCAGTTAATCTGATCATACAGATAATATAGTCAGTATTTTTATGGTTTCCTCTGGTTTTCCTTTCCTTTCTTTAACGTTGACAGTTTTGTGGTGTAATACACAACTAGCACAGCTATGAGGAATTTGTCTTCATGGGTTTTCTCAAACTATTTTAATCATCAGCATTATTTATCAAGAACACCTTCTCTCCTAAAGACTGTTTTGTGAGAAGGAGAATAATAACTATATGTTCTTTCTAACTGCAAGATGGGAAAATGATTTAGAAAATCCCTTTGATCTTTGCAAATTATACCTAATGAACATTGTGGGTTACCTAGATATGCAGAAAAACATACTTCAGAGTTGCCGCTCAGACTCTTTGAACCTCCTTCAGATTAGCCTAACAACTTTGCACAAGCCCTGTTAAGTGCTTTATTTTTGCTTTTAGGTATCTTCTAGACAATTATGTAGACAATGCTGAATCACTACTTACTATCTTGAATGGTAAAGAAGTAAAATAAATAGCAGCTCTCCATAACACACAAAGGAAACTGAGTCACTGAGAATTTACTGTAATATCTTCTTGAAAAAACATGCTGATAAGTATAGAAAAGATGAGTTCTGTGAAATCAGAGCATCTATCAGTCTAGCCAAGACAAAAAATTGCTCTTTGTAAGACAGACAAGAGTTCATGTCTAGCATACAAACACTGGCCTTTTCTAAGGCAGAATTTGATTTATTAAAGACAACAGCAACAACAAAAAAATATTGTGGAATTTAGTGGATATGAAAATGTTTGATATACATTCCCTTGATACATATTTATCATTTACATACACATATGTGTATGTGACTAAACACATGAAGAGAGGAAAAAACTTGCAACAAAAGCTTCATAGAAAACCATACATTACATACCTTTGCCATATTTATCACTTTGAGCAAGTAGTTTTGTTACAAAAAATGTATGACATTCAGAAAATTTATATGATGTTCCAGATGTCTGCCTCTCTCAGAAAAGCTGCTTTTAACTGCTCCTTTCTCTAATTTCTAAACTAATCTTGAAAATCTAGTATAGGGTGAAGGCCATGGATGTTGGGCTCCTATCAAACATAGATAATCTCACATTATTCTTCTTTAACTACTCATATGGCAGAAAACTGCTGTCTAAAATTCTCCTTTTGTTTAACTTTAATCTCTTGGTAAAGCATATCTCATTTCTCTTATGTTTCCTTTAAACCTCAGTTTGTCATGGGAGGCAGAGTGAAAACAGTTCCTTTCCTTTACTTTGAATATGTCATCAGCCAAATCTTTAGGTCTGATTTAGACAAGTTTTAGGTGAGCATAGCTCCTGGTGGAGTCCTTAGATCTTAACACAGCATATACTCTTTTTTTCTTCTCTTTCCATTTTACCAATTTCTAGCTACTGTTGTAAAAAACATAAGCTCTATCTTTTCCTCTTATTAATCTTTGATCTTCAGCCAAAATATTTGCTGCGTATAGTTTGTCACCATTACTCAAATACGTCTTCATTATCTTCTCAACTCAAGTCACTTGAGAAAATATTTTTTTATTATTCGTCCCCACTTTCATACCATGATGCATTTTTTTTTTTTAGAATCTCCTTGCTCCTTTGTTCTTCAGAGAAATCTAATTAGTAATCAGGTAATGATAAGGTATATAAAATAAAATAGGATTATACAAGCAATCATGAGTTGCACTGTGTGCCATTGTTCATTTTGTTCTGAATCTGTTTTGTTTTATCAGTATAAACTTCTGTTCAAAAGACCAAATTCCATAGTTATCTAATTAGCTCAGCAGAGAGATTCCTTGCAATTTAAACCTTTATGTTTATATAGAAACACTAATTGGAGTTGCTTTTCTAAATGATGGTTATGGGAATAAAATAGTTTGTTTCTATTGCCTTCAAATCTTTGAATAGTCTCATTCTCATAATGAGGAACAAATGGGATACAATGCCACTATTTACTCCAGTATGTTTTATTTATTTTGTCCCTTGTACTTTGAGATCAGTCCTCTCTGAGGAACAATCATCGTTTCTCAAATACTACATAAACTCAAAACCTACTGTTGCGCTTATCCTGGTTTTGCTGAAGTTAAACATATGGTCCTGAAAAAAAGCTGTAAAAACAGTCTTTATCATTGTCAGCTTTGCCATTTCTAGAGGGACTAGCAGCTGGGAAGCTCTGAACAATCATGGTAGTCAGACTAAGAAAAAAAGGAAATCTGAGAGAAGGGGAAAAAATGTCTTACTAAGCTAAATATGGAGAAATGTACCCTATTTTAAAATACCATGCAAGAACCAAATATTGCCAGTGAAAATATCAAGAATGGAAAGAGAAAGAAAGCATCAGCAAGGAATGAATAGAATATTTATTCTGCAAAAAGGGAAGCGGAAACCCTTCAAGATGAAAGTTGTATGTGATCTTATTTTCTACTTAAAATCAGCAATGCATTTTTAGTGGGGAAAAAAAAATCATAATAGTAATGATAATGAATTCGATAAATTGTATCTTTAAAGACAGATTAGCAAATCACGCCAGTATCTAAGCAAGATCAATGAAGGCTAAGCTCCTTTCTCCTCCCTGACAAAATCAACAAAACTTCCCTTGTGACAGGTTGTTTCAGAAACTCCCCTAGTGAGGTTTCATCTTTTTTTTCCAGGCTCCTAATACATCTGCATTAGCAGGTTAGTACAAATCAGGAGCATATTTTGAGGCAAATCTCCCAGTCATCCCTATTTACTATGTTTTATGTTGCATTACAGAGCAGGCTCAAGATTCAACCCCGCTTCGAGATAAAATTGAACTGTACTACATGAAGCACACCTAATATACCCATCCCAGGACACCCAACTATCACTAGTTTAAAGACACAAAATCTTTCAAATGCCTATAATGTAGATTCCAATTCCTCAGCTATTTTTCCCTACAGGTTTACTTTTTATGTTTGACACTACTTACCAGTGTAGACATAAGCACCATGGTCCAAGACCAGACGAAATAGACCACAAGCAGACACTGGTACAGCAAGAGCTGTGTGAAAATCTTCTTGAATAGCTGATAGTCTTTGTTCACTGGCATTTTTGAAAAAGAAAAAAAAAAAATACTTGTCTGCACATAAAATTTTATATGAATGGAATCAAAACATGTCTCTAGTTTTTCACAGTATGAGCTGTTGAAGACAAGTAATAAGGAACAATATTTTAAAAGTAAGGCTATTTTGAGTAAAGGAATATAAAATTTCCATTTTAGAAAACCATGGATGAAATTTTGTCTTTCTGTTGTCTTTTTGCTTGTACAATCTTATTTGGTTTTCAAAAAAATTTTAGGCTCAGCTCTTTCTTCAAAATCCTTCCTTTTTAAGGTCGATTTCTAAAAGAAGGAGGTGTATGCAACTCTGAGTATACCTGTCTTGTCTTTAACTTTTGAACCTATTGGTTAGTAGCTGCCAATTTAGGAATACAGTTCAAAGAGAGCTCAGGGACAGTGGAAGCTACTGAGAGTGAGTAATCTATGAGAACTCAGATCCTTTTAGGCATTCAGAATTGAAGTGTAAGAGACAATACTATAAGAAATCAGACTTAATTATCCCTGCTGTTCATGGAATATTTTGCCATTTGTGTGAAATAGTGAACTAGTTAAATGCTATGCAAAAATCATAAATTTAACTCTTAACCATCAACATCTTTTTCTTCAAGTTACGTATCAGATATTTCATTTCATGAAGACATTACTAGCACTTTATTTTCATTGTAGGCTTTAGGGGCAGATTAATGTGGAATCCATGAAATCCTCCATTTTTAAGTTAAATGTTGACGGGTGTTGTGTTTTGCTGTGTTTTGTGTTGGTTGGTTGTTTTGCATTTGTTCTGTTCTTATTTGAAACAGTTTTCTAAGAACTATACAACTCAACATAAGATGAGATTTATGCGGTATGGTTGCACTGGTATGTAATGTACAGCTGTGTTGTTCCATCCTCTTTAGTGTTCTTGTTGCAGATATGCATTTGCTCATATTCATAAAGAAATGAGCATATGCCCTGATCCACTAAAAACATCTGTGTTAAGTAATTGCACTGTCCCCATAGAGTCCTATCCCATTCCTGGGTAAGCTATATTTGAAAAACTTGCTGCAGCTATTGATGGCCTCCTTGTTTTCAACACAGCAACCTTCTATTTGCCATTTGCCAACTAGAAGGACTAGAGCAAAAATATTTTCACACTTTGTCATTGCTTTCTGTACTTTTGGCTTAATACATACACACTTGTGTCTTGAAATTCCTCCTGGCTCTGTTTGTTAGCAGCTTATCTCAAACCGTGCTATAGGGGGTAGTGAGGTCTAGAAAACAAACAGACTTTGAGGTCTGTCTTTCTGAGGTTTCAATATTAGCATCCAGTTGAGATGAATGGGAGATATTTCTGTAGTTAGTTGCAATTTTAATACTTGCTGGAATTAGGGGAAGGAGAAAAAAAAAAAAAAAAAGCTGGATATTTTTCTCCCAAAGCTAGATATTTTTCTAGCTCTGTGTTCTGTGGATCAGATGCTGCCCTTCACACAGGGGAAGAGACTAGAGGAAGCCTACTCCTGGAAAGTATCATGAATTCCTTGGAAGGGATAAGCAATTTTATTCTCCCTACAGAAAGAGGCAGTTCAGTCTGGAGAAGAGAAGACTGAGAGGGGATCTTATTGATCTTTACAAATATCTGAAGGGTGGGTGTCAAGTAGAAGGGGCCAGTCTCTTTTCAGTGGTGCCCTGTAAAAGGATGAGGGACAATGGGCGCAAACTGGAGCCACAGGAAGTTCCACCTCAACGTGAGGAAAAACTTCTTAATTGTGAGGGTGATGAAGCACTGGAACAGTGCACCCATAGAATACCGAATGAAAATTAAAAACATGCATCTACACAATGCTTAGTTTTTCAGTAATTCTTTCTCCACAGACCCATCCCAGATCCCACTTCCTATCTGAAATCTAGCCAATATCTTGTAGCATGTCAATCTTTCTCCATCTTTTGTAATTGGTGTGATCTCAACACTGAGTATGGTACTAACAGAAGTTTTACACACAGCTGAGAACCTCTAGTCTATAAATAAGAGCAATTCTTGGAACCAAACCTGTGGTGATTTATATGGTTGTTGATTTGGGTTTTCTTTTTTTTTTTTTTTGAAAACACAAGTAATAATTTTTGGAATACTGCAAAAGCATTCATAAAAATAAATATAAAAGTTATCGATAGGGAATTAAATGTAATTTCTGAGACTATTGTATATGACATCTGGAATTTCTTTATTTATGTATTTACCAGAGTTTCAAGATAAAAAAAAAACCACCTAAACCAAATTCTTCTGACTCTCTTTATGTAAGTAAAAATTGTACATTAAAAAACTCAAAAAACATCATGAGAAGGGACAATCTGTCATCAAAGTCATAGCTGAGAGTAGCTTAGAGATTAGAAAACACATGCATTGTAGAGTATAAAATACTATCCTGACAAATGTCTGAAATGTCTAGGTTATTTTTGTTTCCTACTGTCAGCAGACTGAGCTCACTGGCTCGTTTGCTTTATATGCTCATCTATCCTGAATTTTCCAGTCAAGTTGAGGAAGACTTAGAGCTGTTTTCTCAGAGCTCACTAGGAAGCTGTCCACCAGGACAGGGCAAGACGAGGCTTCGCTTCGGCATGCGGACCACGATTGTGCTTCCATACAGTATGGGGATGCGGACAGTCAGAAAACAATTTCTTTTTGTTTCCGTAACTAAAACCCAGTCTGAGGCAATGCTCAACACTATGTACATCTGAAGTAACACAATGACAACCTTGGTCTTAACTCCAGAATTAATGCCTTTCAACTCCATGGGTTGGTATGCACTTGATACACATGGCCAAAATTCTTCCACATCCCGCATACTCCATTATTTCAAGTTTAAAGGCAGATTCTGGTCCATGACTTAGTGTTGATATACTCCTTGAATTAAAAGGATATTTAATTTGTTTCTGAATTATTTATAGCCACTATATTTCTCAATTGGTAATTTAGTAACTATTTCATTAATTAGTAGAAATTTGTTAGGTTTTTTTTTAATTGAGATAGTTAATAACCTTGTATCTAAACACATTATACTGCAAAGTCATTTGCATGCTGCTTGTCAGTCTGTTTTAATTGCTGTCGTATCACAATTCTAATTTTTTTTTTTCTGAGAAACTTTCATTTTAGCTAAAATATTGCAAAAAAAATGTATATAAACATTTCCTTCCCTGGGACTAAGGATCAGCACATTTTACATATGTCTTTGAAAGGTTCTGCGATGGGGCAGATGTGGGACCTTTTTATTCTTACCAATTTTCAGAGCCTATATAGCTACTGACAAAACTACTAGAAACAAGCCACAATGACTTCTGTTGTGTAAAATCCTGATAACATGTATGGTTACGCACAGGCTCCAGTTTCCTTGTATCAAACTCATATTAAATTTCAGTGAAGTTGATGTAGCAGAGATTTTCATATTGTGGTATTTTCTTGAGGAACTGCTGCCTTTGCTTAATGAATAATATGTTTCATAAAACCAAGGAAGTCGAGAAAGCATACTTTGGTAATACCTGTCTGTTAGGGAACTATGGCATCTCAGTTGCCCATATGATACTAGAAAAACAAAGTACTGATATGGGCTTGTAGTTAACAGAAATAAGAATGACTACCTCTTTGTCAAAGAAGACTCCTTATGCTTGTAGAGAGATAATATTCTTTAAAAATTCTAAGCTTAGTACTGTAGGTACATAATTGTTAAGAAGACCCTTCTGCTTTGTACTGTTCTCTTCAATGGGAAGAAAAATGCTAACTTAGATTTTCTTACTTTATCTAGTTAGGATTTATCAGTTGCTACTCATAAATGTAGTATTTGGTACATGATTCAGTATGTAAATAAATCCAAATACATCCAGCTGCTAATGGATAACTGATAGCCTATAAGAAATGTGTCTTATAGTTATTTGTGTACCAATGTTATCTGTACTCTGAAGTTATAAGCCTATTCTTATTTCCTACCTAAACAGAATGCTTCTGTCTGGGGCCCTATTTTTTTTCTTCTATAATACCCCTTTTGACTCTTTTGTTGAAAGAGTCCTGCCATGTAAATACCAAATGGCAGAAAATTTTTTTCTCTAGCAAAAAACGTATTTAAGTCCTTTTTTTTGTTGTTGTTTTGTTTTCCTGGTCTTTTTCTAGAAAATACAAAAATCCTTGTCTTTGAAGTAGCAACTCATGAATTTGCTCCCATAAGGGCAACATTAAAAACTGTAAGTATATTAAAGCTATAAATGTATTTCGCCTAAATCTAATGTATTTCTGGAATGTAAGTTTATCCTTTTGGCAGCCTGAATCTCTCATTGGATGTACTTAGGCAATTTTCTCTGTATTCAAGACTTATAATTTTTAGCTGAATGACTCCTGTGCTTTGTATAGATTGATTGTTCAGTCATCATATATGATGATTTATATTGTCATGTAAATGAGCACTTATCAAAGAATGCATTAATTGTAATGATTCTGCAAACTGCTTTAAGGCAGCACAGTGCAGCTAAGGTTAATGACGCTAGATAAAATGACACCAGGAAGGAATCTGTCTAAAGTAATCCAATAATTCCCTATTGTTTGAGAAGTCTGACTTTATTTTGAGTAATTGGTGGTTGCTACAAGAAAACAGTGATAATTATATTTATGCCTCTCAAGTATTTTCTCAAGAAACAGGCAAATAGCCTTGCTTGGTTTGTTTTAAAAACAAATATAGAACCACTATAAGTATTTTCTTGTTGACTCTGGAGATGAAAAAGAGTACTAACAGAATGAAATGTGATATTGACAGAGCAAATTTTTAAGGTATTTTGCAAAAGAGAAAACAAAGGCTGAGTTTGCACAAACTTTATAGATTCAGTAGAAAAGTAAAACAGTCAAATTGAAAACAAACACTCTTGTTATTTTATGCTGTATAGATTGAAAACTGGCAATAGCATCACATGTTCAGCCAGGCATGCATCTTAAAATCATGAGCTTCAGTGGACTGGGAACTAATCTGGAAAGTTGATTAACATTATTGAAGTCCCAGATAAATTAGTACAACACATTTTTTTTTTTTTTTAGTGGGATTTTGGGTATAAAATTAACAAGTGAAAAGTACTCCCTAGACATTCAAATAAAATGTATATTTACCCATATATAGAGTGAGTTGTATAATATTATCTATAACATCTGTACTGAAGTAATAAATACCTTAAGATTTTGCATTTTGTGAGATGGAATCCACTGACAATCTTCCACATAACCTAACCTAACCAGATGTCCCTTGAGTTAAGATACAGACGGAAGTGGTCTTAAGCTTAATTTGCATGGTTCTCAGCTCTCGGTCCCTCAGCCTGTCATTTGGAGTGGCTGCAGCATATAAAGTCAATAAATAAACACAGATGAATTGTTATAAGGAGGAGACTTGGCATGCAAAAGTCAAAATGGGCTACAATGACTAGCTTGTTACAGTCTTTTGCTAATAATGGTGATCAAGATATTCGTTTCATTGTTAAATGTGTATTTAGTTATTTAAATATTGTATAGAGGTTTACAAATAATTTTTTTCATATATAGCAAGCAGTAACTGAATAATCTAGAAATGGCCTTTGTCTCTCAGTGTTTGATATTTCTTTGAGTCACATGTGAAACTGGAAACAGCTAGAAAGAAGTTAAGTATTTTCAGCAATTATTCCTTACCAATGATGAGATTAAGGGATATAATCATGTGTAAGGGTGATAGTCTGTAAATTCCTAATTCTGTATGGAAATAGCTGCGTGATTTTAATAGTTTTATAATGCAAGTAGAAAATGTTGCATAAGATATGGTTAAATTATCATAAGATCAATACTACAAACAGTGGCAGCATGAGAATTTTGCTTTTCTTTCTCACTAAGGCATAAACAGCAAGAACAATTGAATATAGAGTGCTTTTACTTTTGTGTTCATAATCCATTCTTTCGTAATCAATTCTTTTGCAAATAATCTACAGATCAATGAAGGATTCAGTTTTCTTATTCATTCTCTTTAGACATAACCATGGAATAATTTTACTACTGTAGATTTTTGTCTTCTGAAACAGAATAGCTCTGTCGACATATGCCTGTCTGAACTGGATTTGACCCTAATGGTTCATAGGACTCCACTGAGCATCTGCTGTACTTGTTAAATTCTTTTAGTATTCTGGTAATTTTTTCAAATTGGCAGTGGACTTCTTCCTAGAAATTATAGTTTTGTATGAGAAGTACTCCCAGAAGTTTGAGAGAGAACATTCTGTTTCTCCATTTACCCATTGTAAGTTTACACGTTGTTACATTGAGAGAGAATTATACACTCCTGGATGTTATTGAATGATTTTATACATTCAACTATAGAAAGAGTGTTTAGGAAGTAGATCAGCAGCTTTTGTGTTCTTAGATTGCCTTTGAATAGGTGGATATAAAAATAATTAGCAATAAATATAAATGCAGAGACACATCAGTTCTCAGTAGAGGAGAAGAAGAAATAGTCTCATCTTGTGCCAGGGGAGATATAGATTTGGTATTAGGACCTTTTTTTTTTCTTTTCACTGAAAGGGTTATCAAGCATTGGATCAGGCTGCCCAGGGAAGTGGTGGAGTGACCACTCCTAGAGGTATTTAAAAGATGTGTAGATGTGTCACTTAGGGACATGGTTTATTGGTTACAGTTGAACTCAATGATCTTAGAGGTATTTTCCAACCTAAACGATTCTATGATTCTAAGTTTAAAAGATCTCGTGTAGGTTATGCTGAACAGACACAGCCATTGACAGACTGTGTTGTTCCATGAGTCTGAAAGCAATTAGGAAAGATGAATCCAAATACCTTGCAAATGTCTGGAACAAATGGACCACATCTTCAACTGCTGGAAATTCAACTATTTCCCCTGAGTTTAGTGCAGCTATTTCAATCCTATCACAAAAACAATAAAAGAAACAATACGTGACTTCTCAAGTAAATGTACTTCAATGTCCTTCCAAGAACAGAGATTTAGGAAAAGAATTGTCTTCACTGAGAGCTGAAGACTGCTGAAGAACCTGACTGCATATTGTCTACTCATACTCAATATTTAATGGTGCTATCCGTAATATTTACCGTATGTAAGCATGTATCCTGCTTTATCAGTGCCTGTCAGTGCTACAAAAATAAAATGTGCCACCCATACCCATGCAGTCATTTTTAATTCATCTTATAACCACAATACCTTTGTACGGTACTTGAAAACAGAAGGCAGTTACATCTTCATGCTTTTGCTTGAAACTTGTGGTCTTTAAAATAGAAATTGTCTTCACAGGGCCAATATTTAAAAATTAGTAACTTCTTGAAAGACATCCCCAGAATAGAAGATATCGAGTCTTCAGAACAGGAAATTTAAGATACAGTTCAGCAATACACAGCTTGGCAAGAGTTTCTTGCCAAGTTATGACAGATACACGGATCGATTACTAAAACATAGAAGCAAGGCCAAAATCTGGATAGTATATTCTAGTGAGACTGGAACCACTTATCCTTCGATTAGCTCTTGAAACTGTGGGTTAACTTCATTTTAGATCATTGTGCAACAGTATCAACCAAATAGCTTCACAATGTCTTGCTGAACTTCGGTGTTGCCTATCTAGAAATCTGAAATTGTAGATTGTGACAGTTTCTATCTCCATGAGGACTGTAATAATTGTATTCTTACAGGTTTTGTCATCAGTTTGCTGATACAAGAAAAGGTGTATTCATCAACCACTAACAACTACGCTTTCAGAGCCAATTTGAGGAAAATTTCATTGCTCATTGAACGCTTAATTGCATCCACCTTTGGTGCTTCTAAAATGCTTCCCTCTACTAAAGTAGAGTAGCCTGGAAGGATTTAATACAAAAAAATGAATGAAGAAAAGCTTTTAAAATACTGACACACAAATTCCTACCAGTATTTGAAGCTTGTAAAGGAGTGAGATTTGTTTGGAGCAATGGCTAACAATCCAAGTCAGGGAAAATGTAAGCAACTCTGATAAACAGACTTTAAATAGCCTGATATATTACAAACAAAATCCTTCTTTTGATCATTCAAACCTGAATTTGAATGATCAAAAAGTCCTATACAGGAAACAGGACAAACAGTACTAAAAATAGGTAATCTGCATAATGATTTTCATCTACCCATTTGGGAAGTAATTTCTTTCTTTTCATCTACATTAATCCTCACTTAGCATATTATTTCAGTGCTTGTCCCTGCCTCAGGGTCAGCTTCAGATTTCAGAGTTTATTTTCTGTGGAAAAATTAAGATCTTTGAATAAAAACCAAAAAGTTCCTAACTTTTTTCTTTCCCTTTGATGGCTTAATGATAATTTTTGTTAACCTGCCACTAATAACAGGAAGGTATATAATTATGTGCAAGACTAAAGATATTTAAATAACGATCTAAATGTTTCTGTCTAAATTACTGAGAGGTTTAGGCTCTTTGACAATTAGAATTCAATATCCAAAACTACAGAAATGTAATTAGCAAATTCCAAATGAAAAACTTATTAATAATTTTTTGTTTGTTTGTTTGGTTTGGTGTTTTGATGGTTTTTTTTTAATTATACATTATTTCTCATAGTGATACACACAGATATTGTTGCTTCTCCTAGCGAATTTGAGTCTAGAAATGTGTCTATCTAAGGGCTGAATAAGGACATTTCTCAAGTAGTTCCAATTACACCCTGTTCATAAAGTCATGGGAATGAAGAGTTTTACATGTGGGCGTAGCCTTAACACATTTAAACGTATGTCATTTTGCTGAGATAAACATTTGTAAATTTATTGGAACTGGGAAATAGCAATTTTATTTGGACATCAAGAAATGCATTTATACTGTAGTCCAGTGCACTGAGACCTAGCAAGGATATAGGAGACATGCTTATGTCCCTGAACAGAACAAGTACCTGAAATATGGGTTTCTTTTATACCGGGCTGCTGCCCCCAGCCTCTCTGTTATGCCAGTCTGTGTATGTCTGATGAATGCTTCTCTTTCCTTTTCTTTTCCTGGCTCCCTCAAACCTTTCTTCATGAAATGTCTTGACATGAACAAAATAATATATTTGATACAGTATGAAATGCAAAAATATGAATTACTTCATGAAACCAGAAAATTCTACCGTGAAGCAAAAGCAAATAATAAAACTTTGAATATTTTTAGAAAAAGAGCAGCTGAAAATATCTATGTCTGCATTATACTAATATTTGTGTATTATACAAATACAGAAATTGCTTGAATATTTTGAATTTTTCTTAGTTTTTTTATTTTTTTGGTGGTTCATTTCACGTAGGATCATGTAAAATAGAATACTGGTAGGTTCTCTTTCAATATGTCATGGAATGTACCCATCTTATACTAGTATGACATAAAATAATTTATATTTGCGGATAAATAACATCATGTATATGATATTTTTTTCTACATTCTCATTTTCTAATAATTTTAGAAATAAAATATAGTTCTTATAGCAATAACAATAGTAGAGTATTAAAATTCTTTATCTAACATTACCTAAATAGAAATTAGAGTTGTCATAATACTTGATTTATATGTCCTTGCTTTGAGCCATGAAGTTGTCTAAGCTATAGAGCTACAACAAAAATGGCCATCACTGTGTTTGATTTGAGCTCAGCAGTAGCAAGGTGTTAAATTAAAACATTTTAGTGTAGTCAGTCTGACTGCAATTCAAGTACATGTTATCACTGCATACAAAGTACAGCAGTGCTATTAACTTGCCTCATTAGTGAATTGCCTTCTTTTTCATTTCTCCTCCATTCATTTTTCTTTCATTTTCAGTTCTATTGATTGATTGTCCAAGACTCAAGAGAATTATTAAGATTTTCAGACTTAGATATTTTGATTCCACATGTTTGTTCTTTTATTTTTGCTATAAAATATTGCTAAGAGCTTTTTTTTTTACTATTATCTATAAAGTTTTGTTAAAGCAGCTTAGAACAAGTCTTTAAGCTCTGGCTATTCTCCTTTCTGTAGATGCAGTAGCAGGAAAAGATATATAGGAGACAGTCTGTCCCCAGATTTCTTAGACAGGAAATGGACAGACATGGTCTATGATGTCCTCTTTTTTCACTTTTTAACTTATTCATCAAGTATTAGAATATTTGAAATCAAGTTGCCTTTGTGAACATGTCCTAATTTTTTTGCAACTTTTCAATGTGTCCTCACTTACACAAATCTTTAATCTTGTTTCTGTGACCAGCTTCTGGAAAAAAACACCCCTATTTTATTGAAATCAAAGCTTCCTGATGGAACATTAAGTGATGTTTAGTCCAAGAAAAACAATTGGTAAAAATAAAAATTTTATTAACATTCCATCTTGAAATATCTTTTTTTTTTTTTTTTTGAATGGAGTGTTTCAAATTTTCATCACTTTTTTGTTACTATAAAACCCAACATTCTTAGTAAACTTAAACTGTAATGAAAATAAAAGCATTTTATTTTTATTCCCATAAAAAATAAATTTCAAAATTGTACAATTTATGCAATTGCATAATTGCAAATAAAATGTGTCACTTTGCAGGGTGTAACTTATTCACTGAATTCCAAACTGGAAACCTTTCAGGAAAATAGTATAAATCACACTTTACAGTAGAGTAAAAGTTACACATTCAGATCTCAGACTAGCCAACTATAGTTAAAAATTACTCTGTAAAGTTATTTACCTCTGGCACTGCACTCCTAACTGTTCAGAGTTTACCACCACATATGCCATTTCCTTTTACGGGCTTCAAAGATCTCCATCTTTGAAGATGCAGAGGTTAGGCTGGTAAGTCATTCCGCTTAAGGTTGTCTACCTCTACTATCCACATACATGAAAGCTACTGGGAAAAATTTCAAACCCACTTCCATTTGGGCCTGCATAATTTTGCAACTAACTTTTAAAGTTAATACTGTAATTTTAAGTCTGAAAAATGCATATATAAAATTACATGCACAACAATGAAGACCACATTTGGCAAATTCAGCAGACTTTAGCACAAAGTTCCACATGCTGAGGAGCTAAAGCCTGACAAATTAGCTCCAGATATGACCATATTAGTGGGAGCTGGAGACAGCCCTACAGGGCTGTCTTTTCCTTGAGTAAAGGAATGCCCTCAATAAGACTCACTTGAGCTAATGAGGGCATTATACAAACAATTAAAAGGCAGTTGTTGGAGGCCGATAGAAAGCTCATGTATCAGCAGCTAGTAATTATGAAGGTTTCCTATCTCCTTTCAGCATAAATATCCTGTCCCACTTGTGGCAAGCCTGCTGAATGGAAACTTTCTGATCATTAAATGTCCAGGCACTGTATTGTGCTGCGTAGCCTATGTGGTGTCTTACCTCTGCACCTCTGTATCTTCCTCTGAAGTCCAGCCAAAGATTTCAATCGATGATCTGATCAATAAAACTAAAATAATTTACTCAGAGCAATGTTTAATAAAGAGGATTTACATCAGCTAAATTATTTCAAGAAAAAAAAAAATAGTTGACTTCATCCTGTAGACTGGAAATCATATGTAGTCATTACCATTATGATTCACATCAAATTAAATGAAATAAAAATTGAGTAAGTTATTTCACTTAAATATGAGACCAGTGACCAAAAATTTTTTTTGCACGTGTTTATTAGTAGAATTTGTTATATGAATAGCTAATATTTGTTATGAATAGATACACTAATTAAAGCCATAGTAGTCATTTCCATTAGCTTACCCTCAAACTCCTACAGAGCTGTCCGTCTGGTTTTAATCAAAACCAAATGGTAATCCAAGTTTTCAGCCTGGAACGGCTAAGAGGAAGTCATTCAGAGAAGGCAGAAGAAAGCAGAGAAGATAAACAGATGATATTTACCAAATTTGTATAGAGCAAAGGATGTAGATGCTGTAGGTTACTCTGGAGATGTGATTCAGGCACCATGTCAAACTGGAATGAAGTATTTACAAGTGTTTTGTGTCAGCAAAATACTAATATGATCAAGATGGAGCCTGTCCTTTTGCTTTTGCAGAGCTGGGTTTGTGTAACTCTGGAGGATTCTCAGAAGAGGTAAAGCAACATACACTATTGCCTGCAATATGACTGTGTTTAAACTCTGGCGTTTATTTTCTCAGATCCAGTTTATTCTCTGGAATAGGAATACAGTTTTAGCCTACGCGTGTAAACAGGACCTATCTAACTGTGTATGTTTGCTCGTCAGAATAGCACTAGACCCTTTGTCAATGCAATATGAGAATTGAGTTTAGACCATGTTGTTCTCTGCCTGTTTCTCACTACCTGATGCCGAAACCCAGGCATTTCAGAGATGTTCTCCTGTTCTGGGTAACTGTTATCTTTGTATGAACATCAGAGATGCATAAAATACGTGTTGAAAGGCAAGGAAAAAGCTGGAGGGAGGGGTTTGGAAACACTTTCACATTCTGTAACTGTGGCAGAGATCTTCCCTTTTGTCACAAATAGCCCAGGAGTGTATTCGGCTGAGTGTCTTGAAACGCTTGGTCTTGTTGCCTTTTTTTTACTTACTCCCCATCTCTGCGCGCTCTCTCCCTTTCCCTCTCCCCCGCGCAGGCAGGCAGGCAGGCTCGCTGGCTGTCTCTCTCTCCCTCTCCCTCTCTCTCAAAGGCAGGAAATACTTTTCAGGCAATCTGGGCCTGGTTGTTGAGGCCCCTTTCACAAAACATCAGTCTGAATTTAGTAGACAGAAGTCACTGGGAGAAGCTTGACAGGCTTGTGCTCAGCTAAAGCTCCCTCCAGCTGCAGAGTGTGTTTTTGTTAGAATCACACATTGAGCGAAACCGCTTAGAATAGAGCAATGATCTCAGTAGCGAAATCTGAACTTTTATGCTAGCAGGAGCTAACTGAGACTAGGCTCTTTTGTTTGTTTGTTTGCTCCTTCGGTTTGTTTTTGTTGTGGTGTTCTGGTTTGGTTTTTTTTGCTTTTATCGACCAAAGATTTTAGGGAGGTCATGTCCAAACTCCAGATTCTCTTCATCTAGGTAAGGCTGTCTTGGAATCTTTCCGTACTTTAAACTATCAAAAAAATAAAAAGAGGAAGGAAAAAGGAGAGAAGAGAAAAATCAGAAGAGGAGCAAGCAGTATCCAGCACTGGAGCTTTCTGCGTTCAGGATCTCAGCACTAAAACTGGAGGTAAAATAGCTATAATCATGTAAAATGTACATTTAGTTGCAGACTGTGCCAATTCTGCTTATCAAAATGCACCAGATCTGTAAAAAAAAAATAATAAAAAAAAAATTCCTATGCATTTTTCTTAATCTTTTAAAAATATGCTTCATATGTTGAACTTTTGTTTATTTGCATTCATATATAAGTAGAGTTTCATGGTCTTGCTTGGATATTTTTAATGGATATTAAATAGGAAAGCTAGATGTGTGAATGATTTCTTTTTTCAACTCATTTGCCAGCAGGGAGGGCATTTGGGGCTATGTTTTTTTTCCCTTCCTTCCCCTCCCCTCCAGAAGTAATGATGATGATGATGAGTATTTTAGGTAGATATATCAGTTATACTTCAGCTGAGCTTGGTCTCTAGCCTTTTCTCAGTCCTAGATGAAATTTGTGGTATAACTGACAAGATAATCTTGAATGTGTACACTTTAAATGTGAAATTGAAGGTTTTATTTCTTGGTGTTAGCAAAATTAGGTTATTTTTACTAACCTATGATTAGATACGCAGTTTGGGGTATGCTGTGCTAACATTTAGCAGAGGGAAAGCATGATTCAGTAAATGTCAGCTGACTATAATTTTTGGTGAAGATGTATAAATTTATTCAGTCTTTTTCTTAACCTAGTAAACATTTAACTATTGAAAATAATGAGAATCTGCTGCTAAGGAGGTTAGGGAGAAATTTGGGGTATTATCTTCAGCTGATGTGTGAATGGAGCTGCTCCTGTTTTACATAAAGGCATGATTTAATAATTGTTATGGACATTAGAAGCATTTTTCATGGCAATCGATATCATGTTCTTTGTCTTCCTGAAAACCTGAAAGGGCAGTTTTTTCTTGTAAGTAACATGAGAGACTCTTGCCTTGTTATGTGCATCATTAAGGCTTCATATAGTTATTGATCAGATTGGCTATTAAACGGGAGTGATCGGTTCACATATTTCAAGAAGTTTTTTAACTGTATTGGTAATGAATACTTTTTTTCAAAATGATTGATGAGTAATGCAATGACTTTGTGGTGTGAAAGGATGTGAAGGACCAGTAAATACTCCAGAATGGGGTCAAATATCTCCTCTGCAATAGATTGAGAATTGTACAGTTTACTGCCATTTTGGAAGAAAGTTGTCTCTGGTGGTCAGAAGTGGCTCTGGGTTTTGAAGGGTGTGGGTCTGCAGGGGACAGGGAACAGCTGGTAGGCAGCAAATTGTTTCTGGATATATCCTGGGAAGACTTTTAAAGTCTCAACCACCAATTTGCTTATGGACAAGCCTTCTCCAGTTTGGTGTTCTGACCTGAGACAGCTGTGGTAAGTAGGTGGTGGGACTGAAAAACCGGGAGGAATCTGAACGGCTGAATCTCTGCGTCATTCCTGTGAAATTTGTGCTGGAACTTTGATGTCTCAAGGGATTTAGCATTAGTGGCTTTTACTGCACAGCATTCCCATGCTTTCTCCTGCAAGCATGCGTGCACGTACTTAGTATTAGCAAGCACTTTAGTTAAACAGAAGAGAAAATACCAAATAATAAAAGTAATTATTCCATATCAGGTGATTCCTTCTTCTGCAGCACTGTCTTCTGGGTTTTAAAGGCTATGATGACCTCATCTGACCCCACTTGTAGATGAAAATACCTGACACCTGAGAAAGTTGAACTATAGGATAGACAACAGAACAGAACCCAGAAAGTACTTCCTCATTTAACTCTGAAGATTCTTGTAGACCATAAGAAAATGTTACAGAGATAGATGTCTGCGTTTTTGATTTATGTTGTTTTAGAGGTCCTGAAGAGAAATCACTGTTCAGCTCCTGGTTCTACTTAGTCTTAACTTCTGTTATGCTAATCTGGTTTTGCTTTTTAAGATACTATTGTCCAAGAAGAATCATTCACAGAAAATTTACTGTCTAAAAAAAACCCTGAAAATTACTTTATATATATATATCAATAATGAGCACAAAAAACGATCATCTAAAGTTTTTGACTTTGCTCCGTTCTTTCAAAAATATTAATGTTCTTAATTTGGAACAGGAAAATAGTCCAATTAGTTATATCAGATGAGTTCTTTCAAACAATTAAGTACATGAATTTATGTCTGCAAGCTTGAGATATTAATGGAAGTGGTTACATTGATGTAATAGAAATCATTCAAATAGCTTTCCTTCACCATAAATTCATGTGCCCGAAAGCTTATTTTCTTTTGAACCTTGTACCTGTTGACCTCCACGTTAAATTCCACAATCAGAGCACTTGAACAAAATAAGTTTGTATATTTGGGGCTAAATCACGAAGATCTCTGTAACACAGAGCAAAATGTATTTGATCCTAAAAGAAAGTTTAAAGAAAAGATAGCTTGGGTAGTCAGTTTTTGAATAGGCAAGGTGTATGATAATTCTTTTAAACTGCTGAGCGCATAATCAATTTTTTAAATTATTCTTTAGGTGGTGGAGCAATAGAAGAATGCCCACTACAATGTTTTCATGAGTCTCAAAAGTTCATTCATTTTTAGTTTTTTATCAGAAGTGCTAAGCTGAACTTCGTATTTGTCTGTTGTTCATAACATACAATTTGTTGCTGAATTCTACATTCCTTGATATAAACCTTCCCTGAGGAGGGCAGTAGCAAAAGGTGCAAGAGAACTTAGAAACAGTTTTCTCTTTTCTCAGAAAGGAGATATATTTTAGAGTATCCTCCTTCTTTTTTCCTTTTATCCATCTGTTTCCATTTTCTGTTGTGTGTTGTTTTTTTTTTGTCTGGAAAAAAATTAAAAAGCTGGTTTTTATGTTGACATTCTGTTCTTTTTACAAAAGAAAAAGGAAGAAGACAAAAAAAGGAGTAACATAGGGGTGAGAGTAATTGAAATAATATATGTAGAAGGGCTAGATCTTGATTTCTTTCCTAATAGGAGAGAGTCTCTGGTCTAACCCTTCACTCAAAGTGGGGCCAGCTACAGCAGGTTGCTCAGGATCTTATCCACTTCAGTATAAAATATCTCCAAAGAGGATGATCAGTGTGAATACTTAACAAGGACTTTAAGCTTGGCTGTATACACAGGTCTGATTTTCATATGTATGTGTGGGTACACACGTGTATGTACATGTATACATACATATATGTGTGTGTATATACATATATATATAAAAGTATACCCCAAAGCAAATTTATCTAGAGATCCCTTCCAACCTGGTATTCTACATATAGTAGGATAATGAGTATTATTTATATGGAAATGAAACTCAAATTGAATGTTTTAAGGCTGCAGACAGCAGCCCATATTTCACAACAGATATTTGTTGATGCTTTTAGAAACTATTTATTTTCAGAACAGTCTGTTGGTAGAGAATTTCAAATCCAGTATTATCATAATTGCTTGTCTCTCTTGAATAAGGAAAATTGCTTATGGTGAAAGCAGAAATGCCTGGATTTTTATCTCTGCCATATTGTACATTGGCCACTGAACACAAATACAGAGGTTTGCCTTAGGCTGTACATATCTACATTAAAACCAATTTAACTTATACAAGGTGCTCTACTTCTAGCCTTCACTTCCCTCTAGGCTGTTTTTTTTCTTACGCTGGTTCCTGATATTTTCTGTTAGCTATTTTATTATACCTTGTGTCAAAATCCAGCAGGTTTAGATTAAATGCCCTTGAACTTTAGGAAAGGTTGTAAATAGCTTCTGTTACCTCTGAATCACTAGTAGTTCTCCCACCATCTAGTTCACTCTATCAGCTCTAGGCTTTCCAGGGTATGTAGGTCTTACCAGTGAGAATTTCATTCAATCTGTTGCAATAGATCTCAATCATGATAAAAAGTCTTTAATTAAATAAATACTATTTAAAGAATAAATCCTGAATATCATTGTACTTGTGAAAAGTTTTCCTCATGATCCAAACTTTTACCTTGGATAAAGGGGAGCCAGTGGTGAGATTCAAACAGAAAATCTGATTAGATTGAGAAGTGAGGAAAATCTAGAATGGTATGGAGGATTGTTGCAAAGTGTTGCTCTGCTAACTCAACTAAGTGAAAACGGAAGAGGCAAGAGGATCCAGTGAGAATCCTCTTGCAGTTGGGGTCGCATTATTGCAGGTGTATAACTGGAATTTATTAAAGAGCATCCAACAACATTAATTTTGTATTATGAGCATCTTTGCGAAGACCACCATGAAATATGAACCTCTTTTCTTCTTCTCATGAATTTTCTCCTGCAAGAGACAGACATAGAATCATAGAATCATAGAATTGTCCGGGTTGGAAGGGACCTTCAGAGGTCATCTAGTCCAACCCCCCTGCTGAGAGCAGGGACATCTTCCACTAGAGCAGGTTACTCAGAGCCACGTCAAGCTCCACCTTGAATGTCTCCAGGGATGGGGCCCCAACCACCTCCTTGGGCAACCTGTTCCAGTGTTCTATCACCCTCATGGTAAAGAAATTCTTCTTTATGTCTAATCTAAATCTACTCTTTTCTTATTTCAAACCATTACCCCTCGTCCTATCACTACAGGCCTTTGTAAACAGGCCTTCTCCAGTCTTTTTATAAGCTCCTTTCAGGTACTGGAAGGTCGCTATTAGGTCTCCCCGAAGCCTTCTCTTCTCCAGGCTGAACAATCCCGGTTCCCTCAGCCTGTCCTCGTAGGAGAGGTGTTCCAGCCCCCCGATCATCTTTGTGGCTCTCCTCTGGACCCGCTCCATCAGGTCCATGTCCTTCCTGTGCTGAGGGCTCCAGAGCTGGATGCAGTATTCCAGGTGAGGTCTCACAAGAGCAGAGTAGAGCGGCAGAATCACCCCTCTCGATCTGCTAGCCACACTTCTTTTGATGCAGCCCAGGATGCGATTGGCCTTCTGGGCTGCATGCCCACACTGTCTACTCATGTCCAGCTTCTCATCTACCAGCACTCCCGAGTCCTTTTCTGCAGGGCTGCTCTCTATTGCCTCATCCCCCAGTCTGTATTGATAGTGGGGATTGTTCCTGCCCAGGTGCAGGTCCCTGCACTTGTTCTTGTTGAACCTCATGAGGTTCACCCGGGCCCAACTCTCCAGCCCATCCAGGTCCCTCTGGATGACATCCCGTCCCTCTAGTGTATCGACAGCACCACTCAGCTTGGTGTCATCTGCAAACTTGCTGATGGTGCACTCGATCCCGCTGTCTATATCATTGATGAAGATTGTTAAACAACACAGGCCCTAGTGCGGACCCCCGAGGGACACCACTTGTCACTGCTTTCCATCTGGACTTTGAGCCATTGACCACTAGACATGTAACAGACAAGGGAGACTTGCTTTGGATTCACTGGTTCAGTCTGGAGCATTTAGCCCTCCACTTCTAAGAAGTCCTGAGGGGGACAATGCACTGAACTTGTACTGTTAGATTCATTACACACTTCCTTGTCTGCAGCTAAATGGCAGATAACCCTTTTCATTTTGCTTGTTTATCTTTGGATAATGCTGTTTTATGAGAGAGGTGGCAGCTCTCAATAATAATGTACTAAAACAAGATGACTTTGCTGAAAGGATGGTGTCAAAGGGTTATACCATCCACAGCAGCTCAATGGGATATAGAACTAAAGGTCTTAAAAAAGCTTTTGAATGTCAAATGAGAAAGGAAATAGACCTGAATTAGTTTTCAAATCAAGGGAAGATATTTTCATGAGCTTAGGAATCCTCTGTTTTATTTTTCCTGTACTCACATACTCAGAAACAGTAATTTCCAGGGTTGGATCTGTCTTTCCAGGCAGAATACAGATGCTGAAGAGGAGACTGTCATCAGCTAGGAGACTACCTAGTGAGTTTTGAATTGAGGTATCTTGCGAAAATACTATGGAGAAGGTCCATTGACTGTAAGTCAAGTTATGACTACTACAGAGACAGAGAGAAAGGGAATAAAGAGGTGAGAAACAAACATGCTATTCTCAAGTCCCTTGAAAAATAAGCTTCCTGAATTCTGAAATGAGAATATTATCGTGAAAAATGGTCAACTGTAAGGTATTGTTATGATGCAGACTTTTTCTGCCCTACAATTCACCAACTTGGGAAATGAATTACATCTTTACGTCTCCTTTTTTGAAGGAAGTGGACTTAATTAGGTCTTCCCATGTGTTATACAAAACGCTCAGTCTGCATTAGATGTTATTTCTCTCTCTAGTTTCAAAGAAATAACTAGTAGAAAAGCTGTTTTGATTAATTTTTGCTTTTCACATCTTCAGTTACATTCCAGAAATACTTAGTTTGTTCTCAGTATTTTTTTACAGGTGCATCAAAATGGGATTCCAAATGATACTGTTAAAGGTTCATTCCCAAGAAAAGCAAAGCCATGTCAGCAGTCATGTTCTCTAAACTCTTGATGATAAAGCATTTGTTGTTATCAGTAGGACAAAATCACTTTCAACTCTTTACGTATAAAGTTTATGCATAATAATGTCAAAAATAAATTTTAGTCCTGTCTATACCCAGAATGAAACCATGTCCTCTACAAATCAGTAAGCAGACTGCCCGTAGTGCCTCAGATTTCATAGCTCATGGCTATAACAAGAGTTGGCTAGAAAATGGAATTTCTTCTGTTTGGTGGCGGTGGGGAGAGTTTTGGGAAAAAACTACCCTAATTCAGGACCAAAAATAATAGTCACAATTTTCTGGGTTGCCATGTCCTATGGAACGGCCTTTTCTCATTTCATGTTGTCTTTTCAAGATGATGAAGGGAGGGGAGGGAAAGGAGGTGTAAAAAATTTGCCAACTATGTTACTCTGTCTATTCTCTGGAGAAGAAGTTATTTTGGGGGAGAGTGTTGAAATTTTCTCCCTTTTGGAAAAGGGGGAAAAAAATCTATTAGGAAAAGAAAAACCTATGCATAAAGAAGAGTCCAAAGCATTTATATCTCAGATTACTTTTCTTCATTACAATGAAATAAGCAATTTACATTATGTTGAAATCAGGATGGTATAATGTCTTTCAGACTACTAAATTTTGAAGATCAGCAGACTCACAGATCAGAGTTCTTAGATATCATGGCTTTGATTTTCTCCTAAAAAAAAATAAAAATCTATGCTATAAATACTTTTTGGCTTAAAACTTCTTGTCTTTCTAGTGGACAGTTAAAAATCCAATGGCTGTTGTCTCTCTGGAGTCATGCTGTGGTGAACGTGATGGTATGGAGCTAACATAAATTTAATACTTTTCATTAATATATTAAAATGGCATTAACAAAATTACAGTAAAGTAGTATAATTATACAATAAATATTTGGAAAAAGTAGTATTTCTCTGTTTTATTGACTATTCATCAAAGAAAAGTACAAAAATATAAAGTTGGGTCTTTTAAATTGTCTTTTAAATTGGTTTTGATTTGATAATTAAATTGGGTGTAAATAATATAGATCTTAAGTAAGCCTGGATAACTGTGGATCAATTTGGATCCTGCCATTTCCCCTTTTTCATCCTTGAGGAAGAGGTTTAGCTGATCTGAGGCTCAGCACTGGAAATGTACCAAATACAAATGCAACCAAGCTAAAACCCACTATAATCATATGTTGGCTGCAAGTAAAAGCTCTTCTTTGTACAATGCTGAGCACTGGTAATGCAGATACTTTTCGAGGAGAAACAGAAAGAAAAGCAACTCCATTTTGTTTTATGTTTTCTAACAATAAATTCAGGCATATTGACACAGTTTGAGCGCATATCCTAGAAACAATCTTTTCACAAAACAAACAAGAATTCGAATGTCTCTAAATTAACAACTTGACAACTTAAATTTATTATTTGGGATGTGTAATGTACAGAAATCCTATTATGCTGATGAATAGTACTACAATTTTTGTAACATGATAAGTGTCTTTCGAAGGAAGGTTGTTAACAACCTTAAGAGTATTACACCTTTTCACTGACAGTATACTATAATGAGTGTATCTGATATATATCAGAATCTATAAAGCAGAAAATAAAATGGCTTGGTAAAGGGATAATGGAACTGATCCCCACAGGAAAAAGGAAATCTTTATCAAGTCACAAGAATGACTTCAGGTACTTAGCTTGATTAACTTCTTGTGTGACTTTTCTATCAGAAATCATGAACTTTTTGCAGTGTATAACTTATATTTACTATACATTGTAGCTTCTATTTCTTTACATGCATAACCAAAATAAATAAAAAAATCTCATCTCTGTTTTAATATTTCTGCTTTTTTTTTTTTTTTTCTCCTTTGGTCCTCTACAAGTTCCTGTAGTATGAGGCACAATGAAGAAATATTTTTCTCCTTCATGATTCTCTTGATTTTTCTATGGCTTTAAATCCTCTCTTTCCTGGCAGGAAATCTTTTCCTATTTCATGGCTCCTCAGACAGAAGCTATAACATACCTTTCCTTCTCTCTGTTGTTTTTTGCTGTACCTTTTCCTGCTTCATTTCACTTTCTGAGATTAAATGACCATACCTGCATACAGTTTTCAGTTCGTGGCATAATGAGAACTTTGAAAACATTATTATTCATTGTATGCTCAATCTCTCTTTTACCTACTGTGCCACATCCTTTGTAATTTTTAGTGAGCTTGAAATTCTGTTCCAAATTACCAGCCACAGTGATTCTCAGTTTTGGAGATTTTTCCTGATTGGTAGCAGACACCATAGAGGCTTTTATTATTCATTTGTAGGTAGAACTGGTTTTTTTATAACTGCATACCATTATGTTTATTAGTGGGGAATTTCATATGCAATTTTATCTCCTAGCTCTCCACAGCAATTGTGTCCTCTGTAACATCAACAAACTGTCATTTCACTGCTTTTCTTCTGCTGAATAACCTGACAGGCATAGATTCTAATAGCTTCCTTTGCAAATCCATTATGTCTCCCTCTTTATAAAAAAAATAAATATATCTCTCTATATATAAATTCTCACTTTTCAAAAAAAATTTCATACTTCATTAGATTTTTCTCCACTTTACTGAATATGGAGATCAGACTTACAAGTATGCAGTTCAGAACCAAGTGGTCTTTATTTGATTTGATTTTAAAAAGAGCTTTCGGTGCATTACACCAGTGCTCACAGTATCCCAACTCTGAGTGTGCAGAGCAATTTCCCTTGTTCTTCCAGCCTCCTTATTGTGCAGAGATATCACCTGTGAGGCCTAGTAAGGAGACAGGAATCTGTGGGCCAAAAATCCCTCTGCTTCCTATTCCTTTTCGTGAACAGAGAGAAAAGACTGAAAAAAAGAGTCTCTCTCTTATCCTAGAAATGCTGTTACTTCCCACACCTACTTCAAGCCCTGGTCAGGATTCCTTCTGTCTCTGTGCATCTCCTTCCTCTCCATCTCTGACTCCAAAGGCATTTGCCTTTAGCTTGAAAGAATGTCCCTCTTGCAGCTGCCCAGGTTTCCACCCTCTGCCTTTCAGGCATCATAATTGTGCCCTTTTGTTTATACAAACAGAAACCGTAACTGTGTACTTCTCAGAACTACAAGTTCATTAATTGCTCATCTGAATATTACTACTCATTTTTTTCAGTTGGTTCCTGATCACTTCATTTTCTTGTCCTGAAACCTCTTCTAATTGACATTTCAGTATGAGTCAGTTCCTTAAACTTATCTGAGGGCTGTTATCTGTTGCTTTTTTTGTTTGCTTGATCTACTGCTGGCCAGCAATTGGTGGTGCATCGAAACACTCTACTTTAAAAATCCTCTATTAGAAGATATGTACTAGTAGGAATGTTAGTATGTTGCACTTAGTTTATACCTTTGTAATAAATACTGATACTAAAGCCACATGGCCCAATGTAGTGCATTTTTTCTGGTGTGCATTAAAGACACAATGCAATATTATTCCAATACTATTGTTTGAAAGTGTTTCATAAGGTTTATTTAAATATTGCCTATTTTAAAGTATTTTACCAGTAAATGAGGACCAAGAATAATTCCGAGAAGCACTTTAGATTATGGTTCTTATGGTAGAATGTCACACTCTCATGCTGCACAGAAATACTTTGATTAAAAAAAAAAGAAACATAATTTTCTGTAAAATAAAATGGCTGGGTTTTGTCCACAGCTGTTATTCATTCTCCTTCTTTTAGAAAACTTCTGGGATTGGCACTTGTTGTAGTAGAGTATCACTGAAAACTCAGCTTATGGCTTTTAGTAATCCTAAATAAGATAATGTATCATTTGGTTCTTATCCACCTAAGACTGTATTATAAATAAATTCAGAAACTCTCCCTATTTGTCTGACTTTGTATGACTAGAGTATTAAGTCTCTGAAAAATTTCCATTGAGATAGTTATAGCTGAGTCTAACTGCTAGTAAAATTGATATTATTTATCTCATAGGTGACAGCAACTTCTATTAAGAGACAAGCTATGATTCTAAATGTTATGTATCCAACATTGCTGCTAGTATTACCTTCTCAGAATAAAAATCTATCAACAAACAAAGTGTAAATAAAGAGAGCTATTAGGATTTTATTTTTTTCTTCATTCACTTCACTTGTAATACTTTTTGTCTCGGAAGGCATGCAGAATGAACCAGAAGATAAAAATTCCAGTGAGCAGTGCCTAGTAAGCTTTATAGTTACATGGATGTTATTGATTTGAGACCTTCGAAAACACTTTTAAAGCAGAACCATATAGATGATGTACCTGGGTCACTCATTTTTATATACCTGTTTGTCTTAGTGTAGGCAGGATTTCTTTAGCTTTTCTTGAAAAATGAGATTATCAAGTATGCATTGCAGATGTTCACAGAAGCCCCAACTACTCTGTTGGAGCCAGCAGGAGGTAGGCTATGGATTTCAGTCAAATACTAATTACTTGCCACCTTTCACTGCTACAGAAAGACTTCTTCTATTTCTGTCTACTAATTCATGGCCAAAAACAGTGAGGGATCCCCCCAAAGAAAAGGACAACTACCACATAAAAAGACACTACTAGGCTACATATGTGTTTTATCAGTACAAAAATCTGCAAAAGCCTGTGTTCACATTTACAACATAAGTGTATCACAGGCATGCACATGCAAAGCTTACCATTTACTTCGACTGTTTACAAGTTCATTCTGAAGACGTACTTGTCTTAAAAGTACTATGCCTTTTCTGATGTTTAGAATAAATTTCTAAATATTTTCAAAATAGTTATTATTTCAAACAGTTCTTACTAGCTGATCTTACATGATTATCTTTTGTATGTAAAAGAAATTACGGAAAATGCATCTGAGATTCATTAGATTATTACCCCACAACAAATAATCCTAAAATTTCTGTTCTAGAACATGAATTTTTAGTGTGGTGTGTTCCTATGCCCTACAAATAGACAAGGTGAGCCTCCACTTCAGCCAAATCTGAAGGGTGGTGTATGTGCAGGAAATAAGAGAAGGAAGGATCGTAAATTCTAAAGCAGGAGATATTTTAAAATAACTAGCTGAGTGAAGACCTAGAGGCCTATGTTTTATCTCAAATTATTTGTAAACAACATTCTGTCTCAGAGCTTGGTATGGAGTTACTGAAAGAGCTGAATGTAAGCCAGACCAGGAAGATGTGAGATGAGTTTATAGGAAACAGACCCTGTTCACTCAGACTTCCTTAAACAAAGTTTGCTGACTGGGGTCACAGACCAATGAAGATAAAATAATGATAACAAAATAAATATTTCTGCTTGATCTCCTTTGCTTACATATGCCTGCTATGTAAAAAATGTAATGAAACCGTCTTTCATCTCTGTGTAAGTTTGTAAGCTAATGCTTTGCCTTATTTTTCACAGAAGAGGTTTTGCATTAGCAAAAGCCAAATTCCACTGGCAGGATGGTAGAGTCTGGACTGCCTGGGCTGCCCTCTCTGAAACTCTTCTGCCACTTATAGTTGGTAAATTCTCGCACGTTCTTTGTGACTCTCTCCCTTTCAAAGCTTTTCTATTTATTGCAACATGGATGTCATGCATGATGCAATAAATTATCAATATAGTGGATCTGGTGGGGGCAGGAGGGATGTCACACTTGAGTCAGTGGCTGTCCTTGCCTTGGCCAGCTAAGAATGCTACTGAGGTGTCCTACTGCATGGCAGTGTCTTATTCATGCCTGTTGTTGCCATAGCCTTTCCATTCTAACTGCATGGAGTTCACTGCCACATCTTCTGTGGTGGCTGCTGCTACTGAATGGCTCTACATGTCTCTCCTTATCCCTTTCTTCCACTGCGGGAAAATCAGTGGGCTCTGCTTCTGTGTCCTGGAAGGCTGAGGGAGGAGATGGAGGACCAGACAGCCCTGACTGTGTATCTCTGCCTCCCCTGTCTTGGACCTGGAAGGTTTTTGTGTCCCATCCTGCACCCCAGGAGAGGAACTGTCTCTCATAGGTCTGAGTAGCCACAGATGCAAACATTTGAATAAATCTCCTTCCTCTGCTTTCCATTCTCACTGTAACTCCAACTCCTGCTGCAGCTTGCCCAGCTTTCATGGGGTGTCAGTTGTGGGTATCGGGGCTGTTTTCTTTAAAGTTATTTCTTGTAGGCTGTCTCATTTCCTCGGGGAGGGAAGAAAGAGAAGGTAAAATGCATCTTGAAAACATACAGCACAGCCAAACCTGCATGGAATTTCATGAGATAAAAAAAAGACGCTTCTCTGTCTGAATTTTGAAAGCCTGCTGGAAACAGTTTAATTTGAGCTTTTGAGAAAAAAAATCACAGGAATCCTCCTTGAAGGAAAATGTTAGACAATCTAACTATAGGAGAGCCTACCAGTTCATCTTGTACATCTCTTCACTTCATGCTTTATCAGTTGCAAACTCTCAGTTCCATGAGACTTGAATCAAAACTTGCAAAAATAAATAAGCATAAAACCTTCTTACATTTTTTATTTCCACTATATTTTATTGTGAAAGGAGACAGTCAGTAAATTTTTACAAAATCCATCTAAAATGATACCTTGTTTTGTAAACACTGTGAAGCATTGCAGAGGGTGCTTGAAAGGGATTCTGTTGCAGTGTGATCAACAACTGTTCACATTTCCTTTGGTCAAGAATTGCCTATATTGGATCAATATTACCAATATTCCTCAACTCATCCTCAGGATCAATAAATTTTGTCCAGGAGAAGACTTTATCATTCATATTTTATTTAAAGTCTTTATTCTTCAGAAAGTTAATAGTACTAAGGAATACTGAATTTAGTGCTATTGATATGTAAAGGCAAGATATGAATCTGAATTATGGGGAGCTGCTGAGTGGACTGTATCATGCTGACTGATGCTTTGATTAGAAGAAAAGTTCTTTTCACACTACAAAACATTTCAACAGACTGCTTAGAGTTCCTCTGCCTGTCTTTAAAAATCTGGAAAACTCAGATATATCTGATATTATATATATATCTTTCTAGTTGCGAGGTGGTAATGATGGAAATGGAGAAAAGGGAAAGTCTTTTTCCCTTGGGGAAGAGTATAAACATACTTGAGAGGTGCAGTTCTCAGAGGACAAAAGATGTTGCATATCAAGAAAAAAAGTGAGCAGCAACAGCATAAAAGCAGTGATCAAGGCAGGAACACTTTCTTCTGCAAAGTGTCTGGCAGAGAAAGGAGCCCAGTTATGAATCTCACTTAGAGATCTGGAGTAGCGAATCCTTCAAAACACAGCTTATGAGCCTGCGCATGAGTGCAAGGGAAATAGGTTATCCTGGATACAGAGGTAGAAGAGAGAAAAAAGTTCCTTCTTGGCCCATAACTGTCAAGCAATTATAGCAGGAAAAGCATTTCTAAGCTGAATTGTGGCACATAACGCAGACTTTGAGGAGTGGAGGGGGAGCGGAAGAAAAGTAAGCTTCTACTAAACTATGGGCTCCTTCATGTGCCATGGGAATGAGGGGATTTCAGGGATTGGTAGATGAAGCTGCTTGGAGAGGAGGCACATGTAACGTAAATTTTTCATACTCAGTGCTAACGTAAGCTCATATTTTAGGAACAATGAAAGTGCCCTTGTCATATATTTATTTGTCTTGCATTTCAAGCAAAGTATTTGATACTCTCCCGTTTAATCATTTTTTCTGCAGCCTATAAGGCAGCCAAAACTAGTGATAGCACAAGTAAAACAGAAGGGTTCCTAAAGTAAAATTTATTTGTTTTTCATCCCCCCATGAAATATAACTCTCCACATCCAAAAATTAAAAACAGTAAGGGATCTGTTCTCCCATTTCGGCACACGTATAACTCCGTTTAGCAGCAGCAAGATTAACACACACCCATTAACTCTCTCAATGCCTGCACATTAAGAACAGCCTAAATCTTAGGTAGATGGATTCGTGTATGCCATGAAGAAGTTGCATTTTTTTAGCTTTTCTACACTTAATATTTCTGGTGTTTTTTCTTGATTTTTGTCAGAAATTCCCCTATATGGCTCTAGCAACAGTGTTATATTTTCTGTAAAATAGATGGAGCTACTCTTCTAGTAGAGGAAGAGAGAGGGAAGCTGCAAAGTACTTACACCCAGGTGCAAGTCCAAGCAGTGTTAAGGGAGGGAAGTAGAAACCATTGAGTCACTTTTAGTAAATCTGCCCCTTTGCAGAGGCGAAAACATAACACTGTGCTGCTGTAAAAGGAATTAATTTCTTCTGAAGAGCTTTAGGGTCCATTAAGAAAAGGTATAGCAGAAGTTAAAAGTGTTATCATTATTGTTTTGTACTCTGTGGTAATTTTGGATCATGCACACTTAGAAATAGTAGGAGACTATAAGTATGAAGTCAGAGTAAGAATGCAGATGCACTGCAAATGTATACAATAATAATTTGACTTTACACTTTAATATTTAGACCTGCTTTCATATTTGACCAGGAAAGAAAAGAGAATCTCGAAGTTGCATTAACTTCTTACCATGAAATTTTGCTTCTGAATGTAGATAATTTTTTTTGGCTTGTCTCTGTGTGTTATTTTCCATTTTCCTCAGCCTCCCACACGCTAATGACTTGTGCATGGAATTCTCTTACTCTATGAATATATTTTCTTTTTAGCCTAGTCTCCACAGAGGTGGAAAATGTGAATGTGAAATGAAGCCTCTCATCCTCAAAGAAGGTTAAAGATCTAGGAGTGTGTACAACTCTATCCTGCAAGTCGGTTTGTCAAGAGAAAATTTACAGAGGTTCAGTTGCACAGGCATAATTCTGCATTTCTTTCAAGATTAATACTTTTATACCTTTAGGCATATGATTTGTCAAGGCAGCTTTGTGGTCTGGTGGGCAATCAGAACTTGCCTTAGTGGATTGAAATGACCCAGAACAAACTCAGTACTTAATCTACTTTATTGCTGAAATCAATAAGCAGATCCATGCTAAGTGCTGACAGTTCTTATGTTGGGAGTGAAAAATAGAAGCATCTGCTCCTTGAACTTCTAATGTTTTATGGGCCAGAAGTTTTGTTTTGTTATTTGACAAATAACTTGTTAATTTTGTTTTATAATGCATAAATTAGTATTAGGTATTTTCTTCGTGCTAGTTTACACATGAAATGTAACAAGACTAATGTATCTCAAATGCCATCATCCAGAAGGCCCAATACAGCAGTCACTGAAAAATACCCACCTAGATAATTGAGCAGAGACAGTGGGCTCTAGCAGACAGTCCAGGGGAGCAGCACAGCTATGGCTGACCATGCTGGCTCACGAGCTACTCTTCTGGAGAGCCCTGTCCTAAATAAAGGTTTACTCCTTTCCTTACACCAAGGGTGTTGTGTTTTGTTTGTTTTTCAGGTTTTATAATGTATTTGAGGTAAGGAATATGCCGAAATCTTAAATTAGTTTTCCTAGAAATGTATTTTTTGTTACCACACAATATCTGATTTCCCTTGCAGTTTCATGTAACGCTTGTTTTTACAACTTGCCCTGAAAAGCGTGAAACAGTAACAATACAAATGAGAGCCACTGAATGGGCTAAAGCTACTCATAAGACAAGTGGCTTATGGTTTTGGTGAATGTGCAATAACTCTCAAGTTTGACTCTACTTCTTTGGGAAACGGCCAGAATTCTGCACTCCACAAGTATCTCTGGATGACGAAGAACTACAAAATAACTTTGTGTGCAACGAAACCATAGGACACGCCATTTATATCCATAGAAATGAATATTTTGTGATAGGCATAGTAAAGAGAGACTTATTGCCAAATTTTGAGTCTGGAGCCACTTGCCTGTCCATGTGCCCGTTTATACCATTTTTGTTTGCTTGATAATAGAGAGTAGTCAGAAAAAAGTTACACTGAATTATGAGTGCTGTCAAGTTTCGTATGAAAAGTACTGAAACTTTAAACAAAACAGTGTTCTAAATTCCTGTCCTTCTGGTCGCACAGTCTTATCTTGCTTTTACACTTTTGTTTAAACTGTTCCTTCCCTTTCTTTTTTTTTCCATTTGGAGTTGATTCAATAAGTCTTTTTTCTATTTCTTGCAGATGTTAAAATGATGAAACCCTCTCTCTCTCTGGAGCAGTGCACAGCAGCCATGACATCTCCTCTGGTCCTTTGTGGAAGGTATGTTGCAGCCTGCTGCTGAACTATTATGACATGTCTCTAGCAATCAGAAAGAAAAGCTGGGAAGAGCATGTGACCCAGTGGATGGGACTGGCTTTGGAGTCTGTGGAGTATAATACAGCATGTCATCACGGACTCACAGCTGATAACTTGCAGACGAATATGGAAAAAGATGAGGTTTTGAGCGTGGACCGGAAAGAAAAATGCGCTTCATTTCCAGAGTGCTGTTACAGTGGAGAGCTGATTGGCTTCCCTGCAAAGCAATTGGGAAATGTTTCAAAGGAGGTGGACGAAAACGATAACCACGAGGATGAGGAGCGTTTTCTGGAGGCCAGCACAGAAACGCTAGTCCATGTGTCTGACGATGATGATGACTATTCAGCACTCAACCTAGATAGTGTTAACTACCACATCACTGCTGTAGAACAGGAACAAAAAAATGAAACAAAAAGTTTAAATGGAGCAGGCTCCTTAACACAGATAGTACCAATAACAGAGGGTAACGGGGCAGCTGAAGCATCTGGAATAATTGGAGATATAAGGAAGGAACCTGGCTGTGACATAGTTCCTAAAGAGGAGACGGAAGATGATGATGTTTGTGGCGGTATTGGCCAAAGCCTAGAGCTTTGTAATTATGAAGGCTTAGGTGAAGTAGTAGATGTAGAGAAAGAAAATCATTCTGATTCTCCAAATGTGAAAGAAATTATTACGCCAGCGAAGCAGCTGCTTCATACTGCTGTAATTGCACAACAGCGCCGGAAATCTGATGTTTTTAAAGATGAGCTCGGAAAATCTGAGTGTAATGTGGTAGAGAGCGGGATTTCTTCTGAATCGTGCACCATCAGTGATGGACAACTATGTTCAGCAGTGGAATCCAGCAACTGCCTTATGCAATCTTCTCCTTGCTCTCACATCCCAGCAGTGGAAAAAGATCTGGATGAAAGTGGTTTCACAGAACCTCAAGTGGCCCCTGAAAACAAATGCCTTTCAAATGTCAGTTCAGCAGAAGACATTCAGTGTTTACATATAAGGAGTCATCCGACCACACAAGAACATTCAGACAGTCAAGTGAAACTGCGCAAAAGAAAGGTAGGATGCTCAGAAACTGCAGAGAGTTGGCTTTTTCCTAGTGTTTTTCCCCTGTTTTTTTTTTGAAGATGATTCCATGACTTGTTGATTGGAGATCAAACATGTTTTTTCAGCTTTGTTTCATTCGTTTGTTAGATTTTCTTCAAATAGTTTTGAGGAAATATGTCTACAAAACAACAGAGTTTCAGGTGCTCTTTTTAAGGTCTGAAAATGGCTGACCTGTGAGTTTGGAAGGTATCTTATATTCACTTTATTTCATATATATTATGTCATATATATTATATCTATATTGTTCAAGGCTAAACGAATAAGTGTGGGTTTGCTTTCATTGCTGTATTGTTCTACTGCTATCACGTATAATTATCTGTTTCCTCTTAGAAAACAGATTGTGTCCAGGGGGTTGGAAGTCTTATTGACAAAAAAAGAGTGCAGGGTAAAATTGCAACAAAACTTTTACAAGGAAAAAAAGAGTGGAATAATTTTGCAGTAGTTCTTCAGTTTTCAGCTCAGCCCCATGAGCATATGTTCCTGCAAAAAGAAGTATTGCTGAGTTTGAAACAACGTTTTGTGATTTTAAAACAACTAGAGAGTTTCACTGTCTACACAGAGTAAGGAAGTGCATCACAAAAAAATTTTAATGGGCAGACTCCCCGGCAATAAAGCTCTTATTGGTTTAAAAAAAAGGAGATGTGCTGCTGACTGCGGCACTACAGAAGTCATCTAAAAACCTGGGTTTCCCAGCTCTGCTGCTTATTCTTCCTAATAACCAATTCTAATTATTTATTTCTCTCTGCCTTTTTTTCGTTTAACATCATCCAGCTTCTTTTGTCTTTTTTTTTTTTTCAATAAATCTAGTTTTTATTAATTCTGTGGTGTTTTTTTCTGTCATCTGTAGTGCCTCAGTAGCTGTTTCACTAAAGCACATATTCATATATCTAAAGTACTGCATGGCAACACAGCATCCTGAGCTGGTAGTCATTGTTTCCTTGAGACCCTTTGGTAATATTAACACTCAATAGACATGGTTAGAAGCTGTAAGTAACTTTGGCAAAAGGTTTCAGAAGTCCTCAGAGATAGTCTTCATTTGGTAGCTCACGCAGTTACATTTAATGCGGTAACTGTTCAACTGATCTTGCAGTAAGTATGGTTCTGAGTTACAACTGAAAACCAGAAACCTGACTAGCAGTACCAGAAATGCTAAATTTACTCATCTGTAGAAAACAATTCAAATTTAAAAACAAATAAATAGATTAACTGAGTTAACATACTATTTGGAAACTGCTTGACTATTATAACCATATTCTCAGCTGCTGTACTGTAGCACCTCATTTTCTGTTTTCTAAGCATTATTGCTAATACTGATGAGTACATTTCATATTGTTAGCAAGATGTACCGTGCTATACTTTCTAATAGCTTCGATCCTGCTGGTGTCCATGTATCTCCTTGTATCTTGTTTTGAGGTCGCTTACTCATCTTCTAAATCTACACTCAGGAGAATTATATTTGAGAATTGATTTGTGTTTGCACGATTAAATATTTTAAAAGACAGAATATAAAAATTCCGGTGAGATTAATGGTGAGAAAAACTAAGAAGGGATGTGAGCACAAAAAGTAGCAAAACCAGGAGTTGCTTCAGGGAAGGTTGAGAACTGTGCAGCTGCAGCAGCTGCAAACCTGTGTTGACTATAAAATCTGTCTGTAAATGGGAAGGAGTGACCTCATACCTCTTTGGTTAAAGAAGTCTTTACCAAAAACTGTAAAATGTTTGGCAAAACAGAAAAGGTATAATCTGCTGTTGCTTGTGGTATTATTTATCTCTAAGTTCACAGGACACTTCTACAAACAATGTTTCTGCATGCAAGATTTTATCATACACACACATATATCATGCCCTATTTTATAAAAGTCTGTCTGTATTGGTAAGCATCTCTAATGAAAAAATGTGCCTATGTTTACAAACTTTCCCTGAAAGCCACTTTTATAATTTTAACAAAACATTAGAAAAACAACAGACTTGAAACTGAATCCATCCATAAAAGCCAAGTATTTGCTTTGCAGTGACAGGAAGACTTAAGGGATTGAGAATGGTATATAAAACCTTTTTTTCTCAAGGTCAGCGGTTCAAACAGTGCAGTTAAGACCTAAAACACACGACTGCCTGATTAATGCTCAATGTCAATTATAGTTGCACATAAATATGTGCTCGTAAAGGTCAGAATATGGGAAAAGGCACATGGAGATTAATTGTTAAAGGTACTTGGGCACCTAAACCTCGAGGGGATCATAGATGCTGAACATCAGCTACTTCCATGACACCTAAGATCTTAGGACCTTTGAGTAGACATCGTTCTACTCTTGCTGGTAGTGAATTCTTCTGAAAACCTGTTCTTTGTTAACATATTTTAAACTGCTTTTAATTGTGGCAATAGAGCATGACCTCCCTTCTTATCTTTAGATTGGCTGTCTTCAAACTGCAGCTAAGGTGAGACAGTATGGATCTGTCCTCTTTGCTCTGCAGATGAATGTGGATTTAAGGGCTTAAAGTTTAGCATCTTTAACCAGCACTAGCTCCGTTTCAGTAAATTGTTTTAGTCATGATGGATGTACTGACACTGAAGATGTTTTTTTTTGCAAACAGGACCAGCTGTTACAGCAGTCTTTGTTCTCTCAAGTCACCAGGGTTCATATAGTTAATACAGAGCACCCTCTTTTTAATTTGCTTTCCCAGAAAGACTTTCTCAGGATCAGAAATAGGAAGCACCTGAATTTAATTTTGTTAAGTTAATGATGTTAGGTCTAATTGAAAGATCCCACAGTAAGCAAGCTTTCCTGGTTTTGTGTCTATTGATAGTCAATTCAGTTTATGCACAACATGAAGTTGATCGTTAATGGTTCAGACTAGCAGAGGCATAAATGGATGAACTCGATATGTATACACCAACTACTCCCTCCTGTGTGTTCTCCTAGGCTAAATAAATTCTGGTTTTAAAAATAGTCACTTCACTTGAGAATTGTACATTCTGAATTTCCAAAGATTAGGATAATCTTCGGAAGTAATGAGCAAGCTGTAATGCTTGGGGCCTCCTAACAGCTTGCATGTGTGTTCACATGTATAATGCAATATAGAGCTTTTAGAGGACAATATCATGCAAAAGCAGAAGAGTATTGATTATTAACAGAATACCAACAAAAGGAGAATATTTCATTATTTTACACTGATTTTAAAAAGGGAAAAAAATGGCTATTACCTTATAAAGGATCTTGCAGATTTTTTTGCATGTGCCTCGTTTCATGCTTTCTCCAAGCTGCTCATTTCATGAAGCTTAGGGATAGACAGTAAAATTCCTGCTGGGGCAATATTAAGTAGGTGTACAAATTCACCAGAACACATTAATTTAAATTCTTTTTCAACATGAAAAAGCTACGTCATTCAACATCAACATAAAAACGTAGGTTGAGGCATATAGTTTCACAATATGTTCTCACCACTCACTTCCCCCCAAAAAAATCACAGCTGTGGTCTTGCAACTTATATTAATCACTATTTTGTAAACGCAATTTTTAAAAGAAGGCAAAGGCATCTCTTTTACACAGTGAATCACTAAAGGAGTAGAAAGTCATCAGTGTGAAGTTTGACTCCAAATAATTTAAGTAAAAATCCATGAAATTTAATCCAAAAATGAAACAGCAATGAACTCTACTTAAAAAAGGAATTTTGACTTGTTCCCTGTATTTCATTGTTCTTCAAACACTTGATGTTATCTCAAGGTCATTCCTACAGGACTAAAGAGTATAATAGTCAGGACTATTTCCAAATGCTCGCTATTATTGCTACTATTTTAATCTAGATTTCTAGATTAAATGTTGTGTGGTTTGCAAAGGATACTTAAGGATGCAGCTAATGTCAGTGTGACAGCAGTAGCCAGTGTCAAGGAGATGCAAATTAATTTAAGAAAAAGTTTATCAGAAGAATGACAGTAAATGAAGGAAGAAATCCAGGTAGAAATTTACCTGGAATGACATAGGTCTTTGTAACAACATCTTTCCTCCACACAAAAGGTGTGAGCTTTTAAAGCAGGTTTTCATTTTCTGTACTGTTGCAATAAAGTTTGTTTAATTATTTCATCAGTTATAATTATATTGATATAACAAAGCAAATCAAAAATTTCTTAGTTGAATTTGGGCTTTTCCACCCATATTTACTACTTGAGTATTATATTTGCCTGTGAGATGTGAAGGGTCATTTTCTTCCATTAAGTTCTGTAATAAATTCTGTTTTACAAGGCTAAAACTATGCTTTTTATGATGAGTTAGAAAGTTAGGTTCTTCCAGGAGCTTCTGCTTGTATCGTGCTATAAACTGACTCCACAGGAAGCTTATGGAGCCTTGTCTGCTGGCTTAGTCCTCCCAGAGAGGTACCTGGGAGAGGTAGTAAAAAAACTTCCAAAAAAATCAGAAGAGTTACTTAATATACTGAAATGATTTCTTTACAATTTTTTTCCCTGACATCTCTATTAGTCATATTGTGCAACCATTTTTGACTGAGCACTCACTTGTCAGCATTATATTCTTACTTAAACATAATGTGAGCTTGTTGTGAGCAATAGTATCCAGTACTTTAGAACTTTTTCTTATTTTATTGCTGTTATAATACCTGAGATAAATTTTCCAGACCTGTCACAAATATGTCTTTCTGAAGTCTTAATCTCCCATTACCTTGATTCTGTCTTTGTTGAATGGGGATAATTTATTTTATTTTATTTTCATATCGACTTTTGATTTAGCTTTTAAGACAAAATGTATTTTTTCAGTAGAAGTTGGTTTAGTAGGGATTATAAGTGGAAATATGTAGGCATATGCAGGCTCATCAGTGATGTACACTTGTTAATGTTGCATTGTCTGCATAGGAAAGACAAGCATAGAAGATAAAAGTACAAATAAAATCAGCAATGTAAAGGAAATCTTAATTAAAAATGGAAACATGCATTTTGCTCTATCCTGATATTCTCATAGGGAATTGAATTCGCTTTATCTGAGATTCAGTCTGCAAATGTGTATTAGTCAGAGGAAGATGACAGCTCTAAAAGTTGGTGGGTTTTCAGTCAATTATCTTTAATTGCACCTTTGCAAAATATAATGTATAAAAGCATTCTTTTCCCACAGTTTATGTTTTCCCATTGAGTATTTTTTAAAGATAATCATCTTGCAAATATTGTAGTGGAGCAATCCAACACCCAGGAAAAAAAATCTGCATTCTTAATTGTAATGATCATTAGAATTTCTGAAAAAGTGGACAACAGTGAACGTTGTTTGGATGGTTGTAGGAGATGAAGGCTTTACTGCTTCAGTATGGTCATGGGAGACCACAGCCTCACAGTTTAAATCTAGGCATTAAAAACACAGTAATGGATGTCAGTGCAACTAGTGTGTTCCAGCATGTTTAAGTGCCTTGTTGAACTTGGGTGTTATAATAATTTGTAACTTTAGAGATTACAGAAGCTAGTTCCTATAGAAGCACTCTTACAGCAAAATTACTTTCAAATTATATGATTCTCCAACTATATTTCCTGCACAATTCAGGCCTGCACTTATGCCAGAATAACTTTGTTTTCATATACAAAGAAGAATAATATAATCTTGGCATCCAGGGAATGTTTTTTGTTAGTTTTGCGAAGGACAATGGCAAATGCAAATACTGGAACTCTGATAATCTAGTTTTAAAGACGATCATCCAAACAGTGGAAATCTATTTTATTATGTATGGAATTTGGATTTTCTTTTGATCCATTTCTCTTGTCATTTTCAGACTTTATATAGGCTTCTCAAAGTTTTTCAAGCTTCCTAAACATTTTAGGAAATAGCATGGATTTGTTTTTCCAAACTCATAATGTGGATATGAACACCATTGAAAATTAGTGAAATATCCTAAGCAGCTCTTTGAGAGGTTAGTTGCTACCCACACCTCAGAGCTAGTCTGTAGTATTAGTAGAGTGAGCAAGTACTACTGAGATCCACAGTTGCTTCCCCACAAAAAATTTGCTGCACTTGCATATTGCTATTAAATGGTCATAACTTTGAAGGCATTGGGAAGAATCTGGCAAGAACTGCAAGCAGAGCAAAACAAATAGTATGATTTCTTTTGAAAAACTGAAACCACCTTGGCTGTCATTAATATTTGTTTCTTTTTTGCTAAATTGAAAACTTGCTTCTTAAATTTACCATTTCCTAATGAAGATGCAGTTCAAAAGTAGAAATTAACTAAACCGGTTGGATCTCAGTTTTTTTTAATTATGCATATTATCTATGGTAATTAGTAGAAAATGGTGGTCATAAAGCACTTTTATTATTGTGGTTACCGGACCATGAATTTTCTCTGTTGCTCTGGCAAAAATACGTATTATAAATATTATCTACATCTGGGAAGTTAAAGAATGCTTTCCCACAGACTTCCTTTGTGTTTGGACTGAAGTATGATGTATTTCAAACAATCTGAAAAGTATTTAAAACAAGCTTAGAACAGGATGGGATGATTGCCAGGCCATTACAGTATAACCTTTATGCAAATTTTACTTTGACACATTTTTGTGACAGTGTTCAGCAATAAATTTTAAAGGCTGCCAGCATTGTCTAGACTGCAAACCAAGAGACTGTTGCACATCAAGTTATGCATTAGTTGGAGTTGAGCTACCTAAAATGGTCATGAATGTATTTGTATTTATACACGCTTGCTTCATAGTCATGCACTATCACTTCACCAAAGTGATATTACGCACTTCCAGGAACCACTGTAGAGAGCTTTAGTTTCATGCAGTTTATACTTAGAAAATTATGATTTTTCCAGGCTTGCAATAATTGGTCAGAAGAAAACTTCTAAACCATTTTTTTTTTAATTTTGTTTTTAAAATGAATCTTTAAAATGTTCTGACTGCTATGGGCCAATTATTTGCTGTCTGTAGTCTATATATTCTCAGTTGTAGGTGATTTAAATGGACCAATGACCACTTTCTAAAATGCCACCAGATTTGTAATTAACACCACATTTTTGAGGGAAGCTATCTTGGAAGAAATGGTTTGGTATAGTACATAAAAACTAAATTTAACAGTGAGATGTGGAATTAAAGCACTTGGGCAAAACCTTATGGGTTACATGACATCACTATCCACAACACACTTTTCCATTGCTTATAGAAAAATATAAAAAGAAGATTTTGTTTCCTAGAACTGTTCATCCGGCACTTTCATGAGCATGACGTTCTCTTTGAATGAACAATCAAGTGAAAATGGAGGGGTCTGAGAGGCACACACAGATACAGCTTCCATCAAAAAACAGTAAATGCAGCAGTGACCTGGCAAGTCAGTATTAGAGTACTTCTGCCTGTTTTAAAGAGCCTTTGAAGCCATAGCTATGGCAGAGCAGGTTTTCCAGCTCAACCCTCTACTGCTGATATGACCTGTGCTATAAGCAAAAGCTTTTCTGTTAGTGGTGCTGTGGCTGAGGAGGAGGCAGAGGAGAGGAACCCACCCTGGTCAGCTCTGGGAGCTGAGGCTTTACAGCAGTGAGGTCTTTGCAATTGCTATCAAGAAGTATTTGGCCGTAGCTATATTATTAGTATAGCGGTGAGTAAGTCCACAGATATCTGACCAATTTCCATGTTGTAGTTAAAAGAAAAAAAAGCAGAGAGAACCCCTCCATGGGCTGAACTGCAACAGGGTGGGAACCATCTACAAAGTGTTTTCCACAGGGTGTTGGTTTTGTTTGGCGTAATTTGTTTTTTTGTCAGGTTTTTTTTCTTGCTTCCCAATGTGGTAGTACATAAGACTGAAACACCGTAAAATGCATTGCTCCTGCTTATGCCCTTTTACTTCTCTCTCTTAATGGTAACATAGGTTTGTAAAGACAAGGGAGTCTACACCACAGACAAGGTCTACTGAATAAGGCTTTACAAAATGAAACAATACTGTTTCTGCTGCCAAAAACTATTCCAAGCTCCAGAGGATATGGCCTAAAATGGTTATGAATTCAAATTTAGAGGGATATTCTTCCTTCTATGAAAAAAAAATTCCAGGCAGCACTATAGCGTCTCTCTATATGTATGTGTTGATTGTGTGCGCTGGGGTAAATGTATGGCAAATGTAAACCAGATCCTCGCTCTCCTTCATAACTCTGTCACAGCTGACGTCTAATGCTTTTACAACAATGGAACATAAGGAACTTAGCTTACACTACTCTAATGAAAAATTGGCTTACTGAAACATGAGGATGTCCTTCAGTAACGTGCCATGTTACAGCAATAACTTTCATATCTTAAGTTTCACATTGTTTTTGCAGTCTCACCTTACATGAGAGTTAGAATAGCAAATGCAATATGTAAAATATTTATGTTAAATGAAAGTTTATTTATCCTTTCCTGTGAGATGCCTCCTTCCCAAATAATTTTGCACACATCAGATTTCTATTTGGATATCCTGAGTGTCTTATTCATTTGGACAGTTTTGCTTTCACATATAAGATATAATTTAATATAGAAATTAAAAAAAAAAAATCTTCAAGGAGCTGATCCTGTTCTTGTACATGTTTTAATCTTTTGGGTGGTATCCTCCTCAACCTTCTGGAAAAAAAAGCTCACAAAAACAACTCCCAGTTGATGATGTTGTCTGATTCCAGGTCTTCCTTAATACTGCTAGTAACAGAGTCAAAGATAATTTGGGGAGAAATTCTTCCATATCTCTGCCTTGGTCAATATATTCTGCAGGATTTGTAATTTAGCACATTCCTCAGGCATTTTTGTAAGCTTTTAGAAAAGTTCTATTGTAACACTTACTGCAGATTCTTTGCAATATAAGTTTTAAATCAATCGATTATATTTTCTTCAGACTGAAGTCTATGAATAGTTATTGCCATGGGGAAATCAGCTTTAATCAGATTCAGAAAGAATACATATATTCTTGAATTTTGCTCCCTTGGGAATAGTAACTGAAGCCTTAGATTAGAATGTCAATTAATTCTTTTCTACGTCATCCACACTCTGTCAGACAAAATAAATCCTTCTTCATCCCACCTATATTCTTCTATTCTGCATAAGATCACTGATTCTTCCTCCTCACTCCTGATTTTCAGAAATGCTTTCTTCACCTCTCTATCTGGCACCCCCCCACCCCCATTTCATATAGTAAGCTCAGTGTGCCAACATTAAACTTTTTTGCCTTTTGGAGCTTATGCCTATAGAAGGGAAAGATCACTCAGCAACAGGAGAATGCTGTGTATTTTTCTCTTTGCAAGCATCATCATTTCACAGGGTTTGATTTTGGGCTCAAGGCACCAGCCGAGGAGAGCTCTGCTGTCACATGAAGAGCTCTGCTGTCACATGACAGATTAGGAAGTAAATATGAAGCTGTTGGAGAAAAGGATGAGCAGCTTCTACAGCTCTGGCTCCACTTTGGTATGAGGGGGAGAGCTGTCCCAAACACCCTCAAGAGCTGGGGTTGTAGCAAGGATAATAGTTCCTACTCCCTTACCTAGCATTCATTCCTACAGTTGTCTAAAATCTCTACTCAAAACCATTTATGAGACTGACAAAAACCTAACTGTTTTGTATCCTTTTCACCACTTCTTTAGCATGTATAATCTGCAGTGACTTGGTCCCTAATTCTGGGCTTCCTCTCAATCCTTTCCATTACGCTTAGTTCGTGGAGGACAAGCTCTCTTGTGTCAACAGCATTGCCTCATGAAGCATAATAATGGCAGTTTAAATGTCAGCACTGTTAGTCATTGATGATTGTCTTGGGGTTTAAGGAGAAATTTCTTATTTTCTAGATGATGTATTCAGAGGGAGTGTTTACTAGCAGCAAAGTATAATTGTGAGGCTTTGATCTTTGCTTTGAAATGTCTTTCAAAGTGCAAAGAATACTCATCTATGCTGAGAACAACATTAGAGGCTATTTCTGGAGTTAGCCCAGGATTTTGAAGGTGAAAGGACACTTCTCTAGCTCTCTCAGCAAGTCCCTGGGAAAGTTAAAAATAAGCCTTGCTGAAAAAAAAAAAAATTGGCACTTGTTATTTGAGAAAATTTCTTTATTCCAGGAACTGCCTCATGTAGCAGAAATTTATTTACCATCTGTGTAGACTTGAAAAATTTTCCATCTTACCAGATACACAACTGAAATAGCAACAGATTTTCCATCCCTATGCTTTCCACCGACCTCTGTTTTAAGAGAGTGCTGCTGTAGAAACTTCTGAAATTTTTATGTTCTCCTTAGTAGGGGTTGCTCAATTATAGCTGATCAGTTAAACTCTAAAGTTCTGGTTGTGAACTCTAATGATGATGCCTTACTCTTGCTAAAGCCTGTCGCTTGAGGGAGGGAAAGGAGGAGCTCACAGATCTAGTAGCTGAAAGTATGTGCTTACTTTGATATTGTTACAGTTGTTTTAATTGCTGTTACAGCAGTGACTTTAATCAGAAAATAGTCACATGAGAAATGAATTTGTTTTTCTTTGAGTACAGATGTACTTCCTTAATTTCATAGCTCTGCAACTGCAAGGGGAGAAAAAAAGGTTTTTAAAAAAAAAACAACCCACGCTGAATCTTGAAGTAAGTGGTCCTTTAAAATATGAAACAACCTGTCTGTAACTCTGAATATCACTTCTGAGTATTTATATAAATACATAATTCAGAAACCAACACAAACAATTCCTGGAAGACAGAAAAAGGAAAAAGACATCAGCAACAGATATCAGGGTACACAAGCTTAACTCTTGTTTGCAGTCCTTGGGGATTATTTTTTGTCTTCCATAAATTCTGTGGATACATTTTACTTTTGCTTTTATGCACATCAAGGATCCTCCAGAACTATGGAGGCTCATCCTTACTTGACACTTAGATGTTTTGTGGTCCTATCTACCAAAACAATACTTGTATGAGTAACGATCTTGGTGTAAAAGGCAGACGTTAAAAGCTTCCTCTTAGAAATCCAGCAGTCTGATTTGCTTAAAGAACAAAAAAGCTATCTGCCATTCTTATAATAATTGCATCTTTTTTTTCTGTCTTACCTATTTTTACCTGCCTCTGTGTTCATTATGTTTACCTTGAAGGGCCTATCACAGATACTTTTGCTCTCACAATTCTGCATCTTTGAACTGGTAAAATTGAGATGTGACATTGTTTGAACTACAAGTATTACTGAACCTTTTAATCTGGCAATTTTGATCTGTGTTTTAAACTGCATTCTGACTATTTTTAGACTTTTGTATAACTTCTATTTGACTGTATATGGTAAGGTAAGCTATTTCATGTTTGAGAAAAGTCATGTAATTGTGAAAAAGAACAGGTGTAAATTTTAAGCCGTTTTATATTCTTTTTTGTTGCTGCTAAATCATCTACAGCCTCAAAATGAGGAAGTTAGAATTTATATTCTCAGCATGTACCACATGTTATTCAACAATCAAAATTTTAAAACATAATTTTCTGTTCCCAGAGAAGCAGAAGTTTTTACTTAGGTTTGTGCTAGTGGGTTAAATCCAGGAGCATGCCTTTGAAAGTGAGTTTGTCTGGTGTGATATTAAAGCATGATAAGTGACTTTGTGAATGGTAGTGCAGTTCAGTGTGGATTGCCTGATTAGACAACTGCATGGCTGATTTGACAGATGCTAATGAAGTGCTTCACAAAGAAAAACTGAATTCTAGGATTGCTAATAGCCAGTGAAATTGGTTTTTTGATACTAGAAAGAAAAAAAGGATCACAGAGGGTAGCAGATTCACACCTACACAGTGCAAGAGATACAAATTGAAAGACTAGTTATCAGATGTAGTCACAGTATTGTACACTCCCTTCACTTGCAATGTGAAGATGTCTGACTGTCCTCTACCCTGACCACATCGACCGCAAGATACATAATTGTAATAATTGGACAATATTAACTATCAACAAATCTTCTGAAGTCAGATTTTTTCAGAGAGATCAATACATTACAGTTTCCTTTTAGCTGAATTTTATAAATATTCCCTGGTAGAAGAATATGGGTTTCTGACGTGAGGTACAAAATTTAGCCTCTAGACAAACTATGCAGTCTCTTGAGATTTTAAAAGTTTTCATTTCAGCTGTCTGAAATATATCAGATCCAATGTAAAACTAGTGAAGGATATTTTCCCCCTATACTTGTGCTTTCTAGTTCTCTCACTAATTCCCAGTAGTCTTGTGGTAATGTGTTCATTCTGTTGGCCAGCTGTTCAACTCTCCATGAGTGCATCCTCCTGATGTGCATTTCTCAGTGTCCTAGTCCACTTCAACATAAAACTTTTTCAAAAGCAAATCTATATACCACTGGGGATCTAGACAGGGAACATATTGGAAGCATAATCGAGCTCAGTTTGGATAAGTAATGAGTGAGGAAATAGCAAATATTGCTCAGTATAAGCACTTAACTGCTCTTAATATGTTTTTGAAATAGAAACGGAGAGAGGCTATGTCTTGTATACTCGGGATTTTTTGTCTCTGACACAATTAGCTTGCTTTTGCTTTTCTTGATTACTGTTTGTAGTAGAAGGGAACTTCTGTAGGCCCTTGGCAGTATGGCTTTATAGTAAAGCAAATAATATCCCCCACCATTGCCATTGGCATTAGCTTCAGTCTTGGATAAGATTTGAGGCTCACAGCATTGTGAGCCTCAAAGGTAAGGTTTGACTGTATGGGGGAAATAGGAAGTGCATGAGGGCACTAAAACAGAAATAGCTAATTTATTCCCTCTTGGAACACATTTTTCAGCAAGAGTGGCTCATGGCATTATTAAACACCTAAGTTTTAAGGGAGCTGAAAATAGCGATATTTTTAGCCCTTTTATTACCCCGGATTCTTCATGACAGAAGAGAAATTCAGTAGCTAGAAATCATTGCTCTCTCCTGGTCGTGCCAAGGAAGTTGGGGGTGGGAGGGGAGCGTTAATCAAAAATGCAAAGGAAATGTTTGTTTACAGTTTATTTTAAGATATTTTTTTTGTTCCTTGTGAAGCCTAACGTTTGATTCAGTGGTATACAGTGCTTGGATTCAATTTGAAATGTAATTCTGTACAGATAGGGAAAAAAACTCTGTTGTGTGTAGGATTGTGTAATAGTAACTATAGTTTACAGTGGGTATTTTGGAATTGAGCCATCTATCTAATTTGGATGCTCTCTCTTATTTAACATCAACTGAGATTTACACCCAGGCAACAGTTCCAGCAGGCACCACAAATGTGGACTGTGACTTAACCCAGTACTGCACGAGGAGGCTCTGTGTTGAGAAGAATCTATGGCATCTACTTGATTACATTGTTGGTCATTCTCTGCCTGAATGGTTCCCATTACTCCATGACAAATAGTAAGATTTGTCATCTCTACCATGACCAAAACATAAAATTTTCTACCTTTCTCTGGGAGTTCTCATGTTGCATGTGTATGTATTATGTGGCAGTGGTTTTGATCATTTTTGGCAGTGTGTGGAACAGTGATTGTATCACTTCACATGTTTTATAGGGAAAAAAACATTCATTTGTTCTAGTTCAGTCTGTGCTGTAGAAATTATATCCATCAGTGTATTATTTGTGTTTTAAAAGGCAGTATGAGATTTTCTAGGAATAATCATTGTAGAAGCTTTGTGTTAAAAACATTATATAGTATTTATTACATAATCTCCAGTAGATAACAACATCAGTAGAAGCATGAATAAGTCAAAATAGAGAAGCTGTATCATTTATCCTCAGTTAAAAGCAGAGATAGTGTTAGGACTTGAGAGTTGCTTGAATTCCAGTACTTCAATAAACTTTGAGGTATGTCATGCAGGCGAAACGAGAATTTTATTATTATGCATACTTTCAGTAGCCAGTAGAATCATGTTAAATATGTAACTTATAAAAGGAATACACCAGTTGAAATAACATAATGTACAGGAACTAAGAGAAAGACAGACAGTAGGAAAAGAATTTGGCTGTGTTCTGGGGATTCTTGTGAGCTTAAGCCTATTGACTGACTTTTGGAAGCCAGAAATTTTGAACTGTCACTGAAATCTGTTAATAAATAACTATATAATTATGCTTATTAATTAAAGCTTTCCTTTGGAAAAAAATAGGAGTGGATCACTTCAAATGGGGACATGTGGTCTTTCAGGAGTGTTTTCATTACTTCTGCTTCTGCCAGATGATTAAAGAGAGTTCTCTTGCTAGGTGCTGGGGCCTTCCACATTTCCTTGGTTTCGCTGAGTGTCAGAAAAGATATTTTCTAACTAGTGATGGAGATATTTCCATTCTACTTATTGTCAAATGATCTGACTCACCTGGGTCAAGATATGGCCAATTGCATGGGGAGGCAGTAGCATCAGAAAGGATGGTTGTAATGGCAAGGAGGATACAGGCAGAAAAATGACAAATCTGGAACAGTACCCATGTATCACTTATGGCTGTACCTTTGCAATCCGTATCCATCTCAGTCATACAGAAGCCTATTCTATGTCACAGATTCATTGGACATGGCAATTGCACTGTAATCTCTTTTTATGAACAATAAAGGGGTTTTGTGACTGCGGAAATATACTGATGGAAGGACAGGGAAAAATTTATAAAGAAACAACAGGTCTCTAGTGATAACATTTTACTTTAATGGACTGCTTCATGTGAGCCAGAGCTCCTACAATTAGGCAGTCTTTGCTAAATTACACTGCAGTGGAATTTACTAACTGGAACGATAACGCTTGTTCCTTAAAGGAAAAGCTCAAAAGATTTGACAATCAGCTCTCAGAGGAGTCCATTGGTTATTTTACAGCTGTGGAAAAAAAACAGTAAAGACCTTATTCATTGACCTAGCTATCTGACAAATCAGGAAGAGATCAGTGTCATGGAATCTTTTTGAAAAGACCACCTCCTGACACTGGGAAAGATCCAGATGAGGTCAAAACCCTCAGCTTCCTGTCTCAGAAAGGAAAAGGAGAAAAAAAAAATCTGATAAACATAAAGCTACACAGAACTGGTTTGGAAATCTCTAGAGATGGAGGGAGCAGAGGAAGAACATGAAAAACAGAAAAGAATCCTCTTTTAAAATGTAGCAAGACAGTACATGCATTCAACAAATATCAAGAAAACTCTGATTTACATTTTTTTGCAGTTTGATTACACTACCAGAAATGAGCCTGAAACATGAGAACGACTAATGAAACATCCCCCAACAGACACAATCATAGCAAACACAGTCATTCCCCCAACTAACCAGAGCATTAAATGCACTTCCAAATGCTACCACTCCAGGGATGAATCAGAGAAGCAGGGTTGAAAACAGAGGGCAACTTAGCCCAGTGGCCCACTGTTGCTTAGGTCAAGTCATTCTTTAGTCTTGGGAAAAAATGATTATCCTGTCTATCATTTTCACATCCTTAAAATGGAGTTAATATCATTTTCACTTGTTTTTTGGAATTTTGTATTAATAGGTCTATGAAGTTGCTTGATACACATAGGTGGAAGTTCCTCAGGAGCCTTAAAAACTGTCTTTCAGAGCTGCAGTATTGTTCCTGCTTATTACACTTCCTTATATTTAAACTCAATTTGTTCCCAGTGAGGAAAATTGTCCCAGTTTTGCAGCACCCAATACTTTAAAATCAAATTTAGGTGAAATTTAACAGTCCCATCACTTGTAGGTGTGCTCTTACTCATTTGCTTGTGCTTTCTGTCTCTCTGAGCTCTCCGTACAGTAGCTTGAGAAAACAATGACACTTTTCTCAGTGCCCTTTTCTGTCATGCTTCTTCGCAAGCAAGTGTTCCTTTAAGCTTTCCACTAGTCTCTCTTCTGTTCAGGAATAACATGAAAGCTCAGCCTTTTTTTTTGAGAGTATATAAGTATCAATGTGACTATTGAACTTAATTGCATATTTAGAGATATTTGTCTTCTTAAGCAGAAACACGTGCTGAGCACCTGAGCCCTGGACAAGGGAAAAAAAACCTCTCAGAATGAAATGGCTTCTCCTGGGCATGGTTATCATGGGTGATACACACAGCAGAAGGATGCAAATCAGCTTGATGAAATCCTAATTTTGTTCCTAGCAAACTCCCAGTTACTTCTAAGGACCTCAGGTTTCACCTACAGTCATCTCATTGTCTGGGCCTGATAATAAGCCTTATTACCTCATTTTTTTAAATGAAGAAGAGTCAAATGATATTTTTCTCATGTTAATAAACACACTAACTTAGTGAAATTGATGTATTTACATTTATGTATCACATTCATATGTGAGGAAGTAGCATTTAACTCTAGGGCTTATAAACTGCAGTTTATAAATATTTTATATTGGAAATTCTAGAATGATTATGCATTTACCGTTCTCCCATGTGTAGGACATGTTTTGTAATACTAACATTTATTTTAATATTCAATTTCTATACAGTAAGAAATATTTTTAGATTCCAAATGTCCTATTCTTCAAATCGAGCAATCAGTGGTCCAGCATCACTCATTGTAAGGTACCCTGAATGCACTTGAAGTCTTCTGTGTTCTTGGTGCTGTTCTTCCCTGGGGACGCCAGCTGTTGGGGACTATAAACTCACTGCAGTTTGCCTTGGCATGGGCTGTAGACTGAGTCAGGTTCTTTCCCCAGATGTGTCTTGCTGTGTATTTCTGCTATGCATTTCTGAGACTGTAGTTTCACTCTTTTGGCCTCACTTGTGAAACAGTAGCCAGAGTTTTCATGCAATGTTTCTTTCTTCCCTGGAGCTGATTCTGTCATGGTGTGTCTTATGATAGGCCAATAGAAGTTGGCATACACCACAGATAAAAATCAAGCCCAATAACCTAACATTAAATACTTATATATATAATAGTGTAGGGTTGGCAATTCTTCAATTCTACTGAGATAATGCAGTCATATCTCATGAGATAATGCTTGATTAAATTGGGAGAAAAATACTGGAGTACATTTAAATGCTCTCAAGCTAGTTATCTCAAGTTCTCTAATAGAAACATTTTGATTGTATGAGGACATAGGCTAATCTCTGCCAGCTGCTCTGTAGTTAACTATTCCAAAAGTCTCATTCTCCCTTCTCAAGCAATTTTTTTTTTTTCTCTGTAGACATATTTCATGCAAAAGCTATGCGGACCTTTAAAGATGTTTTACGTTTTTGTCGCAAGATGTGGTGACAGTGTTTGTTTCTTTTAATATCAGGAAACTCTACATCTAAAAGGTTTTTTAAAAGTATAGCAAAACATCTTGTTATTTCTCCCTTTATGAATGGCAATAACCATACAGCTGAATGGTTATTACAGGAATATAGAGAGTATATAAGACAGAGTAATGATACTGTTCCATCATACAGAAGATGAACTATTGTTTTATAAAGAAAGTGAATTTTCAATCAAGAATGTGTCCATTCCTTTAATTGCTCACCACATTTACTCATTACCTGGAGGTGTTTCTTACGGATGCACCTAGAAAGAATAGGTATAGAACCAGTGTTGCACTACTGTTTTACACAAGTTTTGAAGTTACAACCGATAGATGTCCTTTTCCCAAAGATTATATACTCCAAAAAGTACAGTGCTATTTTTGCCTAGTGTGTTTACTTAACATGCATTTACAAGGGTAAATAAGATGGGCTTTAGCAATTTTGTAGTTGCATTTCCAACTGACAGCTTGTAATGCTCCAAGTGTATTTTCAGGAAAGCAAGGCAACACTTTTAAATGTGGAGTATGCATATATATGTTTGAAAAAAAGATCTGTTTGAGAAATATCTCATTACCCAAAATCACTGTGTTGCACTGGGAGAGTCTTCTAAGATTCACATTTCTGAACTATGAATCATAGTAAACTCAGTCAGATTTTACTCCTGAAAAGCAAAGGATCAAATCCAAGATGAAGTGGCATTTCAGCTTGTTATCAACAAAATCTTATTTGATGAGTAAGGAAAATAAGGTAAAAAAGTGTATACAAATGCTTCCATTCAGGGCAGATTTTAAAACAAATGTTTCTACTTCATTCTGTAGCGGTTTTGTATAATTTTCTTGAGGGCATGCTATTGTTACTGCATCGTAGCTTAATGATTCATTAAACTTCTTTTCTACATATGTAAGCAGACACTTCTTAGTGACATACCCTAGGCTGCCTATTGCATAGCTGCAAAGGGGAATGAGTCACCTGGAAAAGAAGCCAGCCCAGCTGAAATAGTGTTCAAACTTCATTTTTATTTTGTTTTAAACAAAAGCTTAATAATTAAAATGGCATGTACTTGTACATCTTAAGAGACTGAAAGACTTAGAATGATCTGAGATTTTCATACAAATATAAGTGCAAAATGTTATCCAGGATTTGAGATTTATGGATTTTTAAGCATAACATTTTGCTTAAAAGATTTAACATTTAAAGTGTACATTTATAGCATGGAATATTGAGATATGTAGATGAGAAACACTAATGTATACAGTCTGCTTCCTACCCCAGTTATTCATGGGTAATTAATTTTATCAACACTTATGGAAACTTGTCTTTTTTTTTTCAGTTCTACAAATAGTTGTTATATGTATCTCATTCTGATACTGTTCCCACTGGTAATAGCTAGATTCCAAAAATCTGAATTTAACTCACTAAATCATATTTGATTTCAGTAACACTGACTGTGAAGAAACAGCAAGCAAATTGTTCTGTTAACTTGAAGCATTGACCTACTGAAAATGCAGTTCAAACAGAAGATAAGAGTTTGTGAAAATCAGGTCAAATTAATTGCTGGGCTTTCAAATCTAACTTCACAGTTACAGGAGAAAAAAAAAGATCATTCTTATGTTCTGCTATTTCTTAATCTTATAAGGCGGATCAGGGTATCATACTCTTGACTTAAATCATTAAAAGTCCAGCAGGTACAATCCTTACTATTATTGGTAAGCCCAAGAATTACAGTACTTTCACCACTTTCACTTAGACAAGTCTCTAAATGCATTGAATTTCTATAGCACTATCATTGTTATTTAATGGTAACACCCCATAGGCCCACTAAAGTGCTCTAACTGATCTAAAAACATCACATTATGAATTTTTGGAGGTTATACTTGGACTTCAAAGAACTGGCAGGGGCTTTCCCATGATGCTCATTAACAGTAAAGAAAATATTTTTACATCTTTTAATTGTATCAGTTCTAGTATTAACTATAATCTGTCCCATTTGTAGTTATAGATTACAGTACTTTTACATTATTTGAAACTTAAGTAATACAGCATCAGTCTATGAGTTTCTCCCTAAACACCCTGGTTACTGACATAACTGTACTATACTCCTTCATACTGCTTTACTCACTGATTTTTCACTGTTTTTACTCAGATGAGGCTTAAATCAGACATTAATTTCCATACTGCAAGAGCTATGGCTCATTCAATAGGTCTGTTTTGTATATTGGACTTGGCAAGAATTTTCCTCCTGTTCCCATAGTGCCCACATTTATACCCCTTGAAAAGTCCAGCTGACTCATCTGGGGACGGTGCTGACCAACCTGTTCTGCTCAGTCTCCTTGTTTCCCTGAGTCCTGCGATTCCCCTCACAGACTGGCAGCTCTTCTCAGAACATCCCAGATGTTTCTCCTTGGATTCTGATACTACAAGGCCGTCTTTGGCGTTAGGCTCAGTGCTATTAGACAACTTTTGTTGTTGCCTAAATTATGATCTCAATGTAACTTACTCATCTCAATGTTTCAGTTTGCCTGTGTTGTTTCATTATAACTTCATTAAACGTCCTCTACATCTTCGTGTTAATACACAATTGAACGGGAAGGCACTGTTATGAACATGAGACGTTAATCAGGTACTTTCTCCAGGCTCTCCTACTAGCCTTCATCCAATAATATTGAGTATGGATTACACATTATCCTAATTGCAGAACTTGATAAGCTAGCCTATGAGGACTGTTCAAATGCAATTCAAGTGTTTCCTATTACCCAGATACTAAATTACCTCGTTCTCTCTCACCTGGGATGTTTGGGTTATTTTTGTTTTCTTTTTTTTTCACAGAAATGTTATCTCAAAGTAGGGTGACATCATTAAAAAAGACAGATTTACGGAGTTTAGGCAATTGTTTCTGATTATTTCACAAATTGTGTTCAATCTGCAGCCACAGATGTGTCATAGCAGACATTGACTTAGTTCTTACTGTGGCTTAGTGGTTATAACCAGGTGCTTGATGCAACTCTTTTATTGAAGTTTTTGCAGATTTAAGAGTCTTTCTTGTTTCCTCGTGTCTATGGCTATGCTCTTTTTTTGGATCAAAGGTGCAAAGCCAGGCCTAACGTGCCCCACAGCTGCTCTCCTATTCCCTTGCTTCATCAGTATATGCTCATTGGTTATGGCATCTCTGATTTTGCTACTGATTTTTATTCTTAGCTTCACCATTAATAAACCACAAATGTTAGACTCGTATTTTCAGTGACACAATACAGACTAACACACCATATAACTCGATGAGTCAGGGATATAAAGTCAAAAAGGACTTATAAACAAGATGTCCCTCCAGCACTTTGGCAAATCCTGGTCTCCGCATTTAAAAAGACAGTAACATGCTTCATGAGAAACGTTTATTTTGTAGAAACTCATTTTAATATTTCAAGCTGAGGAACTGAAAGGAGTCTTCATTGTGCGACTCTCAGTCCTTCCAACTATGAATTCCTCAAAAAGCAGAAGTATCGTGGAATTCACTTGAGGGTAGAAAGGTTGAAATAGAGCCATAATTTGTGAGCATAGCCTCTTAGTCCTAGAGCTTCTTGAAATCTATGTTACTGGTCCTTCAGCAAGATCATGTGGATTATTGGTTTATGTCTGGTAGGCCCATTTTAATAAAATTTGGTTAAGATTTTTCCACTGGCGTGAAGCAGAATGAAATAGGCAATAGGCAAGCTGGCATTTCTGAAAATGCTTGAATGAATTATGTAATTTGCTTTGATTATTTCTCCTTAACCTGAACTGTTGATACAGCTTTCATGCCATTAAGAAATGGCAATCACACCCTGCTGAATTTCCCAAAGAGATCCAATTAAATCCAGATGAATAAGTTTTCCCTGCAACATATTGAATCTCTTCTTGGTAATGTTCAATATTTAAAAAATATCCCTCACTATTTTCTGTTCATATCTGAACTTTTTCACACTTCATAAATCACATGAAACTTCAGGGTACTTGTGAAGTATAACAGAAAGCTCAAATTTTATTTTTTATTTTTTTTTCCTGAATATTACTGTCCTTTTCATCCTATCTTCTTGGCATGCAGGAGTTTTATTCCATCTGGTTTTTTTTACAATGCAGCGTGTTCATTGCTAGTAACATCCTGCTTGACTGTTTATAGTTGCCTATTTGTCCATTTAAAATTCACCAGTAGCGCAGTGCCAAGATCATAGCAAGGTGCTGATCGACAATACTGTTGTTTTGTTCATGTTGCAGTAACTTTGAGTTTATTCTTCCCTTTCATATCTTTCACTTTTGTTACTCATAAGAAGTTTTCTTTTCTTATGGTTCTATCGTCAGGGTTTATTTTTACATTTTCAAAATAAAATCTTACTACAAGTCTAGTACATTTCCTACTGTTATATTCATTTTCAATGTTGTTTGCAGCATGTTCGGAGATTTTGTAATATTTTTAGCCATAATTACTGGAATGCTCTATTTACTGAAATCTTCACTTCCAGCAAGAAATACAGATTTGGGAGGGGGAAAAATGAAAATCATTAAAACCATATTGCAATTAAAATATATTCAAATTGTTTTGTAAGAACGAAATCATATTCACTCAACTGTTTTGGAGAAGACTTTGGAATGGAATTCAAATTTGTTGAACATGAGTTGAAATGTTGCCGAAGAAGCCAGCGCCAGCGCAGATAAGTCTGCACTGGGGAAGGAGAAGGGCCGGTAAAGAGCTGGTTTGGGGGTTTGCGGCTTTTTCGAAGGCGGGAAAACGGCTCTCCTGTGCCGGCGGCTTGCGGCTGTGGGCGGGCTGCTGACATAACGTGGGCGGAGCAGCAGCAGCTGCGTCCGATCCGAACGAGGCGTAAAAAGAGACTGCACCCACCCGCGGTAAGAAGGCTCAGGAAGAGCCTGGGGCGGGGAAAGAGCGTGTGCGGCCAAAAGCCACTGCCAGGGAGAAATATGGCAACTCGGCCCGAGTTCCTGCGTGAACAGGCGCCGGTGCGGGTGTCCTGCTGCAGGGAGGGCCTGACCCTGGCACCGCTGGGAGGCAGAGACACTGTCTAGTGTGCGAGGTGAGCAGGTGAAGGGTTTGCTGAGCCAGGTGATGCAGCTGAAAGAGGAGGTGGAAAGGCCAAGAACAATCAGAGAATGTGAGAATGAAACAGATCGGTGGAGCCACATCCTGAGGCAATGGCAGCAGGTGAAGGCTCGACAGGTAGGCAGGCTGAGGGCCAGTATGGAATGTGAGAGGGAAATAGAGGCTTGGAGTCACACCCTGTATCCTGTGGTAGAAACCCAGCAGGCAGAAAGAGCCTCTGCTACAGCAAACTCCCTGTCCTCTCTCTTTCTCCGCCCAACTCAATGCAATGCCTTGGAAGACAGGGGGTAATGGCAAGATGATCCTGCCTGGCACAAGAGGTGCCGCAAACATGTTTGTCCAACAACTGCACTGCCTTCCCAGGTGCCACTGAGTAACAGGTTCAGTGCTTTGCAAGGGGAACAGAATAACGAGACCAAAAATTCTTCTGGCTTGGTGGTGTCATCGAGATCTAGTCGAACCACCCCATGGATCAAAACATCTGCAGTAAAGAAAGAGTGACGGGCCCTTGTCATCGGGGACTCGATTCTGAAGGGAGCAGGAGGCCCGATATGTAGACTAGACCTGCTACATAGGGAGGTTTGCTGCCTTCCTGGGGCCGGGGTCAAGGATATACAGAAAAAACTCCCTACTCTAATTCAACTCTGATTACTGCCCATTAGCAATTTTCCAGGTAGGCAGTGATGAGATTGCTACAAGAAGCCCAAGGGCAATGAAGAGAGATGTCAGGGGGTGGGAAGCACAAGTAGTGTTTGCCTCTATCCCTCCTGTTGCAAGGATTGATGAGGGGATACACAGGAGGAGCCTACAGATCAGTGTATGGCTATGTGACTGGCATCATTGGCAGATTCTATGACCATGGGCTGCTTTACAGGACACCTGGGCTGATGGCAAAAGATGGGGAAAGGGGGAAAAGGATCCTGGGTCAGGAGCTAGCAGCACTTGTAGAAAGGTCTTTAAACTAGACTCAGAGCGGGGAGGGAATAAAACTGGGCTTACTAGAGAGGAGACAGGGAGCGGCACACCAGTACCAGTGGGGCAGTGTAGTAGTAAGGTCCTACTGTCGGCTGTCTCAGTGGAGATGAGAGATGAATATAGTCACTATGCTTGAGATGTTGAACTTACTGTTTAAAAAGCAGTGAATGCTTAAAATCAAGTATACAAATTGTCCTCACTGAAATGTTCATAGAAATTTGATTTAGTAGCAGTTAAGTGGTGCGACTTTGGGCCTGCTTCTAATGATTCAGGTTAGAAATGCTAAAGGAGAATGAGTACTTGAAGTGAATGACAGAAAAATCTAAGCAGCAAACTATTTAGGGGAGAATGAATTCAAAGGTTCCAAAATTTAGTTGCAGAAGAATGAGGCTTTCAGAGTAACTTTTTTTGTTTAATTGTCTGTTACATGGTTTATGTGCTTTGATGTGAATGGATAGTCAACCCTACAGGCTAGTTTACAGGACAGTGTACATCTGAGCAAGCCCTCAGTGCTGTGCACAGATCAATCCCATTAAGAAACATTTAATAGCTAGAATAATTCCAGTGCACATAAACATATTTCAAAGGCATACATGAAATAGCTGAATATATTATAAAGAAAAGCGGAATTCCTTGTCTGAACCACAGACTTTCAGAAAATTCCAGTCAACCACTTACCACATGGTCAGACACTTAGCTTTGATGAGTTTCAGACAATATACAGAAGACAGATGCTTTTAAGGAGTGTCTGAGGTAAACAGGGGGTTTTTCTTGCTAATTTTTACCCAATTTGGGCTATTATCAGCTCTGAAGAGAGCATCTTGTAATTGGTGCCAAATTTCAGAGAACCTGACGTGACTGCAGCTTCTTGGCTATTTAATCCAGGAAGTATCTTATTTGTAAAATATGATGAGTGCCATATAAAGGGTCATCCAGCTTCCTTTGATTCTGTAATTTCTCAAAACCTCTGATTGTCCTTTATTACTACTCGCTAAGAATTCAATGAGAGAGTGTGCTCTGTGAAGATTTTTTCAAACTATCTAGACTCTTTTTCTTCATGTGACTGAAAAGGAAAAACAGTTCCCTTGATCAACTCTTCCACTCCCCACATGCTTGACTCTGATCCCATTTTGGGGAACTTGGTTTGCCTGTGACTAGAAGTCTGATATGAACATCTGATTTTGTTAACCCTTTTGTTGGAACACTTTTACTGAGGCAAGTTCTGAAAATTCAAGAGTGTTGAGTCTTAACCCAAACCTGAACTCTAACTTTGGCATGGACTTATTCACAAATGCAAATTTCCTCCTCATTCAAGATCAACATTTTTACCACCATCTCCTCAGTCACCAATAACAGTTCTCATAAATACCAATGTGCTGTGGATTGTGATATAAAACTACCCTTAGTTTAAAACTTACTGTGCAGAAGTAATTTAATAAGAAAGTAATTGTCACCAGGACAATCCCGTTTTCACATGGGAAAGAATGAGCTCTTTTTCAAGAAAACAAGGCACTTAAGCTCCTTTCACTGGGTATAAAAAATTAGCAATGAATTTTCTCATGCTATCATGTTATCCTACAAACTTATGATATAGAAAGTATCTCTGGCATTTCATCAGCTGCATAGATTGGCAAAGCTAAAGAAGGCTACATGAGTGCATTGAGGGGCAGGGGACAGAACTAACTGCTTTTTTTTTGATACTATGCCTTTCTTTCAGACCCTCAGCAACCCTCAGAAGCTACAAATGTGCAGACTCCCTTAAGTTCTTTGTCGTGATTTCCTGACAAAAAACATTTGAGAAGCCCCAAGACCCTACAACGACTGTAAAATCAGCATAACCCTGCCTGTAAAAACAAGGTTACGGTTACGCAGTCACTTTGCACCAACATAAATCCAGGCTTTGGGGAAAAAAAAAAAAATTGGTACAGCTTTTTGTCCTGCGTTTGTTTGGCTAGCACTGACGTTTGGATGGCTGTACAGAGAACCAGGCTAGAGAACTGACCATTCTCAGTAGTACCCTTTTTTCCAGTGACCATGTTCAGCTCAAACCCCCCTGCCTCACTACTGGAAAGTAGTGCTGGCACAAGGGGTCATTGACTACTGGAAGGTGTAGTAGGGATTTACTGTACAGTAGTGTACATCCATTCAAGTTTGTCCTGGTATTGAAAAGAATCTTCGCAAGAAATAAGCCAACAGCCTACACAGTCTATGGAGAAGCATAGCCAAAAAACTCATCTAATTGCTAGAGACAAAATCAAGTGGATTTGTATAGCTAACAGTCAGTCTTCAGGTAGTAAATATAGAGAAGCTATGCAGAATACTTAGATTTACAGCGAAGAGCTAGTCTTGAAGTGGTGTGGTGGGCAAAACTGGGAGGCAAGCAAGTAGATCTTTGAGCTTTGGGACTTTCAAATAATATCTGACTAGAACTTCTTCTGAATATTGTGCTTATTTGTAGGAAGAGAAGCTGTTGTCTCTATTCGAGATCTTATTTTTAGAGATTCATATGCTGTAAACACCATCACTGTTACAATTTTGGGGGGGAGGTGGGGAGAGAAGGAGGGAGGGTTATGTTGATTAAGCCCTGCAGTAAAAAGGTCATTCAGTTTTACAAATGTTTTTCTCTGTGTACTGACAACTAAATCAGTTGTGTCATGCAAGTCATGTGCAAACATAAGTATCGTTCTGAGAATGTGTTGCAGTGATTTTGTTGCAGAGAGCATTCTGCCTCTGAAAGAAACAGTGCTATTTTGAAGTTCAATTCCTAAACAAATTCCGTCTTATTGGAGAAGACTAAAATTCTCAGTTTCCCTCCTGTATTTGTCACAAAACATCTGCACAAGGAAAACATGGCTCTGCTATGCCTTCTGGAAGTTTGCAACAGCCTTCATCATCTATTTTTCCATCTGCCACTACAGTAATAGATAAATTCAAGGAGACTCAATGGTTTGTGATCAATTTGCTTACATATTCTCACATGCTGTTCCTTTCAGATGATACAATTTGGAATTTGGACTGGCCACAGTCTCACAAAAGTTATTCTTAATTCATTTGATTTCAGTAGATATGAAGACCCCTGTGAGTGATCGATAATTGGTATCAATTATTCTCTCTTGATTTACTTTGTATATTCAGTTTGATAAATCAAAAATTAGGCTTATACAAAATCACAAAGACCAGAGTGGACACCCTGAAGGGCAAACTTCCCTCTAATTTAACTGCACAGCTAAAACAAACCAAAATCAAACCAGCTCCCTTTTTAAAAATCTACAAAGTAGGCATATAAAATACAAGCGCACATTCACCTAAATAAATGAAAACGCATGCCAATAGACAAGTATTTGAGCTAAATTTCATAATGTAACTGATGCTGATTTCATTTCTGACAATTAAAATAGTCACTATTTCACCTTTTTTTACTCTTTGATTTACAGCATAATAGGAAAGCAGTGTTTACTGAAGTATTTTCTTGTTGATTGTACACAAAATTACTCGATCCAAGGTAGTTTTGCAATAAAATAAAGTTGCATCATCAGTTATCTATCACTCATATTCTATTTAATCACATTATTTTTGAGTCTGTTAATTAGCATTTACATTACTGTCATAATATTCTCCAGAAAGCAGAAGTCTTTCTCTTCTTAGCAAACAGAAATGGGGTCTAGCAAAGGTAAAAACTTGCTTTTTGTTTACTTTGTAATTCATAGCCATAAAAGTATAGTCATAAAAGGTGACTTTTAGAATAAGTACAATGCTAATTTACAAAAGATGATGAAGGAGGAAATTGGAAAGTAACTGAATATTGTTCATGCTGGATAAGGCACGATTAATGACATTATGCATAACTATATTTTTTCCAGCCAATGAAGACAGATTGTGTTCGTGTTGTTCTGTGCGCCTCTGTGGGATTTGAGTTTGGCAGATTTTCATAGTCATAATCCTGACATGTTCCTAAATCAGGAATGATTGCTGGGAGTTGGGGCTCATCAGGTCAGCTACTGTAAACAAGTGTAACTCCAAAGACAGAGAGCTGGATTTCACCCATCATCTGTAGTTTATGAAATTGTATTTCAAGTATAAGATAATTATACATTGGACATGGTGTGCCATTTATAGTTGATAATTTTATGTTTGGTTTTGTTTCTGTTGGTTACCTGAATTAGTGCCACCAATTATTATTTGCGTTAGTATTGCAGGAGACTTGATATAATGTTAAGACAGTAAATGACAGTCTGAGAAGTCTATGTTTTCCTGTTAATATCTACCCATGGTAATATGACATTAGCTAGAAAGCGACCCTGGTTGGCTTAGTTTCTCACAACAGAGCTGTTGTGTTTCAAGAGCAACCACATCATGGGTTACTACTGCCTGCCATCTCTGCTGAGTTAACACAGCCGTGTAATGATGATTTCTCAGATTGTTTTGCCCCAAGGTTTTTGAGTGATTTTCCATTCTTTCAATAGTGAATTGCTACATTTCATTATTAAAATAACATCTCTGCTAGATAGTTTACTTGTCTGACACGAAACATGGAAAACTACAGTCAAAATTGCCTGAGCTGAAATAGTGTACAGCCTACGGGTTGAGTATGTATTTAGGCAAAAATAGCTGTGGAAAGGAAGTTACTGAAGAGTATGATTTTGTTTAGATTAAATGATTTTGTTTAGATTAATTTAGCTTTGATTAATTTAGCTTTAGATTAAATTAGCTTTGAATCTAAAAGATGGCAAGTTTCTGCTGTAGAAAACCAGGTTTAATTCAGAGGATCTTATCTGTGAAAGCACATGAGTTTGAAAGATCTTGTGAAAAGTTAGGGAAATAGAGAAGCTTCACCTCACTTCTAGCCCTGAAATTTTCCAGCTGCTGGAACTTACCAGCTTGGGTATATTTGAATTGTATGTTCTCTCTCATTTTCTAACATGTTTTCCTCTTTACCCCAGAGAGTGAGGACTATCCCTGCAAGCACTATGCTCCACAAAAGGAGAAAAATGAGAAAACCTATTTTCCCAAAAACTTGAGTGAATGTGTAAGAATAGCTGTGTGCATGAGCATGTTTCCTCACCTCTGCATGTGTACGCCCATGTATGCTTGTGTTATTTGTTCTATTTTCCATCTATTCTAAACATTAGTTCAAAATTTGATTTATAATAGTAATATTTCTGTGATTCTTTTTCTGGTTTCTAGACCCTGTGTCAGAAAGCAATGGAGTGCTTTAGCTTCTCCATTGTTTTTTAATGTTCCCTGCAATCACACCAATATAATGAAGAACAGAATTCTACTGTGGTACTGTAGAGTGTAAAATTTAGAGAAAGATAAAATTCTTAGGTATTTTTGAAAGTTTGTGACCTGTACGCTGCAATATACAAGGATAAAGCTACACATATGATTTATACACCTGCCACTAAAAATCAGCAGATTGATTCCAAAATAGAATATTTTGCATTATTCTTTATTTCCAGTTCAGATGAAAAACTTCGCAGTATAAAATCAGTGATTTAATAACATTCTATTTTTCAAAAAGGTGTTTTTTAGCAAAGAAAGACCATCAGTAATTTAATGCCGTCTGAAACACATAGCATTAAGACAGGATTTTAAGACAGTCCAGCTGGCTGCAAATCAAGAATACCAGATAAAACTTAGGCAACTCCTTCCATAAAAGTTCCCTTTTGTTTGTGGGTAATCAAGCTCCGCTTCTGCAGTAGGCTTACCTCTAAAAACCAAGGTCTCCTTCTCAAAGAAATTATGAGCATCTTGGCACAAGTATGTCAGGGAGGAATGAGGCTGGTGGTACCCTGATGGCCAAAGCAGGGAGCTCCTTGGAGCAGGACATCCTCTCCCCTCAGAGGACCCCACCGTCACTAATGGTGTCTGCTGTGGTCTGGAAGCCAGCAGGTGTGTTGAAAGGGAGCACTTTGTATGGAATGTAAAACAGTGGCTACAGGAGAAGGGGAAAAATATACTTAGAGAATTTAAGGGTTTGAGAGAGCAAGGAACTGAAGAGTATCTGCTGCAAATGTTTTGCTATGCCCTGATTAAACAAAATGTATATATTCGTGGATGTGTTGTACTCAACTGGTTTCTTTGGTTTGAGTACATTAAATCCTTGTAACACGTTAACCATATGGGTATCAAACTGTTGAAACCTTAAAAAAAAGGGGGAGGAAGGTACCTTTCAGAAATACTCAAATTAATGCTGTCTTTGTACAGTGTTTGCAATTTATCCATCAAACTTTCAAAATGAAAAATATAGCATTATGTGCAGAAAATGTTACATTCAAAAATTGTCGGGTTGCTCTCTATGCAGAGTGCTATAGGGACATCATGTTAATAAACAACCTCGGTTTGTAAATGCAAGCAGAAAGCAGCTTGGTAGCAAAAAGACAAACAAGCTCTTGAAGATAAAGGAGTACATGGCGGGGGGAATAGCATTATTGTTTTCAGTAACAATATAAGCTCCAAAATGACTACATTGTCTACATGGCTGAATCTCATTTGCAGCCATGTTCTCAAAAATGTTTTCATTTTATTAGCATTGTTTGCTGACGATAGCAACAGGGCTTCTAAACTGTTTTCCTTGTAAAAAAAAATTGTATTTATTTTAATATGACCTTAACTTTTGGATTTTAATATTTAATTTAGAAGTAATTCAAGCATCCTTCATTCTGTTACATTCAGCATCAGTGCTTTCTTTTCTAAACATATGAATATATTAAAATTTAACTAGCTCCTTTATCATACCAATGAGGATAAAAATGAAAAGAAATATTTTTTTTTTCCAGTTCGTGACCTAAAGTATTTCCTCTTTGTGTGAAAATATGTTAAAAAAAAAAAATCTCCAGACAAAAAGTTTGACCTACTGTATATGATTATGATACACTCTCAAATTGCCCAAAGCAAATGCCTAAAGGTGGAAATTAAGATCCTAAGGGCAGTCTTTGACCAGGCACCTTCTAATGCCTGAGTTTTGCCTTCATAATGGTAAAGGTAGGATTTCTGTATAACTTTATACATATAATTTGTATTTTTGCATTCTAACTGTCAGTGGAGAAAAATGTGAGCAGTGGATGCAAAGGAAATACTGTATTTTCAAAAGAAAACAAATAAATTGCTAATATCTTGCTGGCTTTAGATCATCTCACACTTGAGTAATAAAATCTCAGAATATACACACAAGGGAGATACAAAAAGTACAAATAGGCTATAAAGCTCTTGGAAATTTATTAGATAATATCAAGGGTAAAACTAAATATATATTAATCTTATATTTATTTAGTATGTTGTATGCAATTTCCAACTCAAGATTACCTTTCTTATTTGTATGTGTTATATTTTTGATATAGTGTTTAGGATTTCATTTATGCAATTTAATAGTGCCCTGGCCAAACGGAAAGTGATTACCCTGTTATTCAGTAAATTGTGAAAAATAGAAACTATAGTTAGAATGTTAAAGCTTCTCATGGCAATGTTGATGTCAACAGCAGTCAGAACCGCAAACCATTGCTAGGACTTCTAAACAGAATAGCTAAATTCCATACTGATAATATTATTGTTTTCTGAAAGTGTTGTTTCCCTGCAAAACCAGACCATTATGTCAAGCCTGAATACCACTTGGAATAATACTTAGCCATCTCTTTATTTCAGCAAATTCTTCTTCAGCATTCTCAAATCTGCTGCATGCAGAGCAAGTCTATACTTTTTTTCCGGGATAAGGAAAACAATTTGCTTGGGGAACATTCCAGAATTTATTTTATGTCTTCATGTAAAATGCCTGTTATCTCTCTAGTCTGAAAAAATTCCAGAAAACAAACAAGCTAAAAAAACCCCACCCAATCACCACCACTCATTTTGTTGTGATGTGACAATTAACTTTTGGATTTTAAGTCAAGTGTAAGTTCTAGGTTGGTTAGCCTTTCCAGCAGTATATTTCCAAGAAAAACTAATAGAAACAAATACATATTCAGGGAATTGTGTATGAGGTAAGTTTTGGTAGCAGCGCTGGCCCCCTCTGAATGGGTAAACTGGCTACAATCTCAACCACTGTGGCAAATGTAGCCCCAGGACACAGAGGAGGTCTCCTTTGTTAGCAGAGCTAACAAAGTTTATTTGCTCCATTGGGCTTTCTCCACCCATGCAGATTAGATGAAATAACTGTTTCAGCATTCAACTTCAGACATCAATTTAACATCAGTTAAAATGGAGATGCATGGAGTTTCAATGAATCGTTTGGGGGATGTTTTCAGATTGAAAGGAAGCAAAACAACCCATTTCACTGATTGCTATGTTGTTTTGAGGTAATATTCTCTCAGAGTCATTCTAAACTGAGTTCAGATTCGCCAGGAGATCCTGCAAATTCATCAGCTTTTTCAGCAACCCAATCCAAAATATCTTGTTGTAATAAAAAATTAAATACATGATTTTCCTGGTTTTGGTCTTTGCCGTGATTGTTGTTCATAACTCAGCTTTGGACTGACAGATTTGCATTTCTGTTTTTCTAAGAGTTAATTAAGTAACCTTCATCATCTCTGTTACATAAAGACCATGTAGACTATGTTTTATATGACTATTTTGTCTGTACAGTTCCTTTAATTCTAGCAGAAATCACTTAATTCATGTTTTGAAACGTCTTTGAAGCAGTCTATAAAAAAACTGCTAATAGCATCCTAACTAACTAGAGGAGTCACTGTGCAACCTTAATAACCATCAGAAAAAGCTGATTTGGGCATTTATATTACCTTCTTGGACACAATGAAGTAATTATAACATCTTTGTTTCCAGTTCTTGAGAAAGATTTATAAAAATATTATTTTAAATGACTCAATGGAACTTCCTATTTTCTAACTTCTTATTAAGAAAATCCATACAGAAACCAGTGGGGGTTTTCGTATTCCTGAATTTTGAGGCAGGCTGGTTGGTGAACTTTTGTATTAACTCTTTACATAAAGGGAAAGGAGAGGGAGAAGCTCCTTGAGAGGATTATTTAGTTCATCTAACTGAAGAACTTGCTTTTTTGAGGATCTTCTCTGTCTCCGTTTGCTACCAACAGAATGTAGGGAAATAAGCTGCATAAACGAGGTGTTTAAGGCTGTGATGTGCATGCCTCTCACCCTTCCCTCTTTCCAGTCAGAGGACTGCTGATGCTGTGTTTACTACAGTGTTAAACTCTCTCATGTATATCAAGAATTTCCAACCAAGACAGAAATCTCTGCAAGAATTTACAAAAATGAGAATATTCTGCTTATTATTCAATGTACTTTCATGCCAAATTAAGAAACACAACTTTCTTAATTTAAGCTTGTTCATTCCAAATAATGCAATTTCAGATTTAGCAGTTGTGTTTTCTTTTCCTCAGGAAATAACAGAAGATCGGGATCGATCGCGTCTGGATTCAATGGTGCTATTAATTATGAAACTGGACCAGCTTGACCAGGATATTGAAAATGCTCTCAGTGCAGGCTCTTCTCCATCCAGCACCCCAACATACAAACGGAGGCATATACCTGTAAGCCGGCTTGCTTAATCTTTCTTTTTATTCTAAGTAGACTCTCGTTTTACATCACCTTTTTTCTCTTTCAGCCTTCACATTTGTCAGCCCCTTAGTTTCAGAATTAGAGCTCTTTTTGTAAAGTATTTGTCTTGTATTTTTTTGGTATGTATTTGTATGTTTTGAAGGCAGTAATATTGATATTGTTTATTTCCTTTTGGCATCATTTCATAAATGAAAGCTTCAGAGCTCCCAGATGAAAGAAAGGGAGATCAACAAGATTAAGAAAATGTGTGGCTGTCTAATTATCACTTACTGTAGATGCAGAGTCAGCACGGAGTCCAGATCATGCCAGACTCAGAGCATATGTGTATGAGTCATTTGACATTAGATGGTTAGAACTAAAAGTAAGTCTGAGCTACAGGTCTTGATTTTCTGCCTGTGGGAGGATCCATGAATTTTTTGTCAGAGATACGCTTACAATATCCTTTGTCATTCCTAATAAGTTTCTGGACAGAACTATGCACTTTAATTATTTAGATTTCTTTAATTATATTACTTATTTAAATGCAATAATTCCTTGCTAAGAGTAGTCCAGAAGGAGACTGGACAGCTTGCAAACATGATTGATGCATTCTTTGTTTCTGAAAAATGTTTACACATGTAACTATGAAGAACATGAAATGGCTGACCCAAGGTGTTCTCATGCAGGCTTCCTCTTAATTTCACCCACATGTGCTGCAGCTGTTTCTCAGTGTAAGCAACCTGAGAAATACTGTCCCAAGTTCCCCAGGGTAACATTTGGGCCATTTGTTACTGTTAGTGGTATTTTCTTTTAAATAATGAGAGATTTTTTCCTTATAAAATGAGACTTCATTCTTGTTCTATATTCGAGTGAGTGGTCTGTAGGTGTGAAAAGTGGTATTTAAGTTTCAGTGGGATTGTGAGCTGAAGATTATGAAATACATATATTTTTAAAGGACATAACTTTATTTTAATAGTTTTACATAGTTTTAACAGTTAAACATTTTCCCCCTGGATGTCAATGTTCTCACAGTATCTCCTTGCTCACTGATGGCACAGGAGAGCAGAAATATGATGTTAACATCTGCTTTCTGTATCTCACCAATCCATGCCAGTATTTTAGCTAATTTCTTACAGCAATAAAGGGAGTTGAGGCAATCTGCATAAGTAAGCTTGCATGATAAGCAGAAGTGGTACCTGTTGCGATGCTGCAAAGCAGCCCTCCAGAAAGAGCCTATATACCATGTTGGATGCAAATTATTTATATAAACTGATTTTCTAGGAAGTTTTGAGCCTTTGAGTGTTACGAATCAGAGGATCAAAAGATTTGGTTTTCAGGACAATAATACGTTGTGTTCAATCTCATATTGATTTTATAGCAATGAAGCATTTGAATGTGATGCAGAAACATGGGTAACAGGGCAAGGAGCATGGCTCCGCTCAGTGGAATCTTCTAAGAGCAGCTGTACCCAGGCTGACTTCTACAGAGGCATTTCCATGGCTCTGCTGCATTTCCCAATGCTTCACATTGCAGAGGACTCAGTGGCACCAAATATCTGACTGACATGCACTTTTGCCTCAGATTTCTAAACCAGCTCACTTGCGTACTTCATTTAGAGGCATCTGTCTAACTGGCAGCTTCGGTTTGGCAGACCAGAGACTTAACTGCAAATAACACCCATCTACAAGAAAGACAGAAAGGAGGATCCAGGAAACTATAGACCTGTCAGTCTGACCTCGATAACAGGGAAGATCATGGAGCAGATCATCTTGAGTGTCATTACAAGCCATATAATGGACAACCAGGGGATCAGGCCTAGTCAGCATAGGTTTATGAAAGGCAGGTCCTGCCTGATGAACCTGATCTCCTTCTAAGACAACATCACCCAGCTATTGGACGAGGGAAAGGCTGTGGATATTGTCTACCTAGACTTTCAAAAAGCATTTGACACTGTTCCCCATACAATTCTCATAGCAAAACTGGCTGCTCATGGCCTGAATGAGCGTATGATCCGCTGGATCAAGCACTGGCTGGATGGATGATCCCAAAGAGTGGTGGTCAATGGGGTTAAATCCAGCCGGAGGCTGGTCACAAGTGGTGTTCCTCAGGGCTCAGTGTTGGGACCATTTCTGTTTAACACCTTTATTGATGATCTTGATAAGGACATAGAGTGTATCATCAGTAAGTTTGCAGATGACACCAAGTTAAGCGGGAGTGTTGATCTGCATGAGGATAGGGAGGCTCTACAGAGAGACTTGGATAGATTGGTTCGATGGGCCAACGTTAATGGGATGAGCTTCAACAAGGCCAAGTGCCAGGTCCTGCACTTGGGCCACAACAACCCCATGCATCGCTACGGGCTTGGAGAAGTGTGGCTGGAGAGCTGTCTAGAAGAAAAGGATCTGGGGTTCTAATTGACAAAGGGCTGAGTATGAGCTGGCAGTGTGCCCAGGTGGCCAAGAAAGCCAATGGCATCCTGGCTTGTATTAGAAATAGTGTGACCAGCAGAAGTAGGGAGGTGATTGCACCCCTGTACTCAGCGCTGGTGAGGCCACACCTTGAGTATTGTGTCCAGTTGTGGGCACCTCAATACAAGAGAGATATTGAGGTCCTGGAGCGAGTGCAGAGGAGGGCAACAAAACTGGTGAAAGGCCTGGAGAATAAATCTTATGAAGAGCGATTGAAGGAGCTGGGACTGTTTAGTTTGAGGAAGAGAAGGTTAAGGGGAGACCTCATCACTCTCTACAACTACCTGAAACGACATTGTAGAGAGGTTGGTGCTGGTCTCTTCTCACAGGTAATTAGCAATAGAACAAGGGGGAATGGCTTCAAACTGCAACAGGGTAGGTTTAGACTGGACATTAGGAAAAAAATTTTCACAGAAAGATTAGTCAGACACTAGAGTAGGCTGCCCAGGGAGGTGGTTGAGTCACCATCCCTGGATGTGTTTAAGGGTTATTTAGACAAGGTGTTGGGGGATGTGGTGTAGGGGAGAACTTGTAGAGTAGGGCTGATGGTTGGACTTGATGATCCCAAGGGTTTTTTCCAACCTGAATGAATGATTCTATGATTCTGTGATTCTAATGAATCAAAGGAGAGCCATTTCTTTCCGTTTCAGGAGCAGAACCCTTGAGATACCTCTGGCCCATATATCACTTATTCTAGGAACTTGGTATTAGGAAACCAAGGCTTTGTCTGCACAGGGGTTAATAGTTCAGGCTTTTTTCTGTGTACTGTGTAGCTGTATCCACGCAGGCTGCACCTCGGCTGTATGTGCCTGGTTCTACGCATAGCCAGCTCTTTGCCAGACATGTCACAATTTATCTGCAGGCAGTAAAGTTCACTGCTCTCGCTCTAAGTAGTAAATCAGCATGTGCTATATTTTTACTTCCTCAAAAATAAAACATGCTATATTTCTTCTTTTTATTCTCAAAAAAGGAATGTAATCAGTGTCATTAATAGTAAGGGCATTTCAACCAGAAATAGCATTTGGCTGATAAGTGTCTGCTGATTCCAAAAAACTAGGGAGCTGTACCTCTGAATTGTATAAACTGCTGGATGGTGATGTCATTTCAGCTGTGTAATGGTTTACAGATGTTCATAGAGCTTGCAATGCTGCTGGAGACAGAAGGTGGGAGCACACAGGAAATCGTGAACATCAGAGAAAATATCAGGCTTCTGAAGCCCGAAATTGATTCTTCTTACTTTGCATTCTAACATTTAGAGGAATTACAGCTTTGATGTTAGTGGTGATTTATAATTTCAGAACAGCAGCTAATGCGAACCACCACATTGAAAAGGACAGCAAGTCAATGTGTAGGCAATGGAAAAGAATGAGGGGAATTACTCTTACACAGAGAGTTAAGCATATACATTTGAGTGAGCCTGTCTAAGTATTTCCACTGTTTAGGAGAACTAGATTTTTATTTCATAGTCACACTTTCTAAAGAGTCTTGCAACTTTTTTTTTTTTACAGGATGTTGAATCTGGTTGTGAAAGTGGAGTGGATGTTGCTTCAGTAAGTCACTCACAAACAAACTTGTCTCCTAACATCCAGGCTCCTGACCTAATGTCTCCCTCTTCAGTAGCCAGCTCTGGAGCTAAACCAAAGGCTGGGGTGAGTAGAAAAATTGTATTTTCTTAACTTCACTCATTATATCAGGTTGGAAGTGAAATAAAGATATTTTATACTATTCATTACATGGATTGTAGAACAATATATGTGTGACACTGAAAAAAAAAAACAAAGGTCCTTTTCCTGCAGGTGCCAGTGCACACTAGGTGGTGAGGAAAGACAGGTCTGAGAGCTCAGATATGGCAAAGAGTCTCCTTCTGTATCCATTCATAGATACATAGAGCTATCAAGAGCATGGCTCTTTCTCTTGGCATTCTCCAGCTCCTGAAGAATCGTTCTTCATAATGCTTTTGCCATCAGCATGCGCAGAAAAGCTTGGACGTCCTAGAAACTCATGACATACTTTCTGTTCACTCTTACACTTGCTGTTTCCAATCCCTCAAGCAGAGAAATCTAGACCCTTCCAAATTTTGCCTAGGCTGAAAAGTTTTAGCGTAACTCCTGCTCTGTTCACAATTTCAACCACTGCTGATAACCAGACCAGCAGAAAATCTGGGATAAAATATTAAATTATAAAATGTGGTTAACATAAATATATATAACAAGCTTATTAAAAAGTAAAATAGAGGCCAACTGTCATTTATTGCACTGCAATAATAGCAAGACAACTAATGCCTTCGATTGAGGCAGTAACAAAAGTTCTAATAAACATTTACATTTAGGATTGCTCATTTGTACAAAAATAAATTCACTTGTAATTTATCATCAGTGCATAACTATAGCAAACAGAGAGCTCTGCACTCTGTCACTGTGTACAGTGCAGCACAAATTCTCAAATTAGTCCATATGTTATGCTAGAAGGTGATTTTGCCAGATCCTGAGAAGAGCACAGACTCTTAAGGTATTAAACATCTCTTTTAAATTTAGGTTTCTCTACTAATATTCAGGGAATTCTTAGCACCTGGCTTTGCAGAAGTGTGAGTCACTTCCTTTGTAGTTAGATGTTACATGTTAATTCGCATTTAGTAAGTGTTTATTAGACTTTTGCCATGGTGGATATATCATTCTGAATATATTTATGTATATTGCTTTATTATATCATTTTTCATGTATATGATTTTGGAGGGGTTTTTTTGATTGTTTTTGTCTTTTTTTTTACTTTGTAGAGTAACTGTGAATGTTCAAAAAAATCTCTTCAGATGTGTGGGTTATAGGGGTTCAACACTTTATAAAAAATTTGTTATAAGTGCAGATACATCTTCTCTTTCCTTAAGTTTTTCAGGCTGCAACTCACTATGCTCTGTGATTTGAGGATAGATTCTTTTTAGTAAGCATGTTCAGACAAGGACCATATTTTCATATTTATCAAAGTAGATTTGATAAGTACAAAAATGTAAATAATTTTTACTTGAGTGTAGATCTCCTGCAAATCAGGAAAAACAAGATCTTCTCAGATATTTTTTCAATTCCTTTTGGCTTTAGGCTTTCAGATGGTTTTGGCTGTGTACCTTCCTGATTCACAAACTGAGTACTAATGTGTGCTGTGTCTTCAACTACTCAAAATTTCAGGTGCTTTCCTATTTGCAGTCAAATTTTATTTGAAAACATGTTTTCTTGGAATACACTAGGAGAAAATAACCCTTCATTCTTGTGTATCTCTACCTGTGTTGTTCACCTGGTGTGCATTGCTAGACAGCCTGCTGCAAAGTGCTTGACTGCAAATCCATATTAGTAGAAAAAAAGTTTCAGTATTCTTCTTGTCGTGTTTAGCATTGGGCTCTACTCAGGAAGAATTTTTGAAAATGCTATATTGAATGACATGTTCTTGAAACACTGCCCAGAACAGACATCAGGGATGTCTCTGTACAGATGATTTCCATGTAGAGATTTCCTGTGAAAATCCTCAAAGTGCAGTGTTCTATCTGTAAGGGAGAACGTTCTCATAATATTTTTTTATTACTATTTTTTGTCACACAAGCTAGTATAGGAATAAGTTTATTCTGCACTGTAAACTCAACAAGCTACTTTTTCAATGTAGTAGATTGTTTCGAAGTTTTTACTTCCTTTTCGGTGTTTGCAACTCCAGATCTTCAAGGATTCCAGATGCTTAGTCTCCAAGGACAACTTATTTTGTTATGTTTATTAAGGATATGTAAAGAGGAGTGCAACTGCTATTAGTTACATTATGGAATGATATGTGGTATTTTTAAACAAACTATACCAAACTCTTGACTGCATCAAAATGAAACTGTGCAATTAAAACATGGCATCATGAGCAGACTGGGAGGGTGGGAATAATAACTACACAGGTTCTTATCTTACAGGTAGGAAATTTTCATATAGACAAAATATGTCCATTCATATTAATTCAGTTTCATATGGTTATAAAGCAAGTAACTTCTAACAATGCTACAATGCACTGGAATATCCATAAGCAGAGTTTGGTTTGATAATCCTGGTGAAAATTAATTACTCATTGGTTTATGGAAAAGCAGGACATTTTAAATTTTCATGGACAGATTTTATGAAATGTTAAACAAGACTTTCAGTAGCAGAGGTATTCAGAATTGTATTTAAAAATCAGTATCAATTACAATTTTCTTTGCAAATTAATAGTAGATACTCTTTTAAAGAAAATTAAGGGAGTTATGTGTATTTATATACAAAAGTTATCTAACATTTCATAATAAAATCACTTATGGATAGTCTTCATTCTTGTCGGTGTGAATGCCTGCATAATGTACACACATATATATGCATACACAGGCGTGTGTGCAAACACACACAGAACCTTCCTTACTGAATACAGGCATGACAAGGAAGAACAAAATTCTCCCCAGAGCATTATAAAAAGGTATTTCTATAGAAAGGCTTTTTTTATGTTTCTGCAGGGTGCTACATGAAAGCCTTTGATATGCAGATGTACATGGTATTTTGGGCTTATGAAAAGTATACAGCTGAATAACCTTCACCCTCAATTTAGGATGCCACCATTATATTTCATGGTCAAGATAAAAGAACTGAGGTGTTTGGTACATGCTTGGCAAGGTGCACAAATGGACAATCCTTGTGAACAGACACATTTCCCACATAATTTAGGATTGGATAGTAGGAAATTATTTATTTGTCCTTTTAATTTTTTTTTCCTAAATATAAAAAAAATGGCTAAAAGACAATAGCAACTAGAGCCTAAAAATTGTTGCCAAATTTTTGTCCTTGAGCACATGCTCAGCAAAGCCTATCTATTTTCTGTATAGGTGAAAAAAAACAAAACCGCCATGATTATTTTCTGCTGCTTTTCTTGGCATTTCTATCCCTCTTGCTTCAATGGTGTCCAACTTAGCCTTAATCATACTGTGCAAACGTACTCAGAAATCTAGTATCCCCAGAATAACTGGTATCTGTTTTTCAGATTAGCTGTAACGACACATTTAAAAATTCTCATCATACATTTCTCCAAGTGATTTTAGGCACCAGTTGTGCCTGCAAGTACAAAATGACCTAGTCTAGCTGCACGCTAGAATAGGATTCAGGTGCAGTTGCTGATTCCAAAGAAGTCCTGGCTGAGCTCAGAAGTCCACTTTCACAAATCTTGTTACTGGATTGAGGCAAAAGGTTGTATTCTTTAGATGACAGTTTTGCAAACTGTCCATTTGTATGTCCTAAAATAATTTAGCCCTTCACATAGTGCTTTTATTTCATATGGTATTTTAAAATTTCAACTATTTAGAGAAAGCCGTATCATTCTGTGAAGAATAATTTATAGATTTATAAATGAAGAAATAGGGTTCAAGTTTATTCCTACTTTACTACACTGTTTTTTTAACTTCTGAGAAAAGCTAAAATTTGTGGTAAGTACAAGGAATTCTTGATTCAGATTTAAATATTCATAAGGAAGAATTATCAGGGCAGCAACTGTTTGTAATATTTAGATTTCCACTGCGTTAGGTCTTATAGAAAATTCAATGAACTCTGAGATGTGCTAACACACAGAGATTATGTCAAAGTATTTGTGCAGACAGATTTTCACAGTAGGTCGTACAACTTGAAAGGAGATAGGTTTGGTCACTGAATCATACCTTTATTTTATATTTATCTATTTATTAAAGTCCTCATCACTTTTCTAAATTTTGCCAATATTAATTCGTATTTTACACATTGAGGCAAAACTGAAAGTTATTCACATAACTATTGGGGAGAAAAACTCTTATTATGCAACTCATGTTTTTTTATGAAAAGACGACAGAAAAAAAAGACTTCTCAGGATCTATGTTGATTAAGTTTGTATTGCCTTTCATACCTGTATTTAGCAGATGTAGAAGACGGTAAGACAATTAATTGTGACAGTAAAATTTAACATTTGAATTCTAACAGCCTCTTATTTCACCCTACAAAAAGAGTGTTTTCAACACATAAATTACCATGAAGCTACTTTGCCAATCGTGTAATAGATAACAGCAGGATTACACTGTGTTTCTTATGGAAACCTCTCAAAAGTTTTCTTTGACTCTGGCTTGTTCCCCAAAGGAATCTGTATTCTAAGTATAGCTTCCTAGGTTAACCCCAAGCACGCTTTATTTTTTTCTCAAATGAAAGAATCAGCAAACTGCAAATAGCAGAGGTGCTTTTGTTCTATGAAGTCTTTTAAGCACCATAAATCTTAAAAGTGAGTTCTTTCTTTACAATGAGAGCAAACTACTCCTAGAATTTGAATCAAAACCACTGAATCCAGTTATAACACCTTTGACAGTGCTGTCGTGGTCAGGGACAGTTTCCCTCTCTCTTTCTCTTTCTGTTCCTCAGTATTGATTCCCAAGTGACCAAAGTGATGGAAATTCACAGTGCAATAAAAGGTTTGCCATTTTATATAGCTGCAGTATGGCCCAGAAAACACGTTTTGGCTGTCCACTGTTGTTTCCAGCTTTGATCCCAGCACAATATTGGGAATCTAAACAAATGCCTAGCTCACAAAGTGCTGAGGATGAAGACTTCTGGGTCTGGTTATGTACGATAACCAGTTTTTATGAACGGAAGCGAAAGTTTATTACTTCTTTGTCAGTATCATTGTTAACTGCACTATTTCTAATGCCGAGTCCATTTTTTTCACTGTATGCTGCCATCTGCCGCCTTGTTCTTGTAAATGAAGGGCACTAGGCAGGGGACATGAGATGCTTTCACCACCTCAGGCAGTCATGCAGATTAAAACTTTTCATAATTGAACATACAGACCTTTCATATTAAAAAAAAAAAAAAGAAAGAGAAGGCTTTTCATCTTGTACAGATGCACTTTATTTATAAGGTGGGATAAACTAAAGGTTGACATTTTTCTGTGGGAATTAAGTTTTAATTAAGTTATAGGAGATGGGGATACTTTTAGAAATGTTAAAAAAACTTCCACATAGTCCTAAAAAGCATTGATTTTACAATAATGGAGGAAAAATTCAGCTCTTAATGATTTTAAGATGTTTGTAAGATTTTTAGATTAGTCCCTTGAATTGTGTTTCACATTGGAAATTCCTAATTTTATATTCACACATGCAATAATTTATTTGTACATTAAGTGCTGGTACTCATAAAGATCATATCCCATTTTCAGCCAGCTCCATAATTACTGACACAACATAACATCACAACTCCATGTGTACAGCCACAGGAGGCATGTTGCTTAGAGAGTGCTATGGTTCCTCTTGGCATGTTGCTTATTTCTTCAAGTGACACAACTGGGAGGAAAAAGTACTGAACATGGCACAGCCTCCATGAAAAATAGTCTCTGGGGTTTTTTTGCAAAATCCGGAGTGGTTTTTATTTTTTCTCATTTTTTTTCAAGCCTCTTGTGTTTGAGAATAGGAAGCTGCTGCTTCTCCATAAAAAAAGTTCAGAATATATCTGAAGTTGCCAATATTCAAGTAGTTCAGTAGAAAAGTGCAAAGGTGTATTTATATTTAAAGGTATCGTGCTTAAATGTGTTACAGCCTAATGTGCTATGGTTATGTCTACCTATAATCTAACAGGCTAAGTAGTCAAAATTCTTCCAGGTAAGCTCAGACCTGTGAAGCATCTTGCATCTTCTCTGCATGAGTAAAAAACCTGAAGGAATTACCATTTCTGGTCACTTGTTGGAGTGTTATTGTGGTAGGGAATCTGAAAACTGCAGTCCAGGTTCTCTGACTTCCTATTTGCATTTGGGCCTGGGCAAGACAATCCCCAAACTCCTCAGAAAGGAGGTGCAACCCATGATTTGCAATATTATTTCTCTACGGCAGGACAAACTTGCTGACGCTTGGGATCACATCCGTTATGTTCTTGTGCATCAGCATTGCATTTATTAGTACTGCCATATCTATGTTTGAGAAGTGAAAAATGAAATCTGATTGGAAGGTTTTATCGTGGTGCTCTCAGGACCAATATCCTTCCATGTAGCTTAAATTTAAATACTCAAGGCTTAATAGCAGGAAATAATCTATGTTGTTTTTAAATGATCACAAGTAGATGCAGAGAAAGAGATCTTTCCAGATTCTCTAAGAACAAATCATATGAACATCAATCAGATGAATCATACGAAGTCATGCAATTTAAATTTTCAACCTCGTTTTAGTTTGTTTCTTGAAAGCGCAATCTGCAATCAGTTAAACGCGTTTTCTCACGGGAGTAAATCGGTTTAAATCAACAAGACTGTGCATGTCAGCAGTGTCACATGCATGGTAGGTGGCTGTGCTTTTTACAGAATTAAGGTTTTGTGTCATGGGTAGAAGGTTTAATGATCATGATGATGACCACAAGGACCCAGAATACTTCTCCCAATGCCACGTGCCTGGTATCTTAAAAAATACATACAGAAGAATCGTAAGCGACCTTTCCCAAGCATCAGGAAGCTTCCCTCATGCCTGCTACAACTCTGTTCAAAGAGTTGACTCGTGCTCCACTGATGAATGGTTATATAGATGCTCACCACAGGGCAGCCTGAGTTTGCATTCAGGCTGAGGATGTGAACAAGAGTCATACATCTCCAGTTCCAAACAAATGTGTGATGCCTAGAAGAACTGCTAGTGCCCCATCTCACAAAAGTCAAGAGAGTCAGTTCTGTATGTAAATTATTTGACTGCCACAATGCACCCCTAAGATCACTGTGACTTCAGTCCTGGTATGCACCATGGTCTAAAGAATGTGTCAAGTTTCTGCATAAAAATGATGATAGGCTGAATTTCAGAGAGGAAGGTGTCTGGAATATCATAAGAGCTGGAATATGAAATACAAGAGTTCAGGCTGACACTCTAAATCACTGTGAAAGTGGAGGGAGGGAAAAGACATTTTCTGTTTAGCTTATGAATAGAGGAGCTCTGGAAAAACGATGAAGAATTGATTACCCATAATATTTCTTTTGGATTTCAGTATTTTTTCAAAACTAATGACTATTGTAACCAAAGAACCCCACCTCATCAATTTACGATTCTCCCTCCAATTTACTGCTATATATTTCAGGGGACAGCTGAGACTTGTTCTAGGAACGAGCTAAACAACAGCAAAGTCTTTTAGGGAAAATTGTGAAGTTTAAATATATCTTTAGGTAAATTTGCTGCTGTTTTTATTGAGAAATATACCATTTGATGAAAAATGAAAAAAATAAAACGGCTTACGTACTGCAAAAAGCATTTGTAACCATAGGTCCTGATTATGAATAATATTGTTCAGTCCTTGCTATTTGAAAGTTGGTGTTAATGAAGATTCATGTGACAGATTACTGGCTTGGATTATATATATACATATATAAAAATATATATTCAATATAAAATCTATTGCAAGGATTGCTATGCATAAATAAAACCATCTTTATTAGTTGTAGGTCTATTTTTGAGTCAATATTTAGAAATGACACATTGTGACTTTGATAGCTAGATATTTTGACTGGAAAAAAGTAGTGTTAAGTGGACATTTGTGTGTCACTTATTGACTAGCATGTTATTCTGAAAGTGTTATTTATATTGTGAAAGGAAAGAAATATGGAGACATCAATTTTCAAGTGGAAAAAAAGGTTGGTTTATCTACTATCTGTGGATAAAATAACCTTTTCAGTTATTTGCACAGCTTTCAATCAGTAAGAGGCCTCTCATGATGACATATTTACTGCCAGATACCTTGTCTTCCTACAGTAGTTTGCAGATACACGTGTACTGTCTCATTTGCTAGCACCTTCCTGATGAAAATTATAAATAAATTACTTCTTCTAAAAGCTATTTGTATCCATTAGGTTACAGGGTTAGCTTAAGTATTACGGTAATGGAAACAGTGGGTGGACATTGATATTCCATTAGTTTTAGATAAAAAGTCTAAAGAAGTCTCAAAACATAGTGAATACCAAATTTTAGACAGACTTGCATGGATACTGTTGAATATTCTGTTTTATCAGCCATAGGCTGATTTTGCAGACTAGCCATGTTGAGGGCTGGGATTCAGCCTCCTTTATGAGATACAGACGTGTGAAGGAAGCAAGCAAAATTATACTTTGTGTAAATTTCAGTGTATTTACACTTTAAAAAAATGTTAAAGCTTATCTGGAAATATTGTTCTTAAGTAAGGAAATCATTTTCTCATGTGAAATCAGTAGGAGAAGGCTCAGTTTCTCTAGCCATTCAGAAATGGTAGGCTTGACAGAATGACAGAATATCAGTGTCTATTTTAACATAACTCTGATATGAAGCCAGATGAGTCTGAATTTTTGAGAGTCTTCTGGACTTTGCTTTCCAAGGCAGTATGTTCTGAATGTCAGACACTACATGGAAACTTCTCATTTGTTCTCCAGTTTTATTGCCTGATAAGTTTAGTGCAAGTCTCTCTGCTGTGCTCTTCAGTATGAATGGAGTTGAATCCTTAATGAGTTTCCCTTTTTCCACTTGAATATGTTTAACTGTATCTCATTTGAAATTTAACTCTTTTTCAACACCTTCCAAGAAAAGCTTACATGACATTTATATAATTTAGAAAAAAAAACTTTGTAAATTTTCTCTGTCAGCATGTAATCTATCTAGTGCATCTCTGCATTGAAAAAGTTGAATCCCATAATTCAGCTCAGAATTGTTGTTACAAGAATGAGCCAATATGGGCAAAATTTTTAAATCACTGTCAATTAGAAGCCAGTGAGTGGAAAATTGTTGAAAAAGATGTAAATGCATTCTTAATGTCAATGGAGTAAAGAATTTATTTTCCCCAAAGAAAAACAAAGTCCACTATGCAGTTTTATTAATAGAATTTGTTGTTGTTTAAATCTCTGTAATGCAGAGGTGTGTATATCTGAATGGAGTTGCTTTAATTTTGGTATGAGCCAACAGTTGCAGAAGAGATCACTGCAGGAGATGGTGACTGGTATAGGTGAGGTACATAGGAAGTAATCCCTTAAAAAGGAAGGATAATCTTTTTTAAAGGTTAAATCTGTGGAACTTTCTGATACTTTGAAAGGTAAAGTAAATTGGTCTCAAAAAGAACGTAGACATTTCTGGGGGGGGACAAGTTCATAACTAATCAAAACAGCAGATAGAAACTTCTGCTTATTACCAGTACAGTCTTACTGTCAGTCATGTGATGAAATCATAGTGTAGGAGTTGTGTTTAGCTCAAGAACCGCAGTTTACCAACCTCTTCTATTGGGCCTGTTGTTTGTAGTTCACGCACGCCCTATAGATGCCATTGGGATTATCATATTTTTATACACATCCTATGATCTACTGCAGGTCTTGGGGAGAGGAAGACAAACTTAAGAAGTGCGGATTGGATGATTGTGTGGTGAGATGGTTTTGGAACTGGCTGAAGGACAAAGCCCAGAGAATTGTGGTCAGTGGAGCAGACTCTAGCTGGAGGCCTGTGACTAGTGGTGTCCCCCAGGGGTTGGTACTGGGTCCAATGCTGTTTAATATTTTCATCAATGACCTGGATGAGGGGATGGAGTGTACCCTCAGCAAGTTTGCCGATGATACAAAACTGGGGGGAGTGGCTGACACGCCGGAAGGCTGTGCTGCCATCCAGCATGACCTGAACAGACTGGAGAGGTGAGTGGGGAGAAATTTAATGCAATTCAATAAGGGCAAGTGTGAAGTTCTGCATCTGGGGAAGAACAGCCCCATGTATCAGTACAGGTTGGGGGCTGATCTGTTGGAGAGCAACTCTGGGGAAAAAGACCCAGGAGTCCTGGTGGACAAGAGGAGGACCATGAGCCAACAATGTGCCCTCATGGCCAGGAACACCAATGGCATCCTGGGATGCATTAGAAGGAGCGTGGCCAGAAGACTGAGGGAGGTTCTCCTCCCCCTCTACTCTGCGCTGGTGGGTCCCACCTGCAGTGCTGGATCCAGTTCTGGGCACCCCAGTTCAAGAAGGACAGGGAACTACTGGAGAGAGTCTAGTGCAGAGCCACTGAGCTTAGTAAGGGGGTGGAGCATCTCCCTTATGAGGGGAGGCTGAGGGAGCTGGGTCTCTTTAGCTTGGAGAAGAGGAGACTGAGGGGTGACCTCATTAATGTTTATAAATATGTAAAGGGCGAGTGTCAGGAGGACGGAGCCAGGCTCTTCTTGGTGGCACCCAATGACAGGACAAGGAGCAATGGGTGCAAACGACCGTAGAACATTCCATTCAAACACCAGGAAACACTTTTTCACAGTGAGGGTGGCAGAGCACTGGAACAGGCTGCCCAGAAAGGTTGTGGAATCTCCTTCTGTGGAGATATTCAAAACCCGCCTGGATGCATTCCTGCGTGATCTACTCTAGGTGATCCTGCTCTGGCATGGGGGTTGGACTTGATGATCTTTCGAGGTCCCTTCCAGCCCCTAATATTCTGTGTGATTCTGTGTGTGTGTGTGAAAAAGGTCTATATATTGATCAAATACAACCATAGACTGCTCTGAACCATACATAGCTGGACATGAAAGCCCTTACATGGGCAATTTCTCTTACATGGAATCTATTTCTCTTGCACAGAGCTTTATTTCAATATAACTTGTCCTAGTGACACATGCCTTCTCTGTTTCATGCCTGATAGAGCATTTCAGAGAAAGCAATAAATGCCAAACATTACTGAGAAACTCTGTTGAAAAGAAGGAATCTGAAATCTCCTGTTAAAATTATACTGAGATATATTGCATCAATTACTACATCTGTACATCTCACCATTTTTAGAATTCTGTCTCTTTTAAAGGAAGTATTTGGAAGATATGGTGGGGAGTAAATTTCACCACATGCAGAAGACTAGCATAACGTTATTTAATGATGTGAGTTCTTAAAATAGTATTGAAGAACATTTTGCTGTGTTGAAATGAGCAGAGTATCTTCTTCACAAAAAACTTCTAAGCAACACCATGGAAAAAGATTTGTGACTGTTTCCATCCTATTCAGGAACACCTCAACAATATATCTCAACATCTTCAGGGTTTCACCCCTGATAAGTAGATCCCCTTGCTGGAGAGTATGGAGGAGTGGAAAGGGAGAGAGCTGCTTGGAGACTTGTTACAGAAAGCTAGGTTGCAGATTTTCTGGTAACTAGGGCTAAGGGGCTTTAAAGCTGTGAAAAAAGAACCAACAACTTGAACTTTTTGCCAGTAGACCAATAGGTGACAAAAGGCTGCAATTTTATTTGGTCCAAGAGTGTTGCACAAGACTTTCAGCTAGGGTAAACTGTTGTTAGATGCTGAAATGTTGGTTAACTTGTAATTTGCCAAGGGCAACTTCAGTTTTGGGTTTGGATAGCTCTGTGAAGAAATCTGTTGTTTCTCTATCAGACTCTGTGAGTACTTATAATATCTTGCTAGAAATTAGATCACTGGGAGACAAGTAATCAAGCTAAACAGCTTAGATAGAAAATCTTGTGACTGGCAGCGGCAAGACCCTTACCTTATCCCTCAGCAATTCAAGAGAAGGGAAAGCTCAGAGTGAAGATGGAGAAAATAATGTCAGGAGGTGATTTGTACAGTAATGCTGGTTTAGGGATGTGGTTTTGTCCCAGGCAATACTGCTCCTTCTTCTTTGTGTGATATTTATACAAGGAGGGGATTCAGATCACCAGGTTGTCCCATGCTTTATTGTCATGCAGAGCAAGAGAGATGCACCGTGATTGCAAGTTTAGCCATCCCATTTGAGCTGCTTAGAAACTACCAAGAAACCTACTGCTTTGAGGACCTGCTGTGCTAATCTCCAAAGTGATAATAACATTAGCAAGCATTTAAACCAATATTAAAAATGTTGTCCTGACAAGATTGGAATTGTTCTACTTATTATAAAGTAGTGTTACTTACTGTAAAGCTGTTTTCAATTGATCACCTAATATTCATATTCAAATGTTTGGTGCTTCATGGGACTTTGGCCTATGTTGAGGTGTTAAGAAATTTGAATACCTTTTAGAAGAATTGTGTGTATAAAAACAGGAAAGAGCAGAATGATTTTTAAATGATCCTGTACTACCTTTAGCTTAGCTATGCTCCCAAATCCTTAAAGTTGCCTTTTTTTCCCTGTTTTGTGTTTGGTTTTCCCTTTTCTTTTTCGTGCCTTCTTTCTTTTTCCCCTTTCTCTCTTTTTTTTTTTCCTCTTTCTTCTGCTTGCAAAACCTTAAGAAAGAAAATATGTATTAAAGGAGAAAGAAGCAATGTAATATCTAAATATACCTTTTGGTCAGAATTTCCTGTGTTTTATCTAAGAAAGAATTTCAGACTGGAGTCCAAGACAAGTAAGGGAACACAGAACAAGGGGATGAAGACACAGAATTTGAGTTAGGAATGTAGTGACAATTTAATCTCTCCACCAGCAGATGGAGAGCACAAGAAAGTAGAAGCATGCACATGAAGAAGGGAAAAAATAAAACTTTGCATGAGCTTGTTGAAAGGGGTAAGAGATGAAAGAAGGAAAAAAAGGAAGGCGGGGAGAGAACAGACTACGAAGTAAAAGGAAATTGGAAAAAAAAAAAATCATTCTAAAGGGCAAAGAGAAAAGGACAAGACTGAAATTATCAGCTTGGTCAAATCAGTTTACTGGTAGTGAAAAAAAAATCTAGATTATCCTCTTTCATGCCATGTATACAGTATTCTTTACTCCTCAAACATGGTTTGAAAACGTGGCATGAATAGTTTGTGTTACTGGAATGAAAGAAATCCATGTCTGCCTTTTCAAGCAATTTTCCAGACGCAGTCATGCTATGAATGACATCATGGAAAACCATTTCTTCTTGGCCTTTATATATGTCTCTCTCATAAGGGATACTCTTGCTTCTGCACTCTTACTCTCTGTCTCTTAGCCCTTGCTGCATCTTGCTTCCTGCTATGTCTCACTTTGTGCTTTCTCTTTTTACTTCCTTTCCTTTATTTTTTTTTTCCTTTTTTTTTTTTTTTTTCAAAGCCAGGGTGGGAGCGAGGGATCTGGTTAGCTCTCTATTTAATAGTTGAAAGAACTTGGTTTAGTTTTTTTTAAGGCACAAAATTCCTGTCAGTGAGACATGCCACACATTCTGATCTCTCCCTTCAGGCAGTTACACACTATTAAATATGGGGTTGGAAATGACATGCGTCTGGAAATACAGAAATGAAACAGCCTTCCACTTTCTGCACTGCACTATACAATGAAGGTGTTGTAAATTGTTAATTGAATGGCATGAGATTCTAGGTTTTCTATAAATAGAAACTGTACATTCCAGTGTGTTGCCACGTTTTATTTTCCTCAGATTAACTACTGTACTTTGAAACTTCCTGTGTTCTAACATAGAGATTAGCAAAATTATTAGTTTGTTTGTTCTTATTCCCTAAACCATAGCTTGTGCTCTGAAACTTTGTTCTCTTTACCATCTTTATGATATTTTTGTGCTACCCCTATTTTAAAAGAGAAGCAAAATCTGAACAATTTACAATAGTACTTGAGGTATTCTCCATATTCTACAACCCAATGAAGAGTGAAAATGGTTACTGCATATTAGATAATACTGCACACATTCCACAGAGATTAATAGTTACCGTATTGTCACACAGAATACAGACGGGTAATCAGGGTACTGCTCAAGATGGAAAGTGGGGAGATCTTTAAGTCTTAAGGATCAGGAGAGATCCTCTTGTGTTCCCACTCTGAGAAGACAACGTTGTCAGCATGTGAATGGTACTAGAGTGTGAATAAACTAGAAGTTTATTCTTCCATAAAGTTTTTTTTGTGAACAAAAACACCCCACAAAAGGCAATTGGTGAGGAGTTAGAGGCCTTTGAGATTGAAGACTGCAGTGTGAAAACAAAGTAGGATTATGTTTCAGAGAAGGGAGAGAAAATGTCAGAATTAATCTCTCAATACTCCATGATCCTGCAGAATGCTATCACTCTCTTTACAAAGCTGTAACTCTCAGTCCAGCATTTTTTTATGTTGCAATAGTATAGCCTTAGAAATGTTTATGAATATTGATGAGTAAATGCTAGATTAGATAACTGTCGGATTAAATATATTGTTTCTTTAAGATGTGATGAGTTTCAAGGTACCTCAAATGATCCACCAAGATACATTTCCTTGAAAGCCTGAAGGAACTTTAAGATAACAATATTAAAAATTCAGCATTTGCTGCAATTGACAGGTTTATCTAGAAAAAGTGAAATTTAGTATAGACCTTTCCACTGAATAGGAGCGATGAATTTTTCACAGTAAACTCACATGGTTGATATGTTGAATGAACTAAAAGTTCAGCAATTCAGTATCTCCTTGGAGAATTAGTGGGGTGATAGGAATAAGGCAGATAACAAAAATATGACAGAGAATAATACAGCCAATTTGTATCCAGCTTACAAACTGTTAAAACTGAATTACATTGGCTCATGTGGAGCTTTTCTCAACAGTCACATGAAGTTTTTCTAATTCTTCTGTTGCTACTTTGCCAATAGAAAAGCAGTTCAAGAAAGATCTAGTTTTGCTATTGCCAATGCTGAGTGATGTTTTGACATGCTTGGGGATTTCAGAGGGTTTTGAGACCTCTGTATTCTGAGGAGAGGAAAAAAGTCTTGAATGGGTTTCTAAAGTTGTTTAGAACATCCTATGCATAATCTCTTGGAAATAAATAAATTGTAAGAAGAGAAAATTGAAGCACATAGACTCCAAGTTAAGAACAGAGAGTTTAAAGACTTATTTTTTTTTAAATTCAGAGAATCTGGGTACCTAGAAGCCATCCTATATGTCAGGGAGATGTGTAATTGTCCAAAATTATTTTCTTAATTGAGCCACCAATTAATAATTTCTGAAAATTACTAAAAGGAATATAGTTTTAAAACCATTTAGATGTTTAAGGGCAGAAGACAACAGCTGCTGAACTGAACAAATAAAATGGAACTACCCGACACCAAATGGTATGAATTGTAATTTATGTGATCTCCGGGACTAAGATGATTTCTAGGAAGGGAAATCCTGTTGCTGTATCTACTTGCGTTACCTCTGTAGCTGAACAATTTTCGCTAAGTTTTATGCTTCTGGATTACCTTTGAAAGCGTCTTGGTAAAGTCTGGCCTACGTATTCAGTAATCTGGCTGTTGATACTGAAAACCTTAACTCGAGTGCTCTTCGAGAGCTCCTTGCTAGAATGAGAAGTTCTTGAGGAATTACCCCAGCTAAGGAAGCAGGAATGCAGAAGAATGGAACTCTTCCTATGATTATTTAATCACTTGGTCCCAATTGTTCAGACAAAGAATAGGGAGAGAAGTAAGGGAGAATGGATGTTAAAATACACACCTACAAGTGGGAACTGCCTTCTTGAAGGTGAAGATCGGGGAGAAGCACTAGGACTATTTAGCTGATTCTGATTAGGTTTACATCTCAAAATGTGCTGAAAGATGTCACAGGTCACATTAAATATTTGAATAGCGAGAGCTTTTCTCATTTGATGTGAGTTGCCTCTTTCCAAGATATATAGCTAAACTTACTTTTGATTTATGACTCCTGCACCCTTTTCTATTTACATATCTACCTATGCTTACCTTTCACTGAAGATCTTTATTTCATTAAATATTCCATTCCAACACTGATGCCACCTCAAGGCCAGAAAGAAACATTGCCAAGAAAAAAGGAGTCCAGACAGTCGTATGTTCTCCGCCTTATACTTCTAAGGAGGAAGAATATATGATTTTTGCCAAAGGCCTAAGTTCTGCCTTGAAAGCAAAATTCACAGCAAATTTTTCAGAAGTCTGATTAACTTTATATTAAAAGTCCACATTTTTAGGCAACTTGGACATTTGGGAGACAATGAGATTAGACTTAAAATTACTTTTGAAAGTAAGCGGCTCCTCTTCTTTTCCTCTTATTCTTTTCATGTTCCAAAGATATTTGACCTTTTCTGAAGTAGTTCTTTCCTTTGTCCATCTGAAAACAACACACAACACTAGCTTCAAAGTAGAGTTTCCTCAATTACAGGCTGAAGTTTGTACACACATAGAGTGCAGGCAGTTTTCCCAAAGTGCTATCACAGAGAATCTCTGATAATTCTTCCCTGCCCCACATGATATTTATACAAATATTTTCTTTTTTTCCTTCTTTTTTTTTTGTTATGTCCTTTGACACACCTATTGGAAAATGTTTAGCTGATAGATGAGATTATTTGTCAAAGGAATTTTGAAGAGCAAGAATATTTGAAGAGAAAGACCTTGAGTCACTGAGACAGAACCGATCTGTCTTGTAACTTTATTCAGAATTTCACAATCCTTGCTAAACTGCAAGATAAGGGCCAAAGGCAACAAACCAACAGGAGCCAATTCAGAATGTGCCAAAGTTCATAGAACGGTTGCTTCAGGCTGAAATTTGTTGACCCTTAATCACTCGGGGTCATCAATGGTTCTGCTGCAGGGCCCAGCAGAACGTGAGTCAGATCACATCTCCCACTGTTGCTGTCCAGGCTAATGGTGGGGCAGAGTGAAAGCTGGTATACACAAATTCCAAGGCAGCATTTAATGGGTATCTGCCTGTCAGCATGCTCTTTTGGACTACTATCGTTGTGTAACACATGTGCTTTCTAATTCTAAACTTCCTTAATCTCTTGCAAATGGTGTAGGTGGAGTTAATCACAGCACAGGCAAGAGATTTCTTCCAGTTAGCATGCTTTTTATGCTTTCAGTACTGTGTTTTGTCATTGATTGATATTAGTGTAAGCACATACTTACACAGTTTAACTTTTAAATCATTTTTTAAGTCACAGTGATAACGTCGTTGAGAAACGCTGTTTTCCTATTAGATCTCCTTACCTTCAATGACTGCATTGCAATGAGTATGCTGCTCTAAAGTTGCAGTGTGAAAGACTGTAGGGAAATACATGGCATTTCAGACCCTAACCTTGCAACAAATTCAGTGTGTAAGCATGCACTGACAAAAACATGCTTCGGTCTTGTGGTCTATGACTTGTACAGAGTAGCAGCTACTAAGGAATATTAAAATTATGCCATTCATGGTATAATAAAATCTTTAATGCATTTTTTTATGGGCTCTATCATATAGTTGCACAGCTCTGAAATTTTTACAAAAGTAATCTTTTAAGACGATAGAACTGTAGAAAATATCTCATTCCTACCATTCAGAGGCATTTGAGTATAGTCCATCCGGCATATAAAATACATGCAATACAAATGTTTTGACAATTCTTCCACTTTCTTTAAAAGCTTCAGAATTGTCAGTGTTTCTCATAATCTTCTTGTATGTGAAAGAGACAAAAAAGAGAGGAGATGTAAGGGCGTATTGGCCTCTAGAGCAGCTACGTGCCACAGGGGCTAAGTGTTGGGGAATCTTCGGAACTAGATGGTCCTCTTTCAGTGGAAACTGGGGGTGGGAAAAAGGAAAGTATAATAACAGTTTTCCACTACAAATGACAAGATAAAACAGTTTGTGAAGAAAATAATCGGTCATAGCTATGACCTCTAGCAATAACACAAAAAGGAAATGAACTTACCTTTGGAAAAAAAATTGTAAGCTCTACTGTACTTTTTGAAGACAAAATATTCAAGACCAAAATATTCTAGATTCTGTATATGTTCAGGATTATGAGATACTAGATGCTTCAGAAAAATACTCATAAGGTAACTTTCATAATTGCAGGTAAAGCTGAAATAGAGGAGACTGGATTCCTTCATGCTTTGCCTCATAAGGACCCTCCTTGCATCAGCAAAGCTATTTCAGTGACTATTCCGAGTGCTTTCTGTAATGTACTATTTTGCAGGAGTATCTGAAAAACTTTGGTAACAGTCAAGATCCCACTGTTCCCACACTACTTAAAACGTTATTTATATGACACAAATGATCATTTTCCTTGTTCTCCCACATCAGTCTGCATGAAGATTCCTGCTTTATACTGGTTACATTCCTTCTGGTGTATGAGTAATTCTTCTGCCCTGTTTGTACAGGATCTTGCACAATGAGGTTGTGGTCCAAGTCTGTGGCTTTTGAGTGCTTCAGAAATACAAATAACGTTGTCACCACTTAAAAATAGGTTCGTGAAGTTTAAGCATGTCTGATCTTGAAGAGAATGAAAGCAAAAATACTAGCAGGCTACCAATATCACCATTATTTTTACTTTTTAATTGCTGCGTGTAGGCTGTTTAATTTCAGTAAGTCCTACTTCAAGAAGTTTTCAGTCCAAACATCAAGGTAAGACATTTCACACTAGAAGATAGACAAAAAAAATTACAGAGTTAGTAGTGAGGAAAACATTTTACAAAACATTATCTCATTATCTGCCCTTCAAAGTGCAATGGACTAGGGACAGCATTTGACATGGAAAGGGATGCTGATATGCCTTTGGTGAAATAATAGTTCAGAGAAATCTGAATGATTTGCTGTACTTAGAAAGCTGAAATTGAAAATTCATTTTATACCACTAGAGAAAGACTTGAACAAGCCAGTGGACAAGGCTTCTGTGAGCATGTCTTTCGTCTAGAAAGGAAGGCATATGGGAAGAAAGAAACAAATTATTAGGGTCAAAATCTCTGTCAGAGTAAAGATCAGAAGTGAGCGAAAGAATAGCAATGAAGATACTGATTTGGACAGTGCTAGGTAAAATGTGAAGATGATGACTGATAATTTCCATCTCAAATTGTAGTCAGTGTTGTCTATCTCTACAAGTGAAGACAAACCCAGTTGCAGACAGAAAATACAATGAGTAATTTTTATTTTAAAATATGGAAATTGCATAGTGTAACTATTATTCTATGAACACTCTCAATACTTAACTATGATAGGAAAGTGTAAATGAAGAATTAAGTAGGAAGTTTAAATACAAGACTACTTTTATTGGTAAAAAATAGACTGAGGAATTAAAGTTTTTTAAAGTCTGCATGTGCTTTTGTCTAGTTTGATTTTCCTTTTTAAAGATTCTCTCTCCTAGCTATTAAAGAACAGCTTTTTGTCATTAATCTGTGTGAATAAATTATACCTTTATTTGCTTCAAAAAGCCACACACTATTTTCATCTGCTAGCAGATAATGTTTAAGATTTACCGGCATGTTTTTGTGTTCTCTGCTGGTTTGTGGTCTGACAGTATTATTAGCCAATTATATCCAAAAAAACCGCCATCAGTATCACCTTCCAAAATGAGAAATGGACTCAGTTCTTCCAAGCAGTAAATCACCATCCTGTGTGACTCCACGTGAAATATGCAACTTTTTCCATCAAATGCATGGGAAATTCTTTCCTAATTCCCATTGAATTCTCTGTGGTTGTCTCAAATTCCCACAGAAGCTGTTATGAACTATTAAATCTCTCCTTATTGTTTTCACTGAAGTTCTAGTAGCTCAGCTCCTCAAACTAGTAATTACACTGTTCCTATGTTTTTGTCTCGTGGGCTCTGTATGTGCATGTGGAAATGCAGGACAGCATCAGTGCAGGGCAGCTACAAAGTTCAGCAGTGGGAGCTCTGGAGTTTACCAAGCATTTCTATTTCCACCTATGCGTCAAACATGTCTGCTCTGACTGTCAGATTCTGGATACTCTGGAAATGACTCTCATGCAGCTAAGCAAGTATTTTTCCAAATAGTGCAGTTGCCCTTCCATCACAAGGAAGTATATGAGGAAAATTATACTGGTTCCACCTGTGACTCTGACAAGTCTTGGCCCAATCAGCTGTTTCTACAAAAAGCCTGTGCTGATCCCACTGTGTTAAAGAGCTGTGTTCTTCGCCTAGTAGATTCATTAATCCAAATGAGAGACTAGCAGAGTATTTCATTCTAATATTTCTACTCCACTATTTCATGTTGGACTAAAGTAATTTTAAAAGATTTTGGTAGTTTCATTTATAGTCAATAGATAAGGTGTTCATCACAAAGTCTATATAACACAGAACAATTTCACATAATAAGATCTTAAATTGCTCTCAGAAAATTATTTTCAAGCATTACCATACTGAGTCAAATCACAAATAAATTGGTTATCATAAGCTGCATCATGTTAGAAGGCATTTTAAAGAGAGCTTTAAGATTCTTATTAACATAGCTCCTCTAGCTAAACACTATAGGATAAATCAAAAGTCCCCTTCTAATCTACTATTATTTCTTGGGGAGGAGTGGAGTATAATTCTTTTCTGACTCCTTTCTGTAGCTGGTAGCAGGGCATGAGCTTTGTTTTATCACTGGGTTTTTGAGTCGGGTGACAGAAGGCTTTCTGAGCATGAGGCATCTCAAGAGTTCATCTCCTTCCTCCAGGAGATGCAATGTGACACAGGCATGAGATGACCCTTATTTGAAGGAATACACTCAGTTGGTTCACAGAGACTAACTCTCTCAAACTTTATTTCAGTAGCAGTTTGTAAAACTGCCCAGGAGAGTAAAGCATCTAATGAAGGTGAGGTTGAATTGACCAAAGCAATGTCAGTCACGGTAGCACTTGAAGTTAGAAAAGATCGCGGAAAAGGATAGACTAGCGATCTAGGATCCAACTGAGTGCTTGCCAAAGTCAAGGAAGTCTTCCCATTGATTTCTCTGAAGTTTAATTACCAAAACTCCTGTAGTAGAGCTGTAGCCGTGTTCAGGGTTTTACATGGGGTCATGCTCAGTGATTGCTCCTGGAAAAGTTCATTTATCCACAGGTAATTCAAATTAAATAAATACTCATACATGGAATTGAGGTTCATTTTGTCAGTTTAGGAGAAGTGAATGCTTTTATAGCGTGTCGTATCTTTTGTTCCTGGTAAGCTCTTACAAATCAACCCAAAGGATAATCAGTGGTTTCATAACTGTATGTAGGAATGTGAAAAAGATATCTAAGAGTAGACAGCTCTTAAGTCTTGCCAGCAAAGGCAGAAGATTCACTTGCTATAGAATGCAATTAAAGTTCAACCTTGCAATAACATTCACTTTCATAGCAAAAGAGTAGTTAATTTTTACATGGCTTACTAGAAAAGGTCACAGATTGGAATAATTTTAAGTCTTTAAAACAAATTAGGTTAATATTTAGGTAATGAGGTTAGATCCATCCTTCTGGCTTATCTTTGGGAAGGCATGCCATGATTGTAGAGGTCTCTCTCATTCCAGTACTTCCCTGAACAATCATTTCTTTCCTAGACTATAGGATGATCAAGATTTGTCCTGAATCAGTATGCCTGCAACTTTCTTGCTTTAGTTTTTCTGCAAAATGAGAACTAAAATAAAACCTTGATTTCATCCCCTCTAGGCTCCAGAGCAGAATGATTACTCCTGGCTGGTCAGGGGTTTTCAGTGGACCAGCTATACTTTTCTCTGAAGCATTCATCACAAATATAGATAGGATATAGAGCAGAGAGGACCAGTGATGTTACAGAGACTCTCTTCTCTCCTGTTTAATGTATACTCTCATTACTAAACCAATCTTCAGGAGGACTCTCCAGACACAACTGGCAGAAACGTTGACTTTTTTTTTTCCTCTTCATGATAATATCCTAAACAAAGTGTGCCTTTGTTTCTACCTGGCTTGTTTAAGCCAGTTTACTGAATTAATTTATTGCCAAACACTTAGGACCTGCAGCCTGAGTCTCTCCTGAATATTTTAGTCTCCTGAAGATTACTCATTGAACTGAATGAAAGATAATTGCCTATAAGACACAGAGGTCAGAGTAGCCACTCTGTCTGCTTTGGTTTATGCAATTTTCTGTGGTATAGGATCCAAGCTCATTAAAGCTGAAAATAGGTGGAAATTTTGAGCTGTCTTATAGAAACAAAAAAAAAAAAGGACAAGACTAAAAAAGGAAAACCTAGAATAAAAGATAACTACATTATGGAAATTTTTACCTCTTAGAATACTTAGTTATGCTAAGCAACTTGCAAAAGAAATAGGAATAATAGCAAGCAATAATCTTCAGTAATTTGTAATTAGTGGTGGCCTTAATGTAACTGCTATCAGAACACTGAGATTTTCAATGCAGCCAGAAATCTGTTGCTGCAGCAGTTTTTATATAGCTTCCTATGAAAGAACAGAGTTCTTGAAGATAGAGGTTATCTGCAAGGGCACTTTATAGTAATGAAGTATTTTAGTACTTCAGTCTCTTGTGACATATTTTCCTTAGCTTCACCTTCCTAATAACTTACTTTGTGGAATTTTCAGCATAGGAGAAAAATATTATAAAATCAGGAAACTTGCTGCAGTTTGTACATATGCCAGGCTTTTCCTATGCATACACAAACAAGGTTTGGTTCTCTTGAGAACTAAATGCTCCTAGTGCCCATATTTCAGAACTGCACTGAGTTACTGTAAGTCAGTTAGGAATATTCAGGTTTCACATGACATATCAAGAGAGTGAGTACTGAAATATGTGGTATTTTTTGTGGTGTTTATTAAGCTGAAAGTTTGGATAGTTTAGTCCTGTTCAAATGTAGCTTAGAAGATATGTACACTTGTAAATACTGTGACATTCTCACAAACGTACATTGAGTTTGCTCAGATCACTTGGAAGCGTATGAAAATTTCTAATGACTACTTATGGCAACATCATTTCCCGCTGCTACCATTACTTGTTTTCTTGATGTCCGCGGAAAGTACTTCAAGACAATCTGTCGTATATCTGCAGCATCCGTAAAGGTATGCTTTAAGGCAACATCTTTTTCCTGCTTGGATTCAACTTTGAATTTATGCCTTTCTTTGATGCCTTCACAAGAAATTCTTACACTCTGTAGTTTTAGAAACAAAGCTCAGTACACATAGCAGGAGCTATTTCAGCTTCCACAAGTTCCCTGTGTGATAGCATCCCAATCCTTTGTTATTTTGAGGACTGCCTGAAATCTCACAAATTGTAGTTTTCACGGAATTCCATCTTTTCCTCAGACTGAGTGCAGAGCTGCTTTTCTGTATTCAGCAATGTTTGGCATTATCTTCTCAACCCTTTTGTCCTACATCTAAAAGATATATGTGTAGATGCCATTAGGAACTCAGAACAAGCAAATTCTGTCATTCTAAAAACCCTAAGAGATAAGCTGGTTTTGTACAAGATACTCTAGCTGAAGATGTCAGTTTTAATGGTTTGACAGTTTTGAATTATGTCAGTTCATCGAGTTTTCAATCCATCTCACTGTTAGTTCTTCCAGCTCATACTATCTCAGCTTCCAAATAAGACTGCTTTGGCAGACAAAAGAAGTCTTACTAAAGTTAAGGTATATTATATTCACTAGTGTCTTGTCCACTTAGCCAGTGATTACCTCTTGGAAGGTAAATCAAATTGATCAAGGATGATTTGCTCTTAGTAAATTGATGTTGTTTGCTCCTGATTGCATTCCTGTCACTCATGTCTTTGGAAATGGATTCCAAGGTGTGCTTCATGGTCTTTCCCTGGACTGAGGTGAGCTGACAACTTAGAGATCACTCCCTGTTTGCCTCTTTTGAAGCTAGATGCTAGTCTTTGTTCAGCCATCAGGGACGCCCCACAGCTGTCATCTCTTTCAGTATGCCTTTGTGGACTTTGTTTAGCCTTACAGACAGGAATATATCCAGCTTCTCTAAACAGTCCCTGGCCTGCTGGGTCTTCACTTCTGACTGTTCCTATTTCTAAATCATGCTAAGCCCAGATGCAGATGTCAAGGAGTAGGATTTGCCTGTGCAAAGTGAATCAGAATGGTCTAGATTTTGACTAGACTAGAAATACAAAATCACCGAGAAATGAGCATTAAAAAGGCAGACTGAGAAATCTTGTTCTGATTTATCTGTAGGTTGGCTTATTTCTTTCTTTCACTCTCTTTGGTACTAGCTACTAAGAGTGTTGTGGGGTTTTTTCAGTAGCTGCAAGGTGATTGAGTACCCTCCACAGCTATCACTACATTTATTCTTAAATCAAAACACAAGCAAATATAAAATAGAGCTTTCATTTCATACTTCTTTCTTGAGAGACATAGCAAGCTTTTGTAACTTGCTTCATACACAGACTATTCCTTTCTCACCAAGTTCAGCATGCAAACTTGAGTTTCAAAGGTCTATAGTACGTGGGTGGTCAAGGATACTGCATTCTTCTGTTTTTTTCCAATGAAAAACAGGCACTGGTAGAAGGATTGGTACAGTGTTGTTGGGTTGGGTTTTTTTGTTGGTTGGGTGTTTTATTTTCACTAACCCATATTTCTGCTTACTTTGCTGCCAAGATACAAAAAAAAATAAAATGTGGGGGTTTTTTTAAAAAAGCCATTTACTCTTTCTATGGCAACTCTATAGGTTAAATTTGCATAAAAAAACTGGGGACTAATGTGGGTGGATTATACATTTTATATTTAACTTATAATTGTTTTCACAAAAAAACTTTTTCATATGAAATACAGCTATTTTGTTTGAAATCTACTCTGTCAGTTTGCAGACTATCTGTTTTCAAAAAAACACCTCTTCTTTTCACATGGTGAAAGAGGATTTGTGGCTTTCTAGTTCTTTGCATCATTGTTAATGGTCAAGAATATTTTTAAATGCTTGTGAAATATTTGTTGTAGGAGAATTGAGTGTGAACATAAGATTTAGTCAAAAGTGGTTTTACAGAAAATGTTTCATACTTGTAATAGACCCTCTTTAACTAAAATGTGGAATAATTCAAACGCTCCTCAGGGGACTAGTATTGGTATGAAAGCCAAGAGTGCACTTGGACTCTTGTGTGCTGTTTCCCTCTGGAAAGTTTTGAAAGCTTAGAAACTGTGAACTACATTTTTGTAATATGCCACACAAAGTTTGGGAAATTTGGAACAATTCAGAGAGAAACTGTGCTATTAGTGCATGATCCTGGGGAAATACAGACAATGCCCAGCACTTAACAGAACTGGACCCACTTACTAGTCTCAGGATCTGCAGTGCATCTGTCTGCGAGCCTGGATGAGATTTTCATGGGAATAGCGTGGGAACTCAGATGTTGATGAGATACTTCTTTGCTTAGTGCCTGCAGAAACCAAAAATAAAATTCAGAGCTAAATAAATAAATAAAATGATCCTGAAAGAAGACCAATTTTAGAACTTCTGGGAAAGGAAGAAGCTTAAAAGGGCTGTCTTCATAGTAAATGCAGCAATTAGTAAAAGGTTTTATATAAATCCTGGGGATATCTATATATGCACGCACAGAACTGTGTCTTTAACAAGGAAATGGACACAGCATAGACAGGAAGATTACGAGTCAGGCAGCATCAATTTAGCCTTCACTTACTGGAGCAATTGGCAAAGTTCCTACCGACTTTAGCAGAATTGTACTCTGTATCGGTAATGATTTCTTTTTCCCAGGAATTAGAAATATATCATCTATAAAAAATAATAGTGTTTGGAACTTAGATAAATGAATGGTAGTATTAAATGTCTCCAACTTTTAAGTGTCCCATAAAATGATTTTATAGAATAAAGGTTTTATAGATAGAACATATCTTTCACCAACTATGGCTAGCCATTGGTTGAATAAAAAATTATTATGTCTGCTAATTAAGATGAAAAATGCAATGCCATTTTCATGATGTGTCTAACTTAACACCCACTGATACTAACAATCAAAAACTTAGAAACAAATGGACTAAAATAGATGAAAAATATTTTTGTATCAGAGTGCAAGCTACAAAAATACATGGCATGGTAGATGATTTACGGTAAGAAAAAGAATAGCAATGGTACGAAAAAAATGTGTATATGTTCAAAAGTTAGGATTAAAGTGTTATGTGTTACTCTTGTAATATACTACATTTTTAGACGTAATGAGTAGAAAAGTCTATCACAGAGCAATCAGAATACTTCACAGAATATTTTTCTAGGCACTTGAAATCTCCTAAACATCCCATTTAATGATAAAGCATTATTATTATCTACATTTTAAAGATGAGAAAAATTAAGTGGTTTTAATACTTGTAACCAGCACAAAGACTGTCCAACTAGTATTCTTGTTCTAATACTAGACCATGGCTATCCCCAGTGGTCTTACTCTAAGAAAAGTAATAGCTAGCCTCTCATATTAACCATACTGTCCCACTCATCCTAACTTTTACCTATGGCATGTATGGCTGAACCTTCATGTGCTGAATTACTCCTCCTTCCCCCCAGGCTTCTAAAATAGGTCAGCAGCATAAGCAAATCTTCACAGATGTATGAGGACTTCTCTTGGCTTCTGGATTTTTATGACATCAAAGATCCTATCTTGAAAGAGAGTACTTGGAAATAAAATGGGATTACTTCACAGAGATGTAAGATGTGTGGCGTGTGTGTGTTTGTGCCAGTGTCTGTCCCCATATGTCTGTACTCTGTAATGTTAGCTCAGGCGTTACCAAGCTAAGGAAGTTGTTGCAAGACCCAAAATAAATGTGATAGGAATTGGTCATATCATAGACCTGGAGTAGTGCTCTAACTGGTAGTACTTCCAGCTGAGGATACTATATGGCAGGTGAAATATGCATTTCTCTGGTGTGTTAACTATACCAGAGGAGCCAAGTTATGTGAGCAAAGAAAATTTGATACTCAGTTTGACTAGACTTTAGATATTAAAGTAGAAATGGTTATAGTTTGGTTTTTTCCTCAAACAAAACCCAAGGATTTGGTTACAATCATTCTAGTGTAAAAGAGCTGTGCAGATGAATGTTTTGGATTCCAAAAAGGTTTTTCAAGGTCTCAAGATATTTTTTAGAACTTTCATTGTTGTATTTGGATTTAAAAAACTACATTGCCTCATTTCCTTAGGGCCTTTTAGGAGACATCGCTCCCATTTCTTTTCCCAGTGACAAAGAAACTACTCATTTTTACTTGTTACACATTTTTGTTTCTTTTCTCTGTCTGACATACTATACCCCTCCTCTCTCCATCATCTCACGATTAACATCACTGTTATGTGACTCTTCAACTTCCTGAACAAAGAACTGTGATGTTCTGCAGAAAGTAAATGTTTAATCATCACAGAAGAGATGTAGCTTTTGTAGTAATTTATTCTTTTGCATTTGGAATAAAGCTCAAGATCAAGAGGATCTGCTTTTGATACTTTCCCACCTAGTCCAACAAGTGTAGTATCACAGTGATTGAATTCACATGGGACTGTGAGCATAAAGATTTGTGCCAAAATATACATACTATGTTTTTAAAAAATAGTTTCTTGGGGTTTGCTTTTTTCTTTATTTGGAGAGAGAGAATTCTAAACAGCTGTAGCAGCCTGCTGCTGCTGACAATGGGAAGAGTAGCCAGATGGGGTAACCTGCAGTGATTCAAGAGAGCAAACTCACACAGGATCAGAATGTTAGTAGGTGTCAATAAGTAGCTGCAATACTCTACACCTGTTCCTTTTCAGAACATAAAGCTGAACACAGCGAGGTCTCCCTTGACCAGCATAAATACCAATTCTTCATATATAATATTTGAGAAACTCAGATATTGTTTTATTGCTGCTAACAGCAGTGAGAGCTGAATCCACAAGACTTAACACTAGTTGAGTTAAAAAATACAGATAGCAATCAGCCATTGGATTTGAGCTGACCTCACAGAAATATCATTAGAATCGGATTGCTCATTTGCATATCTGATGATTTGTATTGCTAACCTTTCCTCAGTTAGCTCATGAACACACAGCTTCTGCATTATAATAGACTCTGGCACTTGCAGCAGTGAGATGAGCTTCCTGATTTTCTTGCTTGCAACCTAAAAAACTGGTAAGAATGACTTGCTTTTCTTGGGATGAAGGGCAAAGGGGTCCTCTGTTTTCTTTTAGGTGGCTAAGGAAAGGCAGAAGTAGTATATTTTTGCTGCGTTTCATTTCCCCTTTTATTCTGCAAGTAGGTGCTCAAAGGTACTTGATAACAGAGACATCATGTACCAAATTTTATTTTCTGTCATTACATGATTGAAGAATTTTTTTTATTTACATGAAACATGGTCTTATTTTAAGGTTGTAAGTTTTATATATAAGGAGATGAGAAAAGACCAAAATCATCTGGGATTCCTATCAGTCATAGAGAAGCATTCCCTAGATTTAAGAGCTTTAAGGCAAAATTTGTAGATGTTACATTATGTTGAAACAAATGGGAAGCATAAGACTTCAATTATCTTTTTACTGCTGCCTTACAGAGCTGGGTGCCCTCTGGTTCCCAAACTAGTTCAGTATTGCCAATGTTTCAGAGTTTATTGATGTGTTTGTTCTTGTAAAAGATTTTATAAGACAAACATAAGCTAAACAAATTACTTCTGAGCCTGGGAAAAAGCTCTCTATGTGTAAATGAACCCTAGTAGAACCTCTGGTGATTGATGAAAAGCATGAGCTGCTGGGGCTGCTGCAGTTCTAGAGGTAGTGTGTCACATCTCAGCTTTGGTGTTAACACCAAAGTTATATTTTCTTAGGGAAGAGATACGTATGTTTGGTGGAACTGGAGGAAGCATGGGTTTTGTTATTACCAAAAGCTATATAAATGTTCCTTAACATTAAACAAAAATTTAAGTGACCCCTCTTTCAAATACTGTATGTCCACCCTCATAATTGCTGTTCATTGCTGTTCAAGTGGAAATAGAATATGTTATCTGGTGAATTCTTGGGAAGTATCAAAAATAAGTTTATTTTACACATTTGTTTTTATAACAAGTTAAGTCCTGATATGCAAATAAGCTGAGGTCTAACAATTGCTAATTTTTTAAAAAAAACATAGTTATGTTTCACAAGATATGTGATGGTAACTCTCAGGGTATTTAGGAACTTGCAGCTGCTGCTCTGAAGACCTTTGCATCCCTAAAGAGAAAGAACCTAATTTTATATTATGGCTAAATTCTACTTAACGGTCTGGACAAGCTGCAGACAGGCTGTTGTCTTATCTGTCATTTAAAGCAGCTGTAAGTGGTCCTGACAGATTTCAGAGCATTGGGAGCTTACCCTGATCTATGGAAAGTCTGTAATAAGACTGAACAGAGCACAAGGCAGTTACCCTGTGTCTTTGTTTTGCGCTTCCAATCCAATGGGAGTCACACTCTGCCAGCTGAATGACGAAGAAGCAGGAAGCTACCAGACCACCCCAAGTGCAGGCTCTTGGCAAGCGCCTCGTGGAAGGAGAACTGCCAACCACCCAGCGCTATCTAGAAGGGGGCTCTGTGCGTGACCTCTGTGGCATAAAGAGGCCCAAGCAAAGAGAAATATCTAGTCAGAAAACAAAGCAGGTGGGGAGAGGCATAGGACTGGCTGGAGGAGAACGTATGCAGGCAAGCATATAGCTTTGTACTTCCACTAGAACTAAATTTGTAGTGGTGTCATAAGCTTTGCCAGAGACCTCTGAATGTGACATTAATTTCTTTTTTAAATTGAGTTAATTGATGCAGCTTTATTGTTGGGTGGATTTTAATTGCCTTCTGCTCTACTTTAGTAAAATGAAAGACTGTGAAGAAGAAAGACCTTGCTAAATTCTCTTTCTTAAGCTGGTCTGTCCTGAAACTTCATGGGTTTGTTTTTTTCTATTTCCTTATCAAGATGAAGAAAGAAAAAAAAAAGTCAAAATTGTGGGGAACTGAAAACTTACAAGTTTAATACAATGCTGTTTTGTAAATAATTCTGGAGGATAATGATTCTTGATTTTTCTTCTACATTATTGCTATGATTTCAGTTCAGTGCCAATACCAAAAAGATTGCTCTGCTTTCACAAGTATTTCCAAAAGGATTTTGTACATGTTGACTCTCTTTATCTGGTTCATTAACAGACTTTAATTTCAGAAAATCTAAATTTTCCAATAGAGATATTAAATTAATATTTTGTTATAAGGGGGATATAACTGAGGAAATGTCTAGTTATAGATTGCAGTATTTCCCTAATTTCAAACCATCTGAATGATCATGGATTTTTTTTTTTTCTTCTGTAAAATAACTCCGTTAATTTTAACTACTAGTTGTCCAAATGAAGAAAACCGGAGCACACCCTCTAAACAAATTTAAATGTCTATTTAAGGACTCCAGATGATACAATACATATAGTGTTTGATGAGAAATTACATAATGCTTAAAATTTGTTTTCTTTCTGAGTATTGTTGACCTAAATTTTCAGGTACAAGATTGCTCTTGTTCACTAGAATACATTTTTCCATCATTTGGTTCATTAGTTCTTCCTTGTAAGTTGTATGTTATGTTGATATTACCTCCCTTCTTGGCCGAAGCTCAGTAGATAGCACTGTAGAAGATTTTAGATTTTTGTGTGTTTTTATCATTTGAGTAGAAAGAAGACAATGCAGAGATATTTCAATCTACATTTTTGCTTCTGGTCTTAAAATCAATGATCATATTTAAAAACATTATAAAATTCATTTTTATGTTTGCAAGCTTTGGAGGTTGGTCTCTTTTCTGCTCCTACTGTGATATAAAACTTGCCTTTTTTTTTAGGATAAGAACACAATCTTGATGCAAATAATTTCAGTGGAAAACACAAATCTTAGTAATAGTGTCTTACATAAAAGAAGCATCCAACAAGGTGAGAATTTAGACCAAGATTTTTAATTGCATAAATAAAAGGTGATTACCATAAAAGTTCTTCCAAAAATAAGGTAGAGGATTTATAACAGCTTGAGCTCAACATTTGTGTCACCTGCTTGTAATTATTTTGAAGGGTGGATTTTTCCCTTTCTAGTCAAATCCCAGTATGCTATTGTTTGTCCTGGAGTTTTCCCTTCACCCTGAACAGCAGAAAATAGTATCTCCACAGGCAAAATTGTAGAGAAATGCTTGCAAATAAAGATGCATCAGATCATTAGCAAGGAAATTTCCCAGTGTGTCTATTCAAATGCATACCTCAAAATAACTGAAGAGCTGACAGCCCCCTATGATGGAAGGGCTTTTTAGACTATCCATCATGGTTGGATAACCACAACTTCTCTGCGTAACCTCTTCCAGTATCTCACTATCCTCATAGTAAAGAATCTTTTCTTTATATCTAATCTAAATCTACCTTCTTTAGTTTAAAACCATTCCCCTTTGTCTTATCACTACACTCCTGGATAAAGAGTCACTCCCCACCTTTCCTATAGTCCCCTTCAGGTACTGAAAGGTACCCTTCAGGTACTATAAGGTTGCCCTGGAACCTTCTCTTCCCTAGGCTAAACAACCCCAAAATAAGATGCTATGTCTTTTTTTGGGAAATTGAAATCTGGACTCACTCCAATTGGTTTATGAAATACTACAAAAACAAATGTACGTCACTAGATCTTTATTTCTGAAGCTGTGTTACGTGCTCCTCTACAGTAACTTGCCAGTTTATACAAACCTTTGCCATCTACTGTAGCCCTTTGCAGACAAGTCAGTTGTGATAGAACCATTTGTGTTACGTGAGTGCAAGGAAAAAAGATAGCTAGTTTAATTTTATTTATAACAGATTTCTCTGTAGGGTTGGAATCAGTATAAAAAAAAAAACCAAAAATTTTTGAAAAAAGCTTTACACTAGCAGTCTTGCAGCTTGACTTACCCTCACCGCTGCTCCCAAATACACTCCACCTTCTTTGCGGATAATGCCTTCCCCTTCCACCACCAAGGCACTGTGCAGATCTACTGATTTTACTGCTTCTAATCCGGAAAACTATGGTGCTAATTTATTTAGCCCAGCTCAGAGATGAAATATGTAAATTTTGACTCTGTAATTGAAGGAGGTTAATGTGGGGAAGGCAGAAGGATTTTTTTGTTTCATCTTATCATAGTGAAAGACTTCACATGCCCTAAATGAACTGTTGCTGTTTGAAATTACGGCATTTTTTTTACATATTTACTTCCCTTTCCTGTTAAAATAGTCTTAAATCTCAGGAAAAAAATTAAATGGATATTTTTACTTAAGTCAAACAAAACTTTTCATTTGTGCAGTAATTTCATTTTAAGTTTTAATTTACCAGAACTTTCCATGATTTTCTTTCTTGCTGGAAGATATCTTTTCCACCAAACATAATTAAATTCAAAGAAAGAGGTTATTTAACCCAGTAATCATTTTTATTTGAGCAAGGCAACTGCAGCTTTAAAGAAAAATGTCAAATATAATGTTTTACATGTACTCGTGCATGTTACAGTCATATTTACAGGCATGATATATCTACAGGGAATGAGTTGCAATGCAGTAAGGATGCATAAAAAACCTTTAATATGCCATTTCAAGTAAGATTTTCATATGTTAAAAATCACATTCTCTAATTTAAAAGAAATTCCTAAGTATATTTCAGCAATAGTCTGATAGGGATTTTTTTTTTTCCCCCCCTATATATACTATTAAAAATAGAGAGAGAAGCCTGATTTTGGGGGCTGTTTGTTGAAACCTGTGAAGCTGATGTAAAAAGGATGTGTGCTTTTTTAAAAAAACACATGTGACCTGATCATGTGGAAATTGTTAGTCCAGTTCTTTAGTTCTGTAAGGAGAGTGAGAAATAATGTGAAATTACAGTGAACCCATCTGGCCAAGCAGGAAAATCTGGTTTAATTGCTCTGTTGCCAGAAATGTTAAATCACTTCCTGGGAATGCAATTCATTTGGAACATATGGAACTCATTGGAAGAAGGTCTCCAGTGAATTCAAAACTGTACTGGAGATGAGAGCGTTTCTCATAACAATCATGTTTTCCCACTGGGCAGCATGTAAGCAATATGTGTAGCTGTATTAACAAAAAACCTAAACCAGTAGTAGGACTGTCTGATATCTTGAACAAGATTCACTCATGGTTTATTTTATATTTCCAAGAAGTGCTGTGTTCATTTAGGATTTTTTTTTTATCAGCTTTTAAGCAGTAATAGAATTTTCTGAAAGTTTTAACCTCATATTACATCTCGATTCAGAAGAATTACACTCTGTTTAGAAAACAGACATATTTGAAAGGAGAGGCCAAAGTGTCTTTATACTTTGTAGATAAAGAGGGTAGACTTTAGGGGAGTTGCTTTTGTCTTTTTTTCTTTTGATTTGGTTTCTGTAATTGAGAATTTTACGTTTGCTATATATTTTAATAAAATAGGAAGATTTTCAATTTTTTCTGTAAACTAAAAATGTATGTACTGAGTTCTCCTTAATTGTAAAGAATGAAAGAATAAGACATCCTTCTTTCTGCATGTTATTTTAAGAAAAATATGTTTCACAGATATTATAATGGATTCTGAATTTATAAGTATGCCACAGTACCAGGTTCTGAGTGAAGCATTTGTATTATTTGCAGTCTGTACAATGAGCAGAATATTGACATTCCTTGGAAAAAATATGCTTCCTATTCTTCTCTAAAGAAAAGATTTTACTTCTGAATTACTTTTGGTAATTTATGTAATCTATATCGGTCTCCCTAGCATCAGTCTTAATGAATTGCTGCATGATTACTATAGTAATGTAGGAAGTACTTTTCTCTGCAAACATCACTCTACCTTTAAATTTTTTGGAACTTGTAGTGCTTCTTCATCCTGCTTAACAGAATTACTAATTTTGTGACTTACACATCTGCCTGGAGGCATTATGGTACTATGTATTTCCAGCTACAGCTTTTTAGCCTATGCTAAACCTGCTAAACAACTCTTAACAACCTGGGTTGTTACTAAAATTTATCTTTGGTTGTAAATCAACATGTTTTAGTGACTATCATTTAGAAATATCATGTATTTCCAGGAAATAACTTGAAGCGACAAATGGCAAGATTAACAGTTTTAAAATCTGAAATGCTGATTTGAAAATAAATCTGCATGCTGATATGAATGCTGCTGGCAGGTGATTCAGAAGTGTTCATTCAGGTCAAAGACATTACCAGTGACTGATATTGCAGTTATACACTTCAAATCCATTTAAGTCCGTCATAAAGCCACCAGAGAAAGTACCTTTTGTACTCGTCATTTTGTTCTGTCCCCATTGAGTCCTGTAACTACTTCTTCCCTGTTCACTGAACCACAGCTGTTCATCTTGGTCTTGCATTTTAGAGCTTACAAGGGCTGTTCCCATCAAACTGTTGTCTGTTTTCCATGACAGTTTGATTTCAGCGCTGACGCTGCTGCCACGTCAGCAGTTATCTCAATGTTGTCTTCCAAGCTTTTCTTAAAAGAAACCATCACACTTTTTTGGGTCTTTATATGATTAACAAAATTCAACATTAAAATGTGATGATAACCTGTCTTCATCTTTCCTTCTTTTGTCCTTTTGCCCTTCCATTTGATTTACACTGATGTTCTCTTGTTCTTATTTCTTCTTCTGTTTGGTTTTCTTTTCTTGTTTGTTTGCTTGTTTCTCACATTCTCCTCTTAACAAAGTTCTCTCTTTACAAATTTCCTTCTTTTACAAAGCATAATAGTGAGTCTGGAGTTTTCTTTCTTATTTTCTGAGTTTCCTTTGCCAGGGTAACCACTTAGGCCTGGGAAAGAGAAGAAAATTATCTACTGGTTTTCAAAATCCTATCTTTTTTTTTT
>VWZK01018424.1:0-11690 GCA_013396935.1 Baryphthengus martii | reverse complement strand
GAAGAGGAGGAGGAGGAGGAGGAGGAGATGGAAGAGGAGGAGGAGGAGGAGGAGATGCAGAGGTCTCTGGTCTCGTTCCGCAGGCACCAGGGATCCCAGCAGGAACCGTTACAAGCTCTTCCTGGAATGCACTTTAATCTTGACTTCGGTCGTTCCACCAGAACTTCCCATCGAGCTCTCGCTGGCCGTCAACACCTCCCTCATCGCCTTGGCCAAGCTCTGTAAGTTCTGAACCTCGACGGGGCCGCAAACCCAGGTTCTTTGGTGGGGACACCGGTGAAAAGATGGTGACCAGTGTCCTTGGTGACCGCGCGGTGACAACGCGCGTTTGGAGCCGGGGTGTCTGGGAGGGAACCACGTCCTCCGTCCTGTGGTCTGATGTGGAGCAGGTTCCTGCATCTGGAATGGGGATGTCAAGGACCTCCAGGAGGTCACTGCTCTGACCTGGGGTTTCAGATGCCACAGAAATTCAGAATGGGGAGTTTTCCGATCGTTAGATCTGCTCAGAGCCTTGTGGAACTTGAGGGGGTGGAGCACGGCCAGAGGAGGGCCCCAGAGCTGGAGGAGGAGGAGGAGGAGGGGCTGGAGAAGTTGTGAGAAGCGTCTGAGGGCCCTGGGGGGGCTGAGCCTGGAGAGCAGGAGGCTGAGGGGAGACCTTCTGGCTCTCGACCCCTCCCTGAGAGGAGCTCGGGCCGAGGAGGGGGGAGATCTCTCGGCCCCGAGCGCTGGCACCGGAGGAACCGGCCTCCGGTGGCCCCAGGGGAGGTTCCGCTCGGATCCCGGGAGAAACGGCTTCTCCACCAGGGTTGTCCGGGCCCGGCCCGGGGTCGTGGTGGGTCCCCATCCCTGGAGACTTCCAACCCCCCGGAGCTGCGGTACTGAGGGACACGGTTCGGCGTCTCCAGGGCCACGCTCGGCCTCTGGGACTTCCAAGGTCTCTCCCAACCCAACCCGTTTTATGATTCTCCGCTGACGCTTCCGTCTTGTGCCGAAAGCCACCGAGCGTCCCGTGGTGGCTTTGCTGCCGGTGACCTCTGACGGTTTCGTCTCCTCCCGCAGACGTGTACTGCACGGAGCCCTTCCGCATCCCCTTCGCCGGCAAAGTCCAAGTGTGTTGTTTCGACAAAACGGGCACCTTAACCAGCGACCACCTCGTGGTCAGAGGAGTCGCCGGGCTCAGGTAGGTCCCAGGTGACTTTCACCCGAGGGTTTGGTGACCTCTGGGCTTTGGGCACCGTGAAAACTCCTCAGGGACAAGGGAAATCACGTTCCAGTTGAGGAGGAGGAAGATCTTCGGGAGTTTGGAGCTGGATTGAACTGGAAGGAGGAGAGTTGTTGGGGTTGTTGAGGTGGAGGAGATGGAGGAGGGAGGAGGAGGAGGAGATGGAGGTGGGAGGAGGAGGAGGAGGAGGAGGAGATGGTCTGGCAATGACCACGAGCCCCAAACTTGGGAATTGAGTTTTGAGGGAGGGTCTTTACGTAGCCAAGATCTTCTCTGCTCCTCCTGCCTTCTCCTCCCACCACCTTCAATGGCTGTGCCTGGAGAGGCCGCAGCAGAGACACGTCCGAGTCCTTGGGTTCCAGTTACTCCAGTTTGAGTTCAGGCCTCAACTTGGAGCCTTCTTCTTGAAACGTCTTTGGTTTGGTCTTCTCCTTGAATCGAGTTTGGTTTGGTCTTCTCCTTGAATGGAGTTTGCTTTGGAGGACCATCAAACATCACGGGCTTGGGTGGCGTTGGCGGTTGAGATGGCACCTCCAGCTTGGGTCTCACTGGGAGAAGCTCCGCTCTTTCCTGGATCAGAGGAGGAATTTGAGCCTGGGAGAAGCTCCAGGACCGATCTGAGACGACGCGCCAGGCTCGGTTGGACGTCAACCATCTCCTTTTTGTGCCGCAGGGATGGGAAGGAGGTGACTCCGGTGTCTGACATCCCGGTAGAGACCCACCGAGCCATCGCCACCTGCCACTCGCTCGTCCAGTTGGACGATGGGACGCTGGTGGGAGATCCTTTGGAGAAGGCCATGCTGATGGCCGTGGACTGGACCTTGACCAAAGGTAAAACCTGAGGCCGGTTCCTCCTCCGCGGTTGATTCCTCGGCCCCCTTTACGTGCCCTGAAGGGTCGGGGAGCGGGTTTTGGAGGGACAGGTGATGGTGGTGACACCGGTTTGGGCAGATTGGAGCATGATTTTGTCTAGGCCGGGGAGGTGAAGGTCTGGGCCAGGGAGACAAAGGTCTAGGGGGGATGGGATGGGTTTCAACTCCAAAAGGGGAGATTTAGACTCAAAGGAAGGAATTTTGGAGGCTGAGGGTGGTGAGAGCCTGGCCCAGGTCGCCCCAAGAGGTGGTTGATGCCCCATCCCTGGAACCATCCCAGAGGAGCTTGGACTCGGCTCTGAGCAACCTGCTCTGGTTGGAGATGTCCCTTTAGAGGGACTCCGTGACCTTGGAAGGTCCTTTCCCACCCAAGCCGGTCTGAAATTCCACGATTCTGACCTGTGATGACATCACAGCCTCTAGATACACCTTCCCTCTGTTGACCCCACCGCCTCACGGACCTTCTGATCGGTTCAATCCCTTCTATCGACCGGCACAAGACCTTTCCCCCTCTTGACCCTCGGCTCTAAAAGCCGGAAAAATTCACCCACCTCATCTCGATGACCTTGAACTTCCATCGGGGACCTTCCGAGGGGTGGGACGTTACTTTTGCTACCCAGAAACCTTTCAGGATTTCCTGATCTCTTTGTTTCCAGATGAGAAAGTTTTCCCCCGAAGTATAAAAACTCAGGGCTTGAAAATTCACCAGCGCTTTCATTTTGCCAGTGCCCTGAAAAGAATGTCGGTCTTGGCGTCCTACGAGAAGATCGGCTCCACCGAGCTCTCTTACATTGCCACCGTCAAAGGGGCTCCAGAGACGCTGCAGCCAATGGTGAGAACGTCTCTTCGGGAGACCCGGCTTCGTGTCCTCGTCCCTTTCCACCTCTGCCCGCTCTGCAATCGGAGCGATGTGGGAATTTTGTCCTAAAAAAAACCCGTGGGGGTCCCGCAAAATCAACCACCGCTGGGGGAGGGTTGCGGTTTGGTGAGGTCTCGGCCGCCTGTCCCCGGTTCTGCTGATTTGCTGGTGGCCAGGAGTAAATTCTGGGTCATCTCCTTGTTCCCCTTCATGGTGAGGGCACCCAAAGGTGCCTCTTCTCCCCGAAACGCTGAAATCCGCTCCCGATTTCTGTCGGAAACCGTTAACGGGGTGGGTTTTTTTTCCGCCTGTCTCCTCCAGTTGTCTCAGTGCCCGAGCAACTATCACGCCGTCCACACGGAAATCTCGCACGAGGGAGCCAGGGTCTTGGCCCTGGGCTACAAAGAGCTGGGCCACCTCACGCACCAGCAGGTACGTCCGGCTGCGTGTCCCTTGGGGTGGCGTCTCTTGGGTTGGGTCCCTTGGACTTGGGTCTTTAGGGGCGGCGTCCCTTGGGGTGGCGTCCCTTGGGACGGTGTCCCTTGGGCTGTCATCTTTAGGGATGGCGTCCCTTGGGCTGGGGTCTTTAGGGCTGGCGTCTGTTGAGCTGGCGTCCCTTGGACTGGAGTCTTTAGGGATGGTGTCCCTTGGGGTGGCGTCCCTTGGGCTGGGGTCTTTAGGGGTGGCGTCCCTTGGGCTGTCATCTTTAGCGATGGTGTCCCTTGGGGTGGCATCCCTTGGGCTGGGGTCTTTGGGGATGGTGTCCATTGGGCTGGGGTCCATTGGGCTGTCATCTTTATGGCTGGCGTCCCTTGGGCTGGCGTCCCTTGGGCTGGAGTCTTTAGGGATGGTGTCCCTTGGGACAGCGTCCCTTAAGGTGGCATCTCTTGGGCTGGAGTCTTTAGGGATGGTGTCCCTTGGGACGGCGTCTTTAGGGATGGCATCCGTTGAACTGGGGTCCCTTGGGCTGTCATCTTTAGGGTTGGCGTCCCTTGGATTGGCGTCCCTTGGGATGGCATCTTTAGGGATGATGTCCCTTGGGCTGGGGTCCCTTGGGACAACGTCTTTAGGGATGGCGTCCCTTGGGATGGTGTCCCTTGAGGCGGCATCTCTTGGGCTGGGGTCTTTAGGCACGGCATCCCTTGGGTTGGTGACCCTTGGGCTGGCGTCTTTAGGGTTGGTGTCCCTTGAGGTGGCATCTTTATGGATCATGTCCTTTGGGCTGACGTCCCTTGAGATGTTGTCCTTCGGGACGATGTCCTTTGGGACCTTGTCTTTGGAACGTCGTCCTTTGGGATGGTGTCACCCAAAGCTGCTGTAACCGCCTCGTTTTCCCTACCTGGGACGTCGGTGGCCTCAGCGTCGCGCTCCCGCCTCGGAGTTCGGCACGTTCCCGGCGGCCGGTTGCGTCTCCCCGTTGGTGGAGTGGGATCGGTCCTCTCCTGGGAACATCTGAAGAAGTTTAGCGCTGAACTTCCAACAGATGCTTTGGGTTGGAAGGGACCTTCAAGAGCATCTCCTTCCCACCACGGCAGGGACACCTCCCACTAGACCAGGTCGCTCCAGGCCAACTTCTCCAGCTGGGAACCCGCTTTCCTGTGGTGATGGACACGGGGGGACACCAGCTGGAGGTGGCTTTGGAGAGCTTGGTGCCAAAGACGCCGTTGGTGACGGGCCGGGGTCGTTCCGTTCATCTCGGAGCCCCCATGACGTTTCTGGGGGTGCTTTGGTGGTGAAGAAGCACCCACTGGACGAGGAGATGACCGACGGGCAACCTTCAGCTTCTGCTTGGCTTTGGTAGGTGCGAGAGATGAAGCGAGAAGCTCTGGAGTGCGACCTCAGGTTTGTTGGCTTCATGGTGGTCTCCTGTCCTCTCAAAGCCGACTCCAAAGCCGTCATCCGGGAGATCCAGAACGCGTCCCACCACGTAAGCCCCTCCTGCCTTCTCGGGATTTGGGATTCGGGGGCCGGAAACGTTTGCGGAGCGAGGGCGGAACCTTCCTGGTGGGGTGTGGGGTCTTTTTTTGTGGTGGGATTTGTCCTGATCCAGAGAGAAAGTTCTTCCACAGGGTGCTGAACGGAGCTGCCTCCAAGTGCACACCGGAAGGTGCCCAGGGGACAAGAAGCCACCGGTGTCTTGGGGGTGGTGGCAGCACCAGCGGGAGCTGGGCTGGGAACTGGGGAGGCTGCTCCTTGGATCCTGGTGGGGGTTGGTTTGGGACCTTCACTCCCAGGAGGAGGTGGGGGGGGTGGAGTGGGGGCAGGGAAGGGACACGGAGCAGGAGGAGGAGGAGGAGGAGAAGGAGGAGCTGGAGGAGGAGGAGGAGAAGGGGCTGGAGGAGGAGTAGGAGAAGGAGGAGGAGGAGGAGGAGGAGAAGGGGCTGGAGGAGAAGAAGGGTCTGATCTCCAAGGTCTCTCCCAACCCAACCCATTCCCTGATTCCATCCCGTAGGGCAGGTGACCGGTCACCAGGTTGAGCAGAAACCTTCAGGGCGTGAAGGAAACTCCTCGTGAAGTTGCCGGTTCCTCCCCAGAGCTGCTTGTTGACCCCTCTCGCTTTGCCCTCAGGTAGTGATGATCACAGGGGACAATCCCCTCACCGCCTGTCACGTGGCCCGGGAGCTCCACTTCCTCCAGAGGCATCAGACCCTCATCCTGCAGCCCGCCCCCGGCAAAGGTACCGACACCTCTTGGAAAACCGCCCTGAGTTTTGGTGGGACGACAACCGGAGCTTCCCCCTTCCTCTGCCGGCTCCCAAACCGAGCGTCGGGTCCTGTCCCTGGGGAGGAACAACTCTGTGGAGCGGGACAGGGGAGGAGGGACCTGCTGGGAAGTTGCTCTCCGTGGAGAAGGACCTGGGAGTGCTGGGGGAGGAGTTGTCCTTGAGCCAGGAATGTGGCCAAAGAGGCCAAGGGTCTCCTGGTGGCCGTGGAGAAGAGCGTGGGCAGCAGGTCCAGGGAGGTTCCTCCCCCTCTGCTCCGTCCTGCTGAGGCCACAGCTGGAGAATCGGGTCCAGTCCTGGGCTCCCCGGTTCCAGAGGGACCAGGAGCTGCTGGAGAGAGTCCAGGGGAGGCTCCAGAGGTGCTGGTGGGACCGGAGCTTCTCTGTGGAGAGGAGCGGCCGCAGAGGGGAGCTGAGCGATGCGGAGCGAGAGCTCGAGGGCCCCCGGGGGGCGAGAGGCCGGGGCCAGACTCTGCTCAGGGGTGCCCAGCGCCAGGACNTCTCCGGAGAGGTTCCGACCCGCCCTGGACACGGTGCTGCCGGGTCCACTGCTCTGGGTGGCGCTGCCGGAGCAGGGGGTGGTGGCACCAGCTGATCTCCAGAGCTCCCTCGCAACCCCACCAGGCTGGGCTCCTGTGTGAAGACCGACGTTGGGTCGAAGGCCTCCTTGTGGTGTAGGCTCAGAAGCCACCTGGGGACACCAAGAGCCACGTCAGGACTGTCCTGAGGTGGGGGGGTGGCCACGTCACCGTCCCGCAAAGCGAAGGACCTCGAGTCCACGATGCTGAGGAGCTTCCAAACACCACGACCGGCGTCTGTTGGGTGACCGGGAGGGTTGTCTCTTGACCGGGCGCCTCCAACATCTTCACGTCCAGCTGACGCTTCTCCTTCCAGGCTCCGGCTGGCGGTGGGAATCCATCGACGGCGCCGTCGTCCTGCCGGCGTCGCCGTCCTCCCTGCGCGAGCTGACGCGGGGCTACGACCTCTGCGTCACCGGCGAAGGTCTCGCTCATCTCCAGTCCGTCGACGGGCAGCAGCTCCTCAAGCTGATCCCGCACATCCAGGTCTTCGCCAGGGTGGTGCCGAAGCAGAAGGTGAGACGTCGGGAAGATCCCCCCCCCCACCTTGAGAAGGGCTCGTGTGGTGGTGAAACCCAAGTAGATACCGGCACGTGGTTGATGCTCAACCCCAGAAGCTCTCCTGGTGGCCAGGCCAGTAGGTGGAAAGAGCTTGGGATGGACCATGATGGTCTCCTAAAGAGTCCGGAACCCCATCCAAGGGCTGAGTTCCTAAAGCAGAGCCTGAAGGGGAAGCTTCTGGAATCTGGGTGGGAGCTCAACGAGTTCCTGCACGTGACCGAGACAGCTCAAAGAGCGCTGGTGATGGGAGAGGACTCCAGTTGGTGGCCAGTCACCAGTGGTGGCCCTCAGGACTCAGTGCTGGGGCTGCCTCTGTTGAATGTCTCCATCGGTGCTCTGGGTGAGGGGATCGGGGCGCCCCTCAGGCGGTCGGCAGCTGATGCTGAGTTGGGTGGGAGTTGATCTGCTGGAGGGTTGGAGGTTCTCCAGAGGGACACCAATGGGCCAAGGTGTCCAGAGAAGAGCGACAAAGCTGGGGAAGGGGCTGGAGGAGAAGGAGGAGGAGAAGGGGCTGGAGAAGTTGTGAGGAGCGTCCGAGGGCCCTGGGGGGGCTGAGCCTGGAGAGCAGGAGGCTGAGGGGAGACCTTCTGGCTCTCGACCCCTCCCTGAGAGGAGCTCGGGCCGAGGAGGGGGGAGATCTCTCGGCCCCGAGCGCCGGCACCGGAGGAACCGGCCTCCGGTGGCCCCAGGGGAGGTTCCGCTCGGATCCCGGGAGAAACGGCTTCTCCACCAGGGTTGTCCGGGCCCGGCCCGGGGCCGTGGTGGGTCCCCATCCCTGGATGGATCCCAACCCCCCGGAGCTGCGGTGCTGAGGGACACGGTTCGGCGTCCCCGGGGTCACGCTCGGCCTCCGGGCCCTCCGAGGCCTCTCCCAACCCAACCCATCTGATGATCCAAGAGCCGACGCGGATGTGGACGGACCAGAACCGCCTCTCACCGCTTTTTTCTTTCGTCAGGAGTTCGTCGTCACGACTTTGAAGAGCTTGGGCTACGTCACGTTGATGTGCGGAGACGGGACCAACGACGTTGGAGCTCTGAAACACGCGGACGTGGGTGAGTCCTCCAGCTGCGGGACGCTCAACGTGTCCTTTGGTGGCATCAAGTCCCACAAAAGGCCGAGCGTTGAGGTTCTTCAGCCTGGAGAGGAGAAGGCTCCGGGGAGACCTTCTCGAGGCCTTCAAGGGGCCTACAGGAAAGTTGGAGACGGAGTTTTGAGCAGGGACAGGACAAGGGGCGATGGGTTTAAGCTAAAAACTGGGAGATTTGGACAAGAAGGAATTTTGGAGGCTGAGGGTGGTGAGACCCTGGCCCAGGTTGCCCCAGGAGGTGGTCAATGTCCCTCCATCCCTGGAACCGTCCCAGGAGAGCTTGGACTTGGCTCTGAGCAACCTCCTCTAGTTGAAGACGTCCTTTGGAAGGGTCTTGATGACCTTGGAAGGGTCTTGATGACCTTGGAAGGGTCTTGGTGACCTTGAAAGGTCCTTTCCCACCCAAAAACCAGTCTGGAATTCGATGATCAATCAGAAGACGACCTGTACTGGTGGGATGGCCACCAGGTGGACACCACCGGGCAGCAGACACAACTTGGTGAAGCTGCTCTGCCGAGAGGAGCCTTTGGGGCCGTTTTCCCTCCGGCTGAAGCTTTTCTCCTCCTCCAGGAGTAGCTCTGCTGGCCAACGCTCCCGAGAGACTTCCCGAGAGGAAGAAGAGGACTCGGGATGGAACCGGTGACGGGAGACCCGTCGTGCCGTCGGCCGGGGGCGGCGGGGCCGTCAAACCCACCTCCCGGGGCGCCAAGCACCGCGTCATGTCCCAAAGAGAGGAGCAACTGGCCGTGCAGAAGGTGGGTCTTCTCTCTGGAGAACCTCCAAAGCCACCCGAACGATTTGGATCCCCTGCTTCGGGTGACCCAAGCGATCTCCAGAAGGTTCCTTCCCACCTTCTCCGCGTTGGGATTCTGGGATCCGTACCGTTGTCTTCTTCGCCCGCAGGAGCGGATCAGTCAGGTCCTGAAGGATCTGGAAGAGGAACGCGTTCCCGTCGTGAAGTTGGGCGACGCCAGCATCGCTGCTCCCTTCACCTCCAAGCTCTCCTCCATTCAGTGCAGTAAGTTCTCGGGGACGACTGAGGACAAGTTGGCCCAAGGGAGGTTCAAGTTGGACCTGAGGAGAAAAGTCTTCTCTGCAAGGGTTGTCCAGGCCTGGCCCAGGCCAGGGGCGACATCCCCATCCCTGGAGGAGTTTCGAATCCGTGGAGATGCGGTGCTGAGGGACGGGGTTTGGCGGTGCCCTGGGTAGTGTTGGGTCAGTGGTTGGACTCGATGATCTTCAAGGTCTCTTCCAACCCCGACAATTCCGTGATCTCCACCTGTCCACGTCCTCCAAACGAACTAATCCTAGATTTGAAAGAAGCCAAGACAGAGGACGTGGGATGGAGAGAAACCTCCCCAGACCCATCACTCTGCCACCTTCTTGTGTGGATCAGCCCTGGGGGAGGAGGTTCCTCAGCTGAGGACACAAGCGATGGGGGGTCACCTTCTCTCCACGAAAGGAGACAACCGAGGAGCAAACCCCCAGAGCCTGGTTTGGTTTGATCCAAACTCTTCCTCCTCTTCCTCCACAGTCTGTCACGTCATCAAGCAAGGTCGTTGCACGTTGGTCACCACCCTCCAGATGTTCAAGATCCTTGCGCTCAACGCCCTGATCTTGGCCTACAGCCAAAGCGTCCTCTACTTGGAAGGGGTCAAGTTCAGCGACCTTCAGGCAACTCTACAAGGTCTGCTCTTGGCCGGCTGCTTCCTCTTCATCTCCAGGTCGAAGGTGAGGAGAGAAGGGTTGGTGGGACAGCAGCTGCTCCCTGTCAACGGTTCCTTTCAGGCTGTTGGAACCTGGCCCAGGCCGCCCAGAGAGCTTGTGGCGGTGTCTTCTCTGGAGAGGTTCCAAACCCGCCTGGACACGGCGCTGCTGGTGTCCCGGCGCCGGGTGACGCTGCTGGAATGGGGAGGGCGCCAGAGGAGCTCCGGAGGGAGGCCGGAGGCCCGAGGTGGATCTCCAGAGGGAAGCCCAAGGTGATGTCTGGAGGGAGGCCCAAGGCGGAGCTCCGGAGGTAGAGCTCCGGAGGGAGGCCCGAGGCGGAGCTCCCGAGGCGGAGCTCCGGAGGGAGGCCCCTGAGGCGGAGCTCCCGAGGCGGAGCTCCGGAGGGAGGCCCGAGGCCCGAGGCGGAGCTCCGGAGGGAGGCCCGAGGTGGATCTCCCAAGGTCCCTCCACCGCACTTGGATTCTGCGAACCGTCCGTTGGATTCTGTTGCTCAACCACCTGGAGACGATCAGAACCATTCAGGTCCAACCTCTTGCATTTTATTTTTCTTTTTTTTTTTTTCTTTATTTCCCCTCCCAGCCTTTGAAGACACTTTCCAAGGAGCGTCCTCTGCCCAACATCTTCAACCTCTACACGGTGTTGACGGTGCTGCTCCAGTTCCTGGTGCATTTCCTCAGCCTCGTCTTCCTGTACCGCGGGGCCCAGGCCCGCAGCCAACCCAAGTGAGTCTCTCTTCTCCTCGGGCCGCTCTTCCCGTGAAGGCCACGCCAACCGCCGGGAATTTCACCTCTTGGACGCGTCCGGAAAGAGCGGTTCTGGGCCATCGGCCGCCTCGCTGGTGGGAATATCGTAGGGTTGTCGACTGCTTTAGGTTGGAAGGGTTTCCAGGTCATCTAGGCCAACATCCAGTCAACTCTTGAAATTCCAACCTCTCCTGGGAGGGGAAAGAGGAGAAATGAAACTCCCAAGGAAAATCAGGGAGAAGTTAGGAAGAAAAAGCCCCAAACCTTCATTTTTTTTCCCCCCACTGAATTTTGATTTTGTCAGAAAGAACCCCCCGAATTCCATCTCGTCGGAGCGTCGGCAGCTCCGCTCTCGACCCCCGCGAGCTCGTTGAGGGCGTCTCCGTGTTCCTGGCGGCTCTTGAGTCCGCTCTGCTGATCTCCACCCGCTTTCTTTCGTAGACAGGAGGAGTTTGTGGATCTCTACAAGGAGTTTGAGCCCAGCCTGGTGAACAGCACCGTCTACATCATGTCCATGGCCATGCAGATGGCCACCTTCGCCATCAACTACAAGGCAAGGCCACCGCCCGCGGTCCAACGCGTCTCCGCGGCCTCGCGGATGCCGTTTCTCTTCGTTCACATCCAATAAAACTAAACCGTCGGAGGATCCCGAACCGGTTTGGGTGGGAAGGGACCTTCCAAGGCCATCAAGACCCTTCCAAGGGGGATGGCTTCCAACTGGAGGAGGTTGCTCAGAGCCAACTCCAAGCTCCCCTGGACAGAGCATCAACCACCTCTTGGGGCAACCTGGGCCAGGCTCTCACCACCCTCAGCCTCCAAAATTCCTTCCTTTGAGTCTAAATCTCCCTCTTTTGGTCCAAAACCATCACTTGATGTTCTTCTCTACCCCCAAACGATGTTTTGTCACCGTTCTGTAGATAAAACACCTTCTTTACATCAACTTGGCATTCCAAGTTGGTGTAAAGCCAACTTGGAACGAGCCAGTTGTCCCAAACTGTCCCAGGTGGCTCCACATCCCCGTTTCTGATGGAATTCGGGCCCCCGTCGCCTGATGGTTCCTCCTGGTTGTGTTTCAGGGCCACCCTTTCATGGAGAGTCTGCAGGAGAACAAGCCCCTCCTCTGGAGCATCATCCTGTCGGGATTGGCCATCGTGGGGCTTCTCACGGGATCTTCGCCGGAATTCAACGAGCAGTTTGGTTTGGTCGAGATCCCGACGGAGGTGAGCGGCCGCGGTCTCCGTGCCGGTGGAATTGAACGTCAGGTTTCATAAAATCGGGGAATCGTTGGAGTTGGGAGAGGCCTCGGAGGGCCCGGAGG
>VWZK01018422.1:235391-288373 GCA_013396935.1 Baryphthengus martii | reverse complement strand
CATAAAAACACCTTTAACTTTTTTTCTTTAGTAGAAAATCATTTGCAGTCTGAGTAGCAGGATTGATATGACTCCATTTCCTTCAGATTTGTACCTGGGATACTTCCGGAATTTGCTGTGGGTTTGGCAGGAACCTTGGCAACAATCGCTGCGACTGGGTCACCGTTACACACTTGTTGTTGAGTCTGTCTTTGTGCAGACACTGATCGTAGTGGCAGTTGTAGAAACTTTGCACAGGGAGTTGTAGTTGCTTCCCACACGGTGGGTGCGGGGAGGGGGGATTCCTGAGGGACCCGGGTCAGTCTGACCGGTCACCGCTGAGCCTCACCAGTCCCCGGCTGGGGGTGATGGGTGCACAAAAGCCAAACCATCCTGGGTGAAATGAGTGAAAGGACATGGAGGGAAAGGGGTGTGCGGCCAAAAAGCCAAAAATGAAAGCAGGGCCTGCTGGAGAAAGGCCCTGTTCAGGGGATCCCGTGAAAGTGCCTTTGGCCACTGCTCCAGCCTTTTCCTCAATAGGCCAAGACCTAAGTGGTCACCTAGACCTCGTTGCCCAGGACCATGTCCAGACAGCTTTTGAGTATCTCCATGAACAGAGACCCCACAACCTCTCTGGGCAGCCTGTGCCGGTGCACAACCACCATCTCACTAAAAAAGTGTTCAGAGGAAGCCTCCTCTGCTTCAGTTTGTGCCCATAGCCTCTTGACCTGTGACGGGGCACTTCTGAGAAGAGCCTGGCTCCGCCTTCTTTACATCCTTCCTTCAGGTATTTATATATTTTGATAAGATCCTCGTGAGCCTTCCCTTCTCCAGGCTGAGCAGTCTCAGCTCTCTCAGCCTTGCCTCATACGTGAGGAGCGCCAGTCCCTTCGTCATCTTTGCCTCATATGTGAGGTGCTCCAGTCCCTTCATCATCTTTGCAGTCCTTCACTGGACCCTCTGCAGTGTGTCCATGTCTCTCTTGTGCTGAGGAGCACAGAACTGGACGCAGCAGTCCAGGTGTGAACTCCCCAGTGCTGAGCAGAGGGGAAGGATCGCCTCACTCAACCTGCTGGCAACACTCCTCCTAATGCAGCCCCCATTAGCAATTAGCCCATTGCTGTCTCGTGTTCAACTTGATCTCCACCAGTGGTAACCAGTGGAAGGATCAGAGGCAATGGGCATAAATTGAAATATAAAAAAACTCATTTAAATAAAGAAAAACTTTTTTACTGTGAGTGTGACTGAACACTGGGACAGGTTGTCCAGAGAAGTTGTGGAGCCTACGTCCTTGAAGATGTTCATATTCCAACTGGGCAAAGTCATGAGCAACCTGCTCTCGTTGACCCTGCTTTGAGCAGAGGGATTTGACCAGATCTCCAGAGATCCCTCAACCAAACTGGAGAGTCTGTACGGCAGGGAGGGCAGGAGGTGTGAACTTGTTTGCATATGCACCCCAAGTGCACTAATAGGCTTCAATTGCCCTGGGCAGCACTTGGGGCGCCTGCCTCAGACCCACTTCACCACCATGCTGTTGGCTTATGGTCTGGACTCTTGGCTGGACCTGGCCATCATCTCTGAGTCCTGGCTAAAGCTACAGCTTGACTTTCTTGGGTACTGTGGGTCGGGGCCCTGACTGGTGACGCCCCTGCCCCATCAGCTTTGTTATTCACCTTGGTTCCTGTCCCTTAGGGAACAGAAGACAAGAAAAGGGGATACCAAAGGGAGAAGAACTAACAGCTTTCACTTTGCTCGAGTGATGTGCCGTTACTGCAACGTTTCAGTGAGTCATGTAAACCTGGTATTGTTTAAGCTTCAGACATCTTGTCCACCTAGGATTTGTTTGGGGTGTATTTCCTAGCTGGAAGTATGTGCCCGTGTGCCGTGCACTGCATGTGAAGTAAACCTTGTGCAGCTCTACCAGTTTATGGACAGACACAAAAGACAGCATCAAATAAAAAGCTTTCAGGAAAGACCTTGTAAAAATCTGAATTTAGTATTTGATCCATGACCTAGGGAGATAAGGAAGTAGGAGATAAGGAATGCTAAAAGTAGTGTCCCTAACTTTGTAAGGTCATGGTCCGGAGGAAAAATAATAATAATAAAAACTATCACGGAAAAGCATTGTGGAAAAAAAATTCCCTTTATATTTCAAATACGCAAACTATCTTTATTAACACTGAAACTCACAGCATGAAGAAAAAGCCCTCGGGAAGTGACGTGGTCACACCGCCAGTGCACCTTGAACACACCGTATGACACCGATTTCCAGTCATCTCTTTCTTCCCCAGGCAGAGCAAAAGGACAGGCGATTTCAGGGCAGTTCTCATGGGCAGATCTCGCTCCTGGAACGATGTGTACATATCATGTACGTATCACGTACGTAATGTGACCCGTGGCCGATCAGCTGAAAATCCATCTTCTTTGTGGGTTTTCTCTCTTAAAATTAATTTTGAAGAGATGTCTCCTAATCCCAGAGCTCCTCACGTACGTCTGCATTGAGCTAGCTCTGTTTCATCCCAAATGTTGCTCATCTAATCATTAGGAATAAATCTGTTTGCAAATAGGAGAAACTCGAAAGTTCCTGCACGTAGGAGGAGCAGGACTGCAGTAAAGAAAAGACTGCATAAACTCTCAAATATCTGGTATTTTGAAAAGGGAGTTGATAAAATGATTTAATACTTTGAGTTATCTAGTTTTGAAGGCTGAGTTAGTAGAAGGTCAGCATTGGCTTTGGAAGGAGTACAAACACTTTTGTAGTCTTGCCTTCCTGGCACATCCCATTCAGTGGGCGCGTGGGTCCTTGGGATACCCGCAGGGAAGTCATGGACAAAGTGGAGACTTTTCTGTCTGTATCGAGAAGCTCTTGTTATGTCCCCAGCAGGTTCAATTCAAAATCAGCATGCATTGAGCTTCCTCCTGGGAAACCTTGCTTTGGAAGACTCATCATGGATGAATGAAGAGAAATAACCTCCGTTGTTTTAAAGACGGAGTTCGTTGGGGAAATCAAGGTGGGCATCAAAAGATGAGAGTTTAGTATTGCTGTTCCTTCTTGGATTAGCAACAAAAAAAATAACTCTGTGCACATGTGTGTGTGTGTGTGCGCGCACGCTTCACTTTCATATAGAGAGAGAGAGGTGTGTCTATACATATCTATGCAAATTCCTGACAATCCTTTATGGTTTGGGTACTGTAAACAGATAGATAATCCCAATCATAAACTGGTAAACAACACGGGCAAACACCAGAGCTAAAACACATCAGCTGGATTCTGCAATTCCCCATGGGAGACTGACTTGCGGCGTTTGGAAATGAGGCCTCTACTTGTTTGTGCTCCGTTAATCTCGTGTCGAAAGCAGGAAATCACAAATGGCAAGGCTTGGAACGTACTACTTTGTGGGAACATCTGAGGTGATGTTGATGCAGCGAGGTCTGGAGAGCCCCTTTTGTGGTACGTTTACATGTCTGCTAACAGCAACTGGAAACAGGTTACGCTCCTGACGATTTTTATTGAAGTATCATTAGGATCCTTCCAGGGAGCTTTTAAAAATGATCAGGCTGGAAGGACCCTTTGCAGTATCTCTAAACCAAAAAGCACGTGCATATATTATAAAGCCAGAGGGACCCTTATAATCATCTACTTTGACTGTCTGTATAACCGTAAGGCTTCCCAGAATAAATTCCCTTTTGAGCTAGAGTTCAATCCAACTATCTCTTCCAATCCGTCCACCGGTCTGCCCTTTATATACAGGAAGTCTCTTCAGGGTTAGAATTCAATGCTTTCTTGAAAAGTTGGACAAATAGTCTGAAAAAAAAAAAAAAAAGAAGAAAAACAAGATGCAGTTCAATGAGGCTGACTATAAATCACTGTACTTAGATACCAATAACCAAATGCACAAACCCAGGCTGGGAAATGACTATAGGCAGCAATTCTGCTAAAAATGATGTAGAGTCATTAGGTATTACCGCTGGAGTGGAGTTAACACTACCATGCTGTTGTGAAAAAATAAAGCACCTTATTGGGTTTTATAAGCAGGTCTGTTCCTCACGAAGGTTTAGACTCAGGTCAGCTGAGCTGTGTTAATGATAAGCTGGTGCTGTCTTAGCCCACTACAGATAGAAGCTAATGCAGCGCATCTTAAAACTCTTTGATTAAGATCCAGTCTTTAGATAGAGCCATCTCATCAAAGTAAGAGTCTAACCTCGCTAAGATTTCGGGTAAGATGAACAGACTTGGATTTGCTGCACGTTTGCGTCATGGGCAGTTACCCTGATCAGCTGATGCAGAGCATGCTGTTAAACTACGGTAACTTGAGTCTAAGATCTAAATCTTAATGCCCATGAAATAGTCTTTCCTCAGTGGTCAGCACTCATAAATCTTTAGTGGGATTGTTGTGTCAAATTTTAGTTACTCCGCTTTAAGAAAGATGTGGAACAGTGAGGAAAAAGTCCAGAGGAGAGGAAGGTGAATGATTATTACCTGTGAGGGTATACGGGATCTGTTTAGTCTAGAAAGTAGAAGAGCAGACGTTATAATACTGTTCATACAAGATTAAAAAAATGCTGCAAAGAGGAGGATAATAATTTGTTATCCTGCTCACTTGCCCCCTGCTAGAGCAGATCTCTTGTTAGAATAAGCAACCTGCCTCCCACAGTCTGCAAAGAGCCTGCTGCCTGATGGCCTGGAGCCAGGTACCGCTGAATGGAGCTACAACACACTTGTATCCACCCTGCTCTGTCCGACACGTCCGTCTGAGAGAGATGCACTTGTCTGTTTACCTCAGATCCCCAGCAATCGGCCAGCCCAGAACAACAGAACGCTCTGCCTACAGGATGCGGAATACGGCAGCATCAATAAATAATCCTGGAATTCCTGAAAGATCAAAACCAGCCCTGGGATCTGCCTTTGGACATCTCAAGAAATGTGTCTGAGGAAGTTTTGTTGGTGCTGGGGAGCTAAGCACAGGCAGCTGTGCTGTTGTGGTTGGCAAAGTAGACTCCAGCGGATACCTCTGAGGTCTTCCTTCCTGAGGTCCACTCAGGTGGCCCTCTGAGTGTACAAGTAGGGCTTCTGGGTCAAAAAGGTCAGTGTGGAAAGCCAGGGTAGAGAAGTTTAAGTGATACACTGGGTTTGGAATAATCACCAGACCTCAAGTAAAAGTTGCCCAGTGTAGATAGTTTGGCTGTGCAACAGGAGGCCACTTGCTGCTCTTTCTGAGCGTAGCCATTTCTAAAGCAGAACAGCTACACTGTAGTAGCCCAAACACTGTGGATCCTTTACATCTTCCTGGTTGTGTCTGGACATTCACTTTCGGGATGTTTCTGGACCTGGATGTTGTGGAGCAAGCCCTGCTGGTCCTGTTCACTGGAAGGAGAAATACAGACCGTGTTTCTGGACATGCCAGAGAAGGGGGATAGAGCGTGGATGGAACAGGTCCCTTCTTCTTGCTTGAGCCTCAGAGACGTTTCGTATGTCATGTGGGCTTATGTCCAAGCGTGTTAACAGAAGCTTAGCTCCAGTTGGAATCAGGCAAAGTTGTACAAGTGCTGAGAAGTGATTGGGTATTGCCTATAAAAGACAAGGAGCTGTAGAAAGACAGATATTTGGAAGCTCATTCTGGAGCAACGTGACTGGAGGGAAGTCACTTTGGAAAATAGCCAAAGATGAGCAAAGGAACAGTTTCCTGTAAGAGTCCTATAAGGAGGAGTGAAGCTGTTTTCTGAGCAAATCTGGGGTGGCAGGGAGTCATTCCTGGCCTGGAGGTACCACCCAGCTGCTTAGGTGGGCAAGCTGGTCTTAAACCTTGCATTCCCCCTTCTGGGTTCACCAAGAGGAGAACAGCTTGCTAAAGAGAAATGAAATTAACTGGTGTTTGGCAGAATTTGGTAGAGGGGAGAGCTGTTTCAGAGGCTGAATAATGGATATAATAAATGCTTTGTTTGCTGCTTTCATAATCCTTTAGCAACTTCCACTACTGAAAAGCCGACTGATCCCTATTTGTGCTACCAGGCAGCATAGCAAGCCCAGCCCCTGCTGCATGGTCCCATGTTCCTTCAGGAGCTGGGTAACTGATATCTGCAGCCATAAGGGTTGCTGGAGAAGTGAGAAGCTCTTAGGAAGCATCATCTGCATATCTGTCCAAACACCAGGACTGTGAACAAGGAGGACACTGTGTTTATCGTAAGCACCCCTGGCAGCGGAGAGCTGAACAGGAGTGCTGGCGATTTCCAGAGATCTCCAAATGGACAACACTAAAAGCTTTGCACACTTGAGGAGAACCACTGGCCAACTGAAGGCTTTGCAGCTGCATCCTGCAGGGTGGAGTCATCATGGCAACAATTTGGTGCCAGTCCACAGGTGGTGGTGTCCCCACCCCACCTCACCACTTAGCTGTGCTCATGCTTTAGCTCAGATACAATGGTGCTCCTAGTCCAGCTCGTTCGCTGGGTCTTCTTTACTCAGGTCTAACTCTTGGACTCCATAAGAAGGACTAAATCAGGCTTTTGTAGAATAAAACTTTCTTTGCAGTTTAATTTTCTCCTTTTTAATGCCAGTCAGAAAGAGATGGGGGAGGAACGGGATCAGGGAAGACTGCGTGTGGCAGGAGGGGGGAAAGTGGGCATCCTGGAGAGTGGATCTTTCTCCCTCCTCCACTAGTGACTTCTTTTTCAAGTCTTTGCCTTTTACAGCAATTACTCTGCGCTCTGCTGCCCGATTTCACAGTGCTGTCTCACTTCTGGGATGCCTGTGGGTGTCGTTCTGCGGGCAAAGCAGGCGGGAGAGCTGCTCTTTCTCCTCTATCACAGAATTACCAAGTTCGCAGTCCTGGGCATCCAGCTCCTGCCGGGAGAGGTGCTCCACAATGCCAGCCCCCAGAGAATCCCCCAGGACGTTGGTGGTTGTTCTAAGGCGGTCCCTGAAAAATCAGAGAGAAAAGCAAAACACAGCTTCTTAGTAACAGCTAAAGGGGTGGAGACTATTTCAAGAAACATCTTCAATGAAACTTCTACTTTTTTTAAGTCACTCTAATAATTGACACTTCAGCATTGATGGGAAAATGCCTCCCAGAGAGCCTTTTTTCCTTGCTAGTGCTCAGCACAGGCTTCACACTCATTCCTGCTCTATTGCATTCCCAGAAACCGAGAAGATTTGTACTTGCCACAAAATGGGAGAAACATTATTGTGGTTCCACACAGACGGTTTCCTTTCCAAAGAGCTGCTGAGGCCTTTCTGCAGACCCAGGAGCGCCTCGCCGTGTCTGTTACACTGGAGTTGCGTTTGGTTTTACAAAATGTGCAGAAATTCTGGTGCAGACCTATGACTTAGTGCTGCTATGGAGCCAGATTTCCTCAGTATGGACGGTATACACTCTGACAAGGCACCAGATTCTTTCTGCAAAACAGCCAATTTAAACCCCCCTTTGCAATGGAGAGACTCTGCAGAACCACCGTGGTTCGTATCGCCAGCCCTGCAGCCCATCGTATCCTTCCGCGGTAACAGCAGATGAGACTTTTGGTAGCTGATTAAAACCACTTTCTGGGTAAGCACAAGAGGTAGCCTGGCATCTTAGGAGGCAGGGCTTTTTCCAGCCAAGTCCGTTCTGATGCACAGTTCACAGGAGAAGTGGAGGCGTTGGGCAAGGCTGTTTCCAACTGCTCAGTCATGGCCAGGAGCGGGCTTTGGCCACTTTGGCTACAAACCAGCAATACAAGGTGTGGAAGAGCAGAGGAAACACTGGTAGCGTTGGGATTTTGTTGTGAGAGAGTGAGGGCTGTGCACAAATGCGGTCTTCAGTCTAGTTCCTAAGAGCCTTCCTGTGAAATTGCTTGTCCCAAAGTTTAAAAGGGAAAGAAAGTGGAAATGGAGAGATGTCGCTGACCGGCTGCACCCATCTAAACACTTCTCTTCGTACAGCCCGGTCTCATCCCTCTTTCCCTGTTTGGTAGCACAGAACCATCGCTCGGCAGGATGAATTTGCTTATCATTGGCACAACCTGCCCCTATTGGTCTGGAGATAGTTCCTGGGTGCCTTTTAAGAAAAAGCAAACTAAGGACGTTCTGCTTGGTGAGCAGGCTGACCTGCGAGTGACCTCTGATGCCTTGGTCCCTGGGGTACATGGTGAAGCCTCCAGCCCTCTCCAGGGCAGAGAGGGCTGTTGTGCGAAGGTCTCATGGGTACACAGGTGGTTTACGCTCAATATTGCTTGAATATTGCTTGAATATTGCGTTCAGTTCTGGGCCCCTCACTACAAGAAGGACACAGAAGTGCTGCAGCGTGTCCAGAGAAGGGTAACGAGGCTTGTGAAGGGCCTGGAGCACAAGCCCTACGAGGAGTGGCTGAAGGAGCTGGGGTTGTTCAGTCTGGAGAAGAGGAGGCTGCAAGGAGACCACCTCACTCTCTGCAACTCCTTGACAGGAGGTTGGAGCGAGGAGGGGGCAGCCTCTTCTCCCTGGTGACGTGTGACAGGACCAGAAGGAACGGCTGCAAGCTGTGCCAGGGGAGGGTTAGACTGGACATTAGGAAACGTTTCTTCACTGAAGGGGTCATTAAACATGGGAATAGTCTGCCCAGGGCAGGGGTGGAGTCACCATCCCTGAAGGAATTTAAACAGTATGTGGACCTGGTGCTGAGGGACATGGTTTAGTGGTGAGCTTGCAGTGTGGGGTCGAAGGTTGGACTGGATGATCTTGAAGGTCTCTTCCAACCAAAGACGTTCTGTGATTCTGTGACTCAATGATACAGGTTTCTGAGACTGCTTTTAGCAGAGACACTGGGAGTCCAGCCGAGCTCTGTCAGCACTATCAGGGAGCGCGCGGCAGCGCACAGAGAACTTACAGAAACCAGTCCACGGCGATGATCAGCGTAATGTCTTCAGTAGGCAGCCCCACCGACGTCAACACTATCACCATTGTCACCAGTCCTGCCTGGGGAATCCCTGCGGCTCCGATGCTGGCCGCCGTGGCGGTGATGCTGGAGGGAACAGGAAAACACAGCTATCAGCAACAGGAAGAAAAGAGGTAGTTGCATTGATAAAAAATGTCAGGAAGTAGCTGAAATTCCTCACCAACAAAACACCTCGGCAGCCTTTCTGCCCTGGTCACTGAGCAGGACGGTGACACGCGAGACACCAACAGAGCATCCAAGCTCCCCCCTCGCAGGCACCCACTCGTAGCTGAGTGCACCCTGCAGCTCCAGCTAAGGGATGGCCCGTGCCTGGAAATGCAATCAGGGCTCAAGTGGAACCTCGAAGACGTGGTGCCCAAATCATCTGTGCTTCCTCACCTGGAGGTGTAGTACACCCTTCTTTTTCATACTTTTTTTTTTTTCTCATTGTGTCTTCTGAACAAAAGAGGAATCTGACCACACCTCAGATAAGCCAACAAAACTGAAGCCCTTCCTGTCATCTCAAAACTCTTTCAAAAGTCACCTTATTGTGATGATCTGCCCGAAGTCAAGCTCGTAGTTGTTGACTTGTGCAATGAAGATGGCTGCGAGGGCCTCGTACAGAGCTGTGCCGTCCATGTTAATTGTAGCTCCCACAGGCAGAACGAACCTCGTGATGCGCCTGTCCACACCGTTGTTTTCTTCCAGGCATCTGAAGGTGATGGGCAGGGTTGCTGAGCTGAAAGGAATTTACAAAACAACATGAACTGGGTATATGCTGACTTTGGAAAAAGGACTAAGCCTCTGCCTGGTTGATGACCTTACCCACCTGCTTTTTCACCCTGCCATGTGAGCCAGAGGCCAGAAGCTGCTCGGAGAAAGAACAGTCTAAGCAAGGCTTCCTCAGATATGGTGCACTCTGCAGTTGCACATTCAGACATGGTCTTCCTCAAGGGGTTGGGACAGGGGCTGTGTAACCCTGAGGCTGATGGTCCTGGTATGACACCAGAAGGAGGTGATGCTGGAGGATTCAGGGTACGTAGGACAGAGCCTCCAGACCAAAACTTCTTTCCCAGCTATTAAGAAAGCTTGAGCCCTTTCTCACTCCGCTCAGTACATGAGACAAGATTGAGAATATTTCTCACAGAGAAGGCAGAGAATTGTTTCTGAAGGGGCACAGGAGCAGGAGAAATGCTGCCTGTTTCAGTGTGAGAACGCACGGGGGAGACTATTCTGTGCTTGCCAGGAAATGAATACAGTGAGAAACGAGCACGTAGTGAAACAACATCTCCCTCCAGTCCCTTGCTTTGGCTGGGTTCGTGGCAGTATGAGCCGTGGAACTCGTGTGTTTATGCCTTTGCCCAGGCCTCCGGCGAGTCCAACGCCAGCTGCATCCAGCTGTGTGCCTGGGGGAGACAAGTGTGCTCGTGTGTGTGGGTACAGGTGTGTGAGAGGGTCGTGCATGTGGAATAACGCTGCAGTTCAGGGGGGGCTGATGCTTGTCCCGAGCTCAGCGTTTCAGCGCCGCGAGCAGAGTCACCACCGTGTTTGGTAAGGAGGAATATGGGCCGTGCACGGATGGTTAGAGACCTCCACGTGATTAGGGCTGCTGAGCAGGGCAGCGGGAATCTCTCCGCTCTCAAATGAGCCTGGCTGCAGCAGCACAAAACGCTGCTAGTCCTACAAATTGTGAGACCGCGGTACTGCACCGAGGATGATGGAGTGCTGAGAAGAGCCCCGGAGTATCCGCACCAGCCCCAACCTTACTCCTGTGTAGCCATCGTACCTTGAGGAGGTGCCCAGGGCTGTGATGAGGGCCTGCAGAAGCCCTGCAATGAATACCCAGGGGTTTCTGTGAGTGACGATGAAGTAGAGCAGTGGCAGGATGCAGAGGGCGTGAATGAGGAGTCCAACGATGACGGTGAGTGTGTACATCCCCAGCTGGCCTCCCATCACAGCTAGGTCATCCATCTCCAGGATTTTGCCAGCGATTAAAAACATGATCCCAACTGGAGCATACCTGTGGCAGAAACACAAGGCCAGTGCTCAGAACTGGCACGCGAGCTTTCACACCAGCTTTCATGCATGCTGTCTGGAGAAATCCCCAGTAAGCCAGCACACCAGAAGTGCTCGCTGAGCCTAACGGTTGGATGATACTGTTGGGTTTTTTTTCTGGACACCTGAAGAGAACTGGGACTTGTTCACCACATGGTCAAAAAACAGCTGTTGTTGCACTGTTGGGGACCCCAGAACTCTGTTGTGTGCCCGGCTTGGGCGCTGGCGGAGGTTTCCTCCTCATTCTGGGTTCCCTACTTGTTTCTGCAACACTACTTGTAAAATTGATGAGGCTGTGTAAAGGAGACTTCAGAGCCTCCTTTCCTAATGGTGCTTGGGCTAAGAGTATTGTTTTATTTTTTACTGAGAGGCACAGAGAAGTACAGGAGAAGCAGGGAATCGGGGAGTAAAAGCAGTAGTGTCCTATCAGGACATATCAGCCTTGCTATCTTCAGACATTCACGTTGAGGGACTAGGAACATCTATGGAATCCACATCTGGTGTGGCAAGGGCTGAGCACACCAACACCTGTGAAAACCTCATTGATTCTGAGGTGCACTGCTGTCCTTGCCATTCCTTATGGCTTTTTTCCCCCTTCATACCAATGCGTCTGATGAGCAGCCGTGAGGCTCCACAGAGAGGAAGCCGTAACACAGACATGGAGAATGTCATGGGCACTAAACTAAGCATGGACAAATAACTGGACCAAAGAAAATCCCAGTTCCACGGCCACACCTCTCAGGGCTGGGCCGCTACAGCTCAAGAGCTCACATGCAATCCATGCACAAGGCTCAGAGGTCCACATGCCAAACTCCGACTTAGCCTGGGAGGTTTGGAAAAGTTTCAGGAAAGGATTTCATAAATATTTCATTTCCTCTGACCTTCCTCTGCGCAGACATCCTTGGCTGCAGCTAGTGACCAGATCTCCCCAGGAAGAAGAAGCTCCTGGGCTCTGCAGACTGTGGCTTCAGGAAGGAGGACTGGGCCACAGCTCACAGTCCTGCCTCTGGCACCAGCCCGAGTTTGTAAGTCAGGAGGTGTCTCCAGACACTACGTACTGTGTGCGCACAGGCAGTAACCGATGTTCTATGCATCAACACCCTGCCTTCCGTCACTGTAAGGGGGAGCTGAAGGCACCTTGAAATTGTCTCTGAGAGGATTGTGCAGGTCTATCTGGTCCACTGTGCTCATGCTCTCCCCTCTGTGCTCCTGAACAGCTTAGGAAAGCAAGGCCCCAAGTTCTGGCTCATCCATGGAGGAAAAGATCCCAGAGGGGCTGGGGCACTCTGCTAGGAGCTCAGTCTTGTTCTTTCCCTTTGTGTCTTTCTGTGCAAGGCCTGTCCCTCTGTGCTCAGGGTGTTGCTCTGAGATACAAGACGGTGACTAGAAGACTAAGGAAAGGAAGGTGGAGTGATCTAAAATGGGAGAGGGTGTGGGGCTGACAGATCCCTTCCCTGTCAGACTTGCATGTATTCTGCCAGCCCCACATCTCTTCTGTCTCGTGATACCCACCACAAACTGCTATTTAGACCTTGAGTCCCAGATGGGTAAAGAGCTTAAAACAACAAGATTTGGTAAAATGCTGCCTTCTAGAGAAGACTCGTCTCAGCAATATCTTGCTTATCTGGACCATATAGCACAGGCAGCCTTACACAGAACGCAACAAGCAGCTGAGCTCTGGAGGAGTCTCATCTGGCCTCCCATCTCATTGAGGTCTCCCATCTGGGAGACCTCAAATGGAAAGGCAGTAACTTAGAGCTGACCTTGTCAACCCAGCTCAGCTCCCAGAGCTAAGGCACACAGGTGCCACCTTGCAGAGCAGGAAGGTGGCAATAGGTCATTATGATTCATAGCTAAGCCAGACTTCTGGAACATAGCTGGAAGGAAAGCTTTTGGTGGGAAAGCCTCACACCCTACCCCTGTTGGTAAGGCTAAGAGATCTTCCACTCCAGCTCTCTGGTCTTCCAAGGATGTTTCCAGCAGCCAGGGAAAGCAAGTCCCGGTGTACCTGATATTTCTAAGGTAAAAACAAAACACAGGAAATGAAATGTGAACAAATATCCCATCCAGACTTTTCCCTCCAGGCTGACGGAGCCAAAGGAGAGCTGTGCCCATCTGCTTTTCCTGTGCACGTCACCCTGACAGCTACCCCACTTCTCATCAGGTCAGCGGAAACTGCACCTGCAGACCTCCTGCTCCAACCGGCCGTGCTCCTCACCAGATGATAATGGCCACCAGCCTCATGATGGCTTCGTTGAGGCAGTTAAAGAACTCCCGCAGGGCCCGTCCCTTCTGCTTCATGCTGCCGATCACCAAACCGAAGCACATGGAGAACACTACCAGCCCCAGCGCGTTCACCCCATTGGCTGAGCCCGGGATGGGAATGACTTCTTCAAAGGTCAGCACCTCGGAGACGGTCCCCAGGGCATGAGTGATGTTCTCCAGGATGCCAGTGAAGTTCTCAGGCATGGGGATCTGAGTAGTTGCCACACCTGCTGTGACATTGGTGCTGTGGAGGACGGTTCTGGTGAAGACCCTGGTGCTGTACTGCGTCTTGTACTGAAATGACACAGATGATCAGATGCACTCACAGGCCCTGGCTCAGGAGCTCAGGACAACACACTAGATTCTTGCACCCCCTCCTAAAGAAAGGAGAGTACTGCAAGTTCCTGCTGACTTGTGTGGAAAACCTGCCTTGCCTGTCGTCGAGCTCCCTAGCTTAGTGCTTTCATCCAAAAGTTCATAGAGCTGAAGGTCACAAGAGACCTTTGAAGCATCTCATATTCCTAGGGCTGAGATATTCTGGCTTCTCTGATAATGCTTTATGCTCCTGCCAAGGGCACTAGCACTACAGAAGAGACAAATCCTTGGCGAATCTGCTCCCATGTCTCTGCCAGGCCAAGCCTGCTACCTGAGCTCACACAAGCCCTTCCTGACCCTGAGTGTGGGATGGGACAGAGGTTGAAGGCCCCATCTACAGATAGCTGGAAAAGCTTGCATGGGGGATGCTCTAACACAGACTAATGACTGCAGTGCCTCCTGGAGCAGACTTGGGGAAGTGGGGAGGCCATGTGAAGCAATTACTATTCCATCCCTCAGAGAAGTAGCTTGGACCATGGTCCAGGGCCAAGAGTGCAAAGGGAAGTGATAGGCTAGGTGGGATTTCATACCTGTTTGAAGCAGGCCTCTACCAGGTTGGGTGGGAACATATTCCTGCAGTAGATAAAACAAGGAAAGAGTTATTGTTCTGCAATAAACCAAGGAAGAAGCCATGGGCTCCCTGGCCAGCACCTCTGTCCTGGAGCAGTTTCAGGTCTCGATGCTCACAAGGCCAGCTCAGGCTACAGGGCAGATGGGCTCTTTCTGTCTGACCGGCAGAAGAAGGGAATATGCTGATCTGGAGCCAGCCACCCTCTTGCATCTTTTAAGACTCCTGCTTCATCTTTTCAGACTCCAGAAGGTTGTATTTGAGGTATTTGGAAAAAGACTACACACATCAAGCACTGGGATGCGGATCCATTGTAAAGGCATCATCAAACCCAACCAAACCTTGAAACCCCGCCCTATTACCCTGTTTCATGTGCTGCCTTGCTCTCAGCCTCAGCTCTACAGCTGTCATTTGAGTTCTCTGTTATCCGGTACCTCAGAGACATATCTTCGTACAGCTTTGCAATTCACTGTGTGAGATCACAGCAAGGGACAGAGAGAGACAATGTATTGGGAACCACTTCCTTGATTTCCTTGGGTCAGCGGAGGTGGGTATTTGGAGTAGCCTTTTCTGGGTGAATTTCTGAAGGGTGTGCAGTCATTGGTAGTTTTCATGACTTGTTTTGCTGAGCACACCTTGGCCTCTTGCATTAGTACCTCTAAGAGAGGGGCTGGACTCCAGAGCTCCAGGACAAATATTCAGTCTCAGATTGGGAAAGCCAGTCAGCTAGACTCAGCTAGAAGAAGCAGGCTGGGAAACACTCGGCCGTAAACCTCTTTCCCTAAGAGTGTGTATGCCTAAAGCTGTGACACTTCCGAGGGACATTCCATGGAGGAATGTAACCTCACCGATACAGTTTCAACACGAGAACGTCTTGTTCACCTACCTCACTAAGTCCATGAAGGCATCTGTGGTCTGCACCTGCTCAATTCTGCCTTCTCGGTGAAGCTTCTCCTTAGATCCTTTTCCTGGGTGGATGATGATCACCATGAGGATGCCGATGAAGACTGCTATGATTGTAGTCACCATGTAGTAGATGACAGCCCGCATTCCCATCTTCCCTGAGGCTCTGCCATCCAGTGAAGCCATTCCTGGGAATTCACACAGAAAGACAAAGTCAGAACGTCTATTGTCTTAGAGGGAAGGGAGAAGCCCAAGGAAGATTCAAAGTGTGCAGGGCACATGCATGAGTTGGATGGGGAACTGGGGTCTTGGCATACAAGGAGCAAGCTTTGGAGCTCCAGGGTGATATCAATATGGGAGAATGTGGCTTGTGGTTATGAAGAAGCTTAGCACTGGTGGGTCTTAGACTGCATTTGGGAATCCAGCAATTGCCTCCTTAGGCTCTCAGAAGGGAAATAATCCCCTCCCAGTACATTGGGCCTTTAAGTCCCTAATGGTGGGATGTTTCAGCAGGTGGAATGCCTTGCAGTCCCTTCTGCTGTCTGAAAGCTTGTCTGGATGGCATGTTTTCTATGAGGATCTGAATGAAACAAGCTCTCCAGGTGGTGATCAACTCCAGCTCCTTTAGACGGGCGTGTATTAACCTTCCGTAGGCTGGAAGAAACCTGAAGCTGACTTGGGCAACAGACTTGTTGTTTGAGGTTACTTAGGATGAAATCCTCGGGCTCTCAAGAACTGGGCATTGGAAACACCGCATTGTGTCCTCCCCAGTCTTCTGAGAAAGCACAAGGCCTTCTGCTTCTCCTGCCCTCTCCAGCAGGAGTGTGGATGTGAATTGTCCACTACAGCTGTAGGGTCAGGCTTGTCACTATTAGCTAAGCTAATCTAAGCTCCTCCAGCTGGGGCACAAGGTGGTACCCCAACAACAGCTGGCACCTCTCTTTGCCAGTTACTGCCTTGGCTGAAAGCAGCAGGAAGTGCTTCTCACCTGTGATCAAGCTGGAGACAATGAGAGGAAGAACCAACATCTGGAGCATACGCATCAGCAGCTCGCCGGGGAAGGAGAAATACTTGATCTGGCGATAGGTCAACTGGTAGGGCCGGAGAGAAAATGCCAGGATGATCCCTGTGGATCAGCAAGGGATAAGAATGGAAATGGGACAGTATGATGCAGGGGTCTGTCCCTCAGTCCTATAGCATGGCTTTCCTCCTTCTCATCTCCTTTCAGCTCCTCCTCTCCCCAAAGGAGCAAATGCTCGTTCTTTTTCTAAAAGGCTATGATCCAGTTTTTTCTGTATGTTCTTTCTCTCCCTCTGACATATTTATATGCACAGGAGCCTCGTGCTAAAACCCAGGTCTCCTTTTTGCTCCATCTGCTGCTCTTCCGTGGCTTGTTCCCAGGAAGCTCATGGAGACACAAAAATGTTGTGCCCAGAGATACGATCTCCCAGCCCAACCAAAGTGTTCCTACACACTTCAGAGGCTTTGTCCACCCATATCTTAAAGCTGAGTTCAGCCAGTGAGTTAGGGACGTAGAGCCTGGATCAAAAGCTACAGACAACCCCATCATCTGCTGTGCAGATTTTGTGTGCATTGTATCACAGCTCCTTGCATCAGTTCCCCCTTCTGGTCCTGTCAGGCTGAAGCTGTAGGATGAATCTGAAGAGCCCTCGCACCTGTAGCTTCACTCACAAGAAGCCTCTGAACAAACCTGGATGACTTTTTATAAGGTAGAGCTGGATCATCAAATCCATTCTGTTGTGGAGTGTTCCTAAGCTACAGCCAGAAAGGATCAACAAGGCCCCCCTCACGCACACCTCCTGCAAGGTCTGTTGCTCTTGCGCACAAAGGTACTCCTGATGTGGATGGGACTCGGAGACGTCAGCTCATCAGCTTCACCTCCCCAGCCAAATCGTTATGCCAAACAAAAGCTTTGTAGAATAAACAAACTTTCCCCCGCATTTATAAACAGCCCCCAGTGTTGCCACCAGCTCCATACCTAGTAAGACCGCGGCGATGGTGAAGAGGACGAAGGCGTTTCTCCTGAAGAAGCTCTTAGCGCTGTCGGCAGTGATGCTGTGCATCCGCTTCTTGGCCCGCGCCGCCCGCTTCTGCACTGCCTGCCGGAGCCGCTGCACCCGGCTCTCGGCGTTGAGCCGCTTGGCTGCGTCCTCGTTGAGGAACAGGCTGTTGACGTGGCTCTGCTCACTCATGGTCAGCACAGCTGCTCCGTCCTCAAGCCCTCGGTCCTCTGCCTATGCTGGGTGGGAGAAGCACAGGTGGGAAAGCATCAGCTGCGGCACCGGACACCTCGTCTTCGGTTTCAGGTCATTGTCCCGAAGCCATGAGCAGGTTTATTTAGAGTTGATTAGTGAGTTCCTCTGCCCCTCTGCAAGGAGCAAATCACAGGGCAAAGCATCTGAAGGGCCGCTAGGGTCTTGTCATGGCTGCTCTGGTGTCTCTGGAGAAGCTCTGTCCTCTGTAGCACGCAACCAGCACTGAGGAGCAGCTTGTGGTGGCCTGGAGCAGCCAGAAAGGGCTCCACAGCCACCTAGATTTGTTCTAAGGAGTTTTATCAGTTTGAAAAGGAAAGAATTTTTATCACCTGGCAATAAAACCAGTTCCTGTACTCAAACTGTTCCAAATAAGACCAAGCAGCGAACAATGTTTCTGACATACCTCCTAGATGGACAGGTCCCTACCAAACAGCTTTCCCCAGGACAGTGAGTCCTGGCTGTGGGAACAGAATCTCTTTGCCTGCTGGAGAGCCTGAGGACAATGCTTTACTGACTTCCCTCTGAAACACAACAGGACTTTCAAGTACTATCTCTTGTCAGACTCCACGGATGGGGTTTGCTGTCCTGTCTTCACAAATAACTAAGACTGAGATCAAAGCTACTCCAAAGAGGTAAATAAAGGACCGGTTCTGCTCCATTACCGACTGGCTGCAAGGCTCGGAGCAGCCTACTGTTATTAAACTGTTTATTTTTACTATTGTTCCTATATTCCTCAGAACAAAAGAACCAATGTTATAGCCAGGCGTACCAGTCCGCTCTGGAGGGCAAGAAGGCACCAGCAATCCAACGGTCCTTGTCGTGAGGCGGATTATTGCCTGACTACGCAGGTGCCATTTTCCTACTGTCACTGTGCCTCAACAGATGCAAGGGCTGAAGATGATCCTTGTTCCTAGGAATTTGCAAAGATAATACGGCACTAGATGAAATTAAAGAAGAACAAAGTCACCTTAGCACATCAGCAGATGCCAAAGACCTTCCTTTGGTGTTGCAAGTCAAATAAGAGCTACTTTGTTTGCATTATTAAATTTAAGTCAGAAAACCCCTTTGCAGATGGGATTACATCCTCTATAAAATACACGTCTAGTGCCTGCCATTTGGACCCAGGTAAATGTCTATCCTGAACAGAAGACATCCCATTAAAGAGGAATTGGTTCATGATGTGACATTACAAGGTCATTGGAGGGAAATCTCCATTCTGATAGAAGATTTGTTTGCACAGATGCTAATGCCTTCATGAGGTTCAGAGCGGTGGAGAGACACTGGAGGTGGCTCAGCCAAGTGACCCCAAGGCCTCCCAGGGCTAAGCTGTGTGAAGGCCACTGGCAAATACTCCGGGCTTTTGCTGCAGGAACCTCACAGTGCTGCTGTGCTCACCCGAGCTTTTGGATTAGCAAACAGCATTCCATGGATTTTGGTCTACTGATTCCAGTGTGATCACACATTCCCTTCTGTATTACACCACCCTGACTTCATCTGTTGGTGAAGCCAATATAGATCAGACTATGTGAAAACTGTGCCTGTCTTCCTCCTTTTTACGGCCAGTCCTTCTACTTTCCACAGTTACACATGAGAGAAACTGCAAAGTACATGTTCCTTCAGTTCATTGTGGTTGTGCCTCCTGAACTCCGCAGTGGGTTAAGAAACTATGGATTTAAACCCCTTTGCCTGAGAATAGACTTGTCTTATTTACTTAGTAGCCTCCCAGATACAGGGTTGGACAAGCAAAATTATTAGCTGTCAGGTTCCAATGGCCCAGGACTTCCACATGTCTTGTACCCTCCTGCCTCACCAGTTACAGACATCATTTTTCCTGCAAGGAAGATAACAGATCTCATCCTTTGCTATCACAGACTCACTGAATAATCCCTTTTGTGATCCATCTTATCTTCTTTTGTCAGCAAGATTTCCAGAATTCTGTCCCAGAGCTTACAGGGGAGAAAAGTAATTGTCTGCACTGTCAGTGGCTGGAGGGATAAATTAGGGTAGAATGGAATAGAATGGAATGGAATGCAGCAGAGCAGAGCAGAGCAGAGCAGAGCGGAGCAGAGCGGAGCAGAGCGGAGCAGAGCGGAGCAGAATAGAATAGAATAGAATAGAATAGGATAGGATAGGATAGAATAGGATAGTAGAGGACTCTTTCAGTTGGAAGGGACCTACAGCAATCAGCTGGCCCTTCCTGACCAATTCAGGGCTGACCAAGCTCAAGTGTGTTAAGGGCTTTGTCCAAATGCCTCTGAGAGTCCTGGGACATTGACTTCTCCAGGAAGCCTCTTCCAGTGTTTGACCATCCTCTCAGTAAAGAAATGCTTTCTAATGTCCAGTCCAAACGTCCCCTGGCACAGCTTCGAACCGGTCCCAGGGGTCCTATCACTGGCTCCCAGGAAGAAGAGCTCAGCACCTCCCCCTCCATGTGCCCTCCTCAGGAAGCTGCAGAGAGCAACGAGGTCACCCCTCAGCCTCCTTTTCTCCAAATGAGACAAACCCAGAGTCCTCAGGCACTCCTCACAGGACAGGCCCTCCAGCCCTCTCACCAGATCAGTTGCCCTCCCCTGGACACACTCGAGGACCTTCACATCCTTCTCAAATGGTGGGGCCCAGCACTGCCCACAGTACTCCAGGTGGGGCCACACCCCTGCTGAATAAGCAGGACAATCCCTCTCTTGACCAGATGGTTCTACTGCTCCCCAGGATGTGATTTGCCCTCTTGGCTGCCAGGGAGCACTGCTGGCTCCTCTGGAGCCCTGCGGCCACCCAGCACCCCCAGGTTCCTTTCTGCAGGGCTGCTCTCCAGCCGGTCCTCTCCCCACTCGGACTGGTGCTCGGTGTTACTCCATCCTAGGTGCAGAGCACAGCGCTTGGACCGGTTCCATTTCATGTGGCTGATGATTGCCCAATGCTCCACTCTATCCAGATCCCCCTGCAAGGCCTCGTGCCCCTCAAGAGAGTCAACAGCACCTCCCAGTTTGGAATCGTCAGCAAGGTCGCAAGTGGAGTTTTCAACTCCTGCATCTGGATCCTGGATCAAACTATGGAACAGCACTGGCAGGATTTGAGCCCTGAGGAGCACCGCCGGTGACTGGTCATGAGCCAGATGTAGCCCCACTCAATACAACCCTTGGAGCTCTGCCATCCAGCTGGTTCTTCACCCGGTGCACCATGAACCTGCTCATCTCACAGCTGGGCAACGGGTCCAGAAGAATGCTCTGAGGGACAGTATGAAAAGCCTGCCTGAAATCCAGAAAAACTCCATCCACCACCTTCCCTTCGTCCACTGGGCCACAGACCTTATCCTAGCAGGAGATAAATTAGCTGAACAGGACTTTCCCTTTGGGAACCTGTGGTGACTGTGCCTGGGGACTGCATTGTTCTTTACATGCCCCTCAATAGCACCCAGTATGATCTTCAGGAGGTTAGACTAACGGGTCTGTAGTTCCCTGGGTCTTCCCTTGTGCTCTTTTTGTAGATTGGAAAAACATTTTCTGGCTTCCAGTCAGCAGGGATGTCGTGAAACTTCCTCCAGCAGAACAGATTACTACCCAAGGCAATTACTTCTGAAAGAGCTGCCAAAGTTTTAAACCCCGAAAACTCTCTCTCTCTTACTCCCAAACCACTCACTCTTCGTCAAGCCCAGCACACCTTGCTAAGGTCGGGGGCTACTTTACTTTGACATGCAAACCTCCCATCGCTTTTAGTGAAGTGGTAACAGTCACACTGATGCCTCTGAAATCACCCATCACGGGCTTGCTACACACAAACAGGCTTCCCATTCGCTGTGGTGACCTGAGGAGATCCGTGTTGAACCAGGAGTGTGGAAACTGCAGACTCACCTCTCCTCCAAACCTTGCCTTTCTTAGAGCTGGACCATACCACAGCAACAGCACAAATTCCTGTACAGGGCAGGTGGGAGCAGAACCCACATATATAAAGGGACTCACCTGCTCTTTTCTCCAGATGTCTCCCCATCCACGTGCACTGGAAAATGTACTTTTGTGCAAAAAAAAATCTATTTTGCTATGAGAAAGTTCAGGACTAATCATTAGATCCCATGTCACACCATGTGCTCAGCAGCCTTCTCGGAGCAAAACTTTCTGCACTGAAGGAACTCACCAGCAGAACTTGCTCCTATGATGTCCCCACCCTCTTGCTGACTTGCTCCCTTTCTCCATCTGCATATTTTGCAATACAGTGGCCCCCTCCACAGCACATTCCCTCTGCATCGCCGGCCTGAAATTGTGTAAATATTCTCTATTGCATCATCTGGAAGTTCTCAGACTGCTGCAGTAAGTCATCAAAATCCTCCTGCAGGTTAATGGTCTGTCAATGGGCTGGATTTTCCGTCTTGTGAAGAACCTTGTTGAAGGTTCTTCTTTTCATGGCTACTTCTCCAGGGTCCTCCCTGCCAGAAACCCTGAGATATTTGAGTGAACATTTCTGGAGGTAACTTCAAGGCTAGACCAAGGAAGCACAGGATATTTTGCAAGAAAGTTTAGTGTTGCAAAACTAATGCCCAGTTCCTGGCAATGAGGTTTCACATAAACAGTGGAATTTTGGCTATTTTAGGGACATCAGTCAGAAGATGGTGAAAGTGAAAAATGGGAAGGAAGACTTTTGCACTATTTGTCCTGCTTTTTGCAGATTTTTGTGTGGTCATCTTTCCATCTACCCAGGGAGATTTCCAGCGTGGGGGGAGAAGGGCAGGAGTGCTTAAGGACCTATGAAGAAGTAGAAAACAGGAGATCTCAGAAACAGCTGAGATGCATCTGTTCCAACTTGTACTGCATGTTGAAGAACCCCCCTCCTTTTTATGCCTCGTCTCTGCCAAAGCAGCCAGTGTCAGCAAAGCTGGAACCATCCAGTGAACAGCACCTTCCCACGAGTATGTCTTAAAGATGGAAGGTAAAATCTTGGCTGAAGGGAAAGAGGAGCCAGGCATCACACACTCTCTGGGAGGCGGTTTCACTGGAAGGCTGAGTGTGGCAGCACCAGATTTGCATCCCCTCATCACAAAATACATACTTTTGGCCCCCATGTGCTCCTTTAAATACCGCTTGACCGTAAAAAGGACGTAAGCAATGTCAGGACATGAAACTCCTGTCATTTTCTGAAGGGTATCTTCGCTCTTCTCAGATCTGTAACAAGGAGAAGCAAACACGTCCACGTGCTACAGCCTCCCGAGTGCTTTTTTGCAGAGTTGTCTGACAATTCCCCAGTGGGGAATCCCTGGCACAAACCCGAGTCTGCCCTGGTGGTCAGGATGGCAATGAAACAGCCCCTTCAGACGGGCTGAGCTCTCTGCTCCGCGTCCATCGCTCCCCTATGGCCTAGTGGGACGTGGGGTCTGAACCGCCAGGAGCCGAGCCGCTCCAGACTTACAAACTGAGGGTAAAATACTGCACAGGGCAACTTCTTGAAATGTTATCTGGAATGTAGCTTTGACTACTGGCTCTTTAAAGGCATGCGCCCCCCCCCACTCCCCATCACTCAGCCAGAGAAAAGGCCAGCTTGGTAAAGGCAATCTTCACATGCATCCCATTGAAGAAAAAACCCCCCGTCAGTGAGGACAGAACCTCAGGGTCAGATCGACCAGATTGAAAAAACAAAATGTGGCAAGAATCCTGTACAAAAGGATTTTAAAGCAATGGATGTATCGTGGGAGGAAAGGGAAGATCCCCTTGGGATCACTTGTGGTGACAGACAAAACCGGAACGGGTAGAATTTTGTGGCTATTTTTGTCAATAAAGAGATTTCTGTTGTGAGGCCCAATAGGAAACTGCAGAGTGATGAGTATTTGTCTGCTCACAAGTGACCTGGAAGATGAGCTGCTCTGTGAGTAAGTGAAAAGCAGTAAACACAAGAAGGATAGCTCTTCGTTGTACACTCTAGTGACTCAAAAAAATATTGGAAATATCACATGAAAGCACAGGCTGACAGAAATCCAGTGCTAGAAATTATTATGGAAGAAATTAGGGGACAAAAAAGAAAATGTTCTTATGATGACCTACAAATACAGAGCACACTCCATCTCGGAGAGGCCGAGCGGCATCCCCAGGCCTACCCTGCTTGACTTGCTCCAGCAGCACGTGGCTACAGCCTTGCTGCTCACACCCTGTCTTGCTGGTCATCCGCTTGCGCTCGGCTCCCAGTCCCTTTTGGAGCTACGAGCCCACGCTGCTCCCGGTGAGACTTTCTTGGAGGCCAGATATTTGGAGTTGGCCCCCAAGGGTGTGGGGTTGACATTTCAGCCCTTGTCTTGCAATAGAGTGAAAGTGGCCAGGCATGAATGACACTTGTGGAGAATAAGAAAGTCTTCATGTCGCAACATGAAATGCTCAAAACGGTGGGGTTTTTTTTTAGTAGTTAGAAACCCACATGCACGTCTTAAATATTGCTATGTCACAACAACCAGAAAAAAAAAAATAAAGATTGTCGGGGCAAATGTTGTTTGCTGAAGGAATTTTGCATTTAACTCAGATTCTAAGAAAGCAACTGTGAATTCCATTTCTTCTTTGTTTTTTGTGCAGGCTGAACTTCAGAAAAAAATAACCAATGTTTGACTTTCATAAAGCTGCCACCACTGGGATGTTCCTGCACTCAGCTGTTCGAACAGCAGCACCAAGGAGCAGGCTGTAAGTATTTCTTGTTTTTTTTTCATGCAGTGAGAGAGTTTGCAGTTCTGCATTGAGGCAGTTTGGATTCCTGGGAGCCCACAAGTGAGTTCCTCCTGAGCGGTGCATGGGTCAGGCTGGGCAGGGCTTGAGGGGAAGATTTCCACAGGAATACACCAGCCACGGATCCGGTCTGTGCACAGGGCAGGCACGTAGAGTCTCCATTTACCTGTTTCGTGGTGTCTGGAGTAGCCCTGCAAAGCCCTGAGGGAACGGTGTCTGGAACCGGGGAGTGTTTGGTGCCATGTAGTGCCCAATGCTCTGTTTCCATAGGGCTGTGTCTGGGGACAGGATCTGGGGAGGGAGCTGGAGATGGGCTGCCTCTGTGTATGCAGAGCTACACAGCTAAGAGATGGACCAGTTCCACGCGGAACACACCTCCTGAAAGCTCAGGGCAGTGGTGCTGGCCGGAGAAGGTTGGTTCTCCGTAGCAGCGATGAACTGAGTTTCAGCCAGGAAGAACAGGCAGAGTTTGCGCTGCCCACAGAGAACTCGTTTCTCTGTTGTAACCAGGGGGGAAGGTCACTGTCTGAGCAGAGCGTCTCCTGCCTTAGCTCCTTCACAACAGGAACAGAAACGACATTGAAGCCTCCAGGAAATAAATCTGCTCCAAGCCTGCGCACAGCTCTGCCCTCACACCAGTCACACAGAACAGCCTCTGGGGCCATGGGGTTGTGACCTTTCTGAGCATGAGGGGAAACTCCAGGAGACCTTTGGTCTGGTTTCCTCTGCACAATGGTCAGAGTTAGGCTGTGCTGGGTGAAGAGATGCATTTTACTGCTTTACATGGTCCAGATGAAATGAAATGCTTGCAACCCACTAACAACAGTGCAGCCTTTTCTTAGGGCCTCTATCCAGTACCTCATCCCTGGGACCCCAGAGCTCTCTGGAGATCTCAGGTGGGACCAGAACCAGGGTCCATAAACTCGCTGTGTTTGTTCCAGCTGGTTGAGGGAGAGGATCCTTCCCCTCTGCTCAGCACACCTGGACTGCTGTGTCCAGTTCTGGGCTCCTCGGTACAAGACAGACATGGACACACTGGAGAGAGTCCAGTGAAGGACTGCAAAGATGGTGAATGAACTGGAGCATCTCCCATGGGGAATGACTGGGAGAACTGGGACTGTTCAGCCTGGAGGAGAGAAGGCTCAACAAGATCTTACCAATGTACACCTGAAGGGAAAGCATAAAGAAGACAGTGCCAGACCCTTCTCAGTGCGACCCCGTGACCAGGCGAGAGGTGGTGGACATGAACTGAAGTACCAGAAAATTCTCCTTAAGCATAAGGGAAGGCTTTTTAACTGTAAGTCAGACTGAACACTGGAGCGCATTGCCCAGAGAGGTTGTGGGGTGTCCACTCTTGGAGATATTCAAAAGCTGAATGGACATGGTCCTAAGCAACCAGCTATGGTTGACTCTGCTTTGAGCAGGAGGGTTTGGACCAGATGACCTCCAGAGGTCCCTGCCAACCTCAGCTGTGCTGCGATCCCTCCATCTTCTGCTGAGGTGCTGAGGTGCTGTGAGACAAGGCTTTACAGGACTTCTCAGACAGCACTGACACACCCCATCCCTGGCAGTGCCCTGGAGCTGATTTCCATGTATAATTAGTACAGAGCCATGGTCTGGTCCCCAACTCTTCTCTCACCCTCTGACCTCTGCACAGCACTCTTGCACTACAGTGAAAGATGAACAAGCTGCTACTTCATGGAAAGGGCCAAGTGCTGTTGGTGGCTATTGGGCAGATGGTGAGGACCCCAGAGGTGCCTCAGCAGAAGGGTGGCTGTCGGCCAAGTGGATCCGCTGGGAGACACTCCTTTGGGACAAGGACGGTCCTGGCCACCGGCAGGATACAGCATTACCGGGCACGCTTGCTGTGGTGTGTGGGGTTGGAGAAAATAAACGAGAAGTTCAAGTGAAGACTTTATCTGCCCTCTTGCCCTGCACTGTGTTCTCTCATGAGGCAGAGCGTCAGCTCTCAGCCCACGCCCTGCTCCCCTCACCTCCATATAGTGCCCTGGCCTGGCTTTCTGATCGTTAACGTGTCCAAGAGATGACAGCCGATTGCCACAGAACCGACCCCACAGAAAGCAAAAAACCGTGAGGCCAACACAGCAGAGGAGAACTCCAGTTGCCAGAGGGTTCAGACTCCTGGCTGAACCCCGTGGTACAAAACTAGTTGTCACTACTCAGAACAAATGGGTGGGAGACAGAGATTGAGCTGCTGGTGCTTTACAGCGTTGTCTCACTATTGCCAATGTCCGCACAGAAAAGCACACAAGGGGTTAATCTAATTAGTCAGGTTTACTCTTGGGGACTGACAGGAGTCAGCCAAATTAGAAATGCCCACCGCAAAGTCTCTCCCAGGTTTCCCAGCCTCCAGGGACCGGGACAAGAGTGGCAGAGCAATCCCAAAGCAGCGGTGTTGAGTACAGCGTGTGCTGTCACACCAGTGCCCCGGGCACTCCGCGCGGCACTCGGGCAAACCTCCTGCCAAAGGGACGACACTGGAAAAGCGTGTCAGTGTCAGGCGTCCCCCCTTGACGGTGGCTACCCCAGGATCCCCCTTCCCTCTGCTAATACAGCCCTTGCTTTTTTTGTTGTTGTTGGGGAAAGCCAGGCAGAGACTGAAATCATCAGCAGTTTTGAGCCCACCGTTTTTCTTGTCTCCAAGGAAACTCTGCAATTATGTTCAACACCAAACCCGGCAGGATTTGCAAGGAGGGGAGTCTCCACAGGTAGCAGCAGGGAAGCACGCTAAGGGGGAGAAGAGGGAGGAATCTGCAGGAGGAGAGGGGGTGGGAAGAGCTTTGCACAAGCTAGGCAACTACGGAGGGGCAGGGCAAGGGGTCACGGAGGAAGCTGTACTGATCTTTCCAAGGTGGAGAGCTTCTGATCCCGGGTCACCTAGTGAGAGGGCAGAAGTTAAATCACCCATCCTTGCGTGGAGGGAGGGAAGTTTCAGGGCTTGTGAAGAAGGGATGAGCCAGACTGTCCAAGAGAGGGCAGGCAGGGTCATGCATTGCCCTGGGGACTCTGCTGGTGGCCTGGCAATTGCCGTCAGCAGCATTCAAGTCCTGCTTGTTTTTGAACAGTCATTGGCACTCCGGAGTAGGAAGCTACAGTCCCTCCACCACCAGCTGAGTAAGAGGTGCTTTGCAGGGACCTCCTTTGCCAGGATGGCCAAGGAGAAGTCGATGTCTCAACTCCCACCTCACTTTCCCCATCGGTAGCCCAGTGCCTGCGGTCGGGTGCATTGAATCCAGCCAGTGTGGTATTAGCTGAGTTTTTTCAGTCCTGAGAACCAGGATAGAGAGGACTCAAAGACCCCCCAGCTGGAGGCATCCTCACCCCTTACGCTGTAGGATCCTCTGCAGCCTGGCCCACTGCTTGCCCTTGGGAAGGGCAGTATGAGCTGAAGGCAATGCAGCCAAAGTGCCTGTGCTGAAAATTTCCTTTCACGAGCCCAAGTGGTATGAACTCAGCCATCTTTGTGTTGCTATAGCAGCCCCTGGCAGGGTTTTCTGCTCAATGAAGTGCTAGAGCATCTCCGTTTTCCACTCGCTACCTGGCAGCCAGCTCCCTCCCAGCCAACTCCTACTGCAACAATGGACCCAGGAGGAGAACAGATCTGCCCTGGGTCTGGCCACTGACCCATCCCTGTGAGAGAGCACCCCCTAAGGGGAGAGGGATCTGCAACAGGCAGGAATTTCAGCCCAGCTAAGCTCTAGTGACGAAGTGATCACCAGCTGATCAGCTGGTTTGGGCCTAAGTCCAACAGTGGGAGGACAAGTGTTGCTCTCACCATCGCTCCCTACTCACGCTAAGGTCCTATAATAAGGTTGTCTCTCTCTAGCTGCCCACCAGATGTTTCACCCCAGCCCAGAACACACAGTTCCACTTTTAAAGTGCGCCCCTCTGGGCAGTCCCTTGTCCTAACGCCGGGTGAGAGCTATGGCTGCTGCTCTCTCATGTCCAAGGCAACCTCCTGCCATACTCCTGCCCTGCTTCAGCCCCTGGGCCTGGCTCCGCTCTTATTCATGCATTCAGTTTGCTCACAAACCCACTCACCTGGAACCAGTGCCGGTCGTCAAGCAGGAAGGGCAGCAGTTCTTTTCGTCTTGGGGGCTTATTCGGAGTTGTTTCCTTCTTTAATTCTTTAAGCTCAAAGGCAGGATGCAGAATTTTCTCCTTAGAAAGGTACAGCGTTAGCAGAGAGCTCTGAGCAGTACCTCCTGAGAGAGGAAAGGAAGACAGTAATATGCTCAGGATACATGGCAGTAGGGGGTGGGGGAGTGGCATGTAGGAGGAGACTGCAAAAATCTTCGATGATTGCAGGAGACCAGAGGAGAGAAAGCACCTGTCACTGTGATGCTGCATATAGCCCGGACTGCATTTAACACTGCCAGCGGTTCTGTACTTTTTTCTGCCTCCTCACCCAAGCTGCAAAGAAGAGCTACCAGTAACAGAGAGCAGGGCAAGCTGTGAAACGAGAGCCAGAGCTCGTTCCCATCCCACTCCTGCCCCTCAGGCTGTTCCTTCCACGAGGGTGGCTCTGTGCAGAAACCCATCCAGCAGCAACAGCTGGATACCCTGAACGGGACGGTCCCTCACCAGTCCAGTCTGTGCAAGCAGGACTTCAGGGATCCAGACACACCCCTGTGGTTTATCCGGATCAGCCCGAGGGGACGGACGTGTGTCTGTGCCACAGCCGAATCGCTGTGATTTCCCGTCGGTGTGTTGGACAAGTCACAAGGAAGAGTCAATTCACTGAGTGTGCAAAGGATGGAGCGGTCTGTCAGGAGCCAGACTCTGCTTTCAAGGCAGTGAGCAAAACTTCTGCTGTCTTTACTCTTGGATCTCTTAAATATTGATTCCTTCTGCAGTTTCTTTGACAGAAGTCCCACATTTCAAAATTTCCATTAATGCCGTGTGCCAAAACCACGAGGCAGGTGGGAGGTGTGAGCACCACGCAGCCCGTGCCGGCCTCGCAATGGGGCAGAGGGAAAAATTATGTTTGAAACCCAAGCCCTAGCACCAAGGCTACAACAGCATCTCTGTTTCCTCCTACTAGATCCATGACTCGCAGGGGATATATCAGTTGTTCCCTGACAGTGGCTGTCTTCTTAATTCAGGTGGCACCAGCACAGGGGTTTTCTGCACACTCCAGCTTCAGCACACCAACGGCAGTGCCTTGTGTCTGCAGCTAGAACTTGCCACAGACTTTGGACTCATTCAGCACGGGGTAGGTCAAAACCAGAGTGTCAGGCTCATCTGACAGAGAATCTTGGAACTGAAATCTCCCTGAGCCCCATGACCTCTTCAGCCCAGGTTACAGAGAGCAGCTCCCAACACCAGATGACGTTTTGCAGACACAAATGATAGAATCATAGAAGCCTTTAGGTTGGAAAACACCTTAAAGATCATTGAATCCAACTGTAAATCGGGACAATGATTAGATGGGACTTCACTGGATGGGCCATTTGGAGCCTGGGGTCTTGACTGTCTCTGCCATTCTCCCTAGTTTTACCTCGCTCCATCTGCCAAGTCAGCGTGGACACAGACCATGGCTACCTCAGGAGACAAGGACACACTGTCTGCCCCCGATAATTGCTTGTCTTGACGTGGCACGGTTGCTCACATGTAAATGGAGGAAATGGCACAAATCTTCCTATTGAAGGCTGCACAGCTTCAGCGAGGTCCCAGGTCACCCAACTGTCAGCTGGGGTCTGGAAACCCAGCCCCTGTACCCAGCAAAGTTGCAGTCATCTTTCCAGCAAAGCATATGGGAGAATGGGCTACACCAGAAGATAATTTTATTCCAAAATGAACATCTCTGGTTAAGGGGAATAGACTCCAGCGCTCTGCCTGCACCACACACCCAAAGTGCTCCTGCAAAAATGTGGCTGGGAGCCAGGCCAGCCACGGAGCAAAAAGGAGGCGGATTGTGGCAGCACAGCCTGATACACACGGATCAACTTCGCCCTTTCTGCTGGGTCCATAACCCTGGCTGCTGGTGGAGCAGTCCCAGAGAAAGGACATCTCTTCTTCCTTGCATCCTGCTTCTCTCAGAGAAGCTTTTCTTACAAGCAGGGCACACAACTTCCCTGTCTGCTGGAGGCTCGAGTGACCTGCAGCACGGAGCGCTGTTTGCCTGGACAAATGCACTTCTGACACTACCCAGCGAGGGGCAGAGCTGCCACCCACTTGGCCATCCTGCGACTGCTGCACATTTCTCCCTGAATCTACCTCAGGGAAAAATGGTTGGCTAACAGTGGCACTTCCTGCGCCTGAAGTTCAGCTTGGCTCCTAGAACCGGTACCAATTCCTCCCCAGGTGAATACCTGTAGGCTTCTTTTAGCCATAAACTCACAGCGATGAACATATTAAACCTTCTCCTTCAGCAACTTACAGAATCAGAGAACATTTTTGGCTGGAAGAGACCTTCAAGACCATCGAGTCCAACCTTTTCCCAGCCCTAACACCACCACTAAACCACGTCCCTCAAAGCAACACCCACCCGTCTCTTAAACACCTCCAGGGGTGGCGACTCAACCCCCTCCCAGGGCAGGCTGTTCCAATGCCTGACAACCCTTCCAGGAAAGAAATTGTTCCTAATATCCAACCTGAACCTCCCCTGGCACAATTTAAGGCCATTTCCCCTTGTCCTGTCACTGACCACCAGGGAGAACAGACCAACCCCCGCCTCACTACAACCTCCTTTCAGGTGGTTGTACGGAGTGAGACGCTCTCCCCTGAGCTATAAGGTCTCCCCTTTTTCCATGTTTCATTTTGACTTGCACCTGTGGCAATTTCCAGACACCTTTGAGTTATTAAATAAGACCCAGAGCAGCAGTCTGAAGCTGTGGAGGGTGTTCCCTCGGGACAGAGGTGCCTGATGCCCAGGCAGAGTCTTTCCAGGAGAAATCCTTGGAGAACAAACCTCTTGGTGAACTGACTCCTCCAAGACTCTCTTTCTAAGAGTTCCAGGCACATTCGATCATCCACATTTCACAGAGGCCACATGATTCTGTAAATTATCAACAACAGGTAAAAAGGAAACTCACGATGTCCCCCTTGTGAGAAGTGATGAGAACAGACATGACAACTGCACCTCACGTCACTTAGTCACCTTATAAAGGGTCTTCTGATGCTGTCCTTGCACAGCGAGGATAAAGGAAGGGCTTGTTGGGAAACAGCCTGGAATACCTTTCCCAAATCAGCTCCCTCGTGATTTTCTCCACAAAGCACCTTTTAAAATGATTTCTGCTAATCTCACAAGTAGACTAAGAATGATCCACAGGGACAGGGCAGTCTGTTTTGCCATCACTCCTCTCTCAACAAGCCCTCAGCCTGCATCTCTGCCCAACTTGGAAAGACCTCAATCCTAAACAAATGGAATTGTGGGCAAAGGTCTCTTGAGACAGATTTTTACAGAGAGTTTCTGTGTCAAAAAGAGAGATTTTCAGGCCCAGCAGAACAACTACTTCTTTACCTTCTCTGCTTGTTAAGAAAGATATTGATTATCTATTGGATCTTTAAAAGGCAAAGCACCTAAAGATGGGCTACATGTTGATTCATAATGTAAAGATAAGTAAAACCCCACTCGTGACTCTGCCAGCCAGCACTTACAGCAGGTTCAGTTTGCCATGCACAGCCAGTAAGGCTGCAGGGCTGGGTTAGGAAAACCCAAGCAGATAGAGTCAGAGAATCAGAGAATCATCTAGGTTGGAAAAGACCTGTAAGATCATCAGGTCCAACCTTTAACCCTACTCTTATCTTTATCACCCCTAAACCAAATCCCTAAGCACCTCATCTAGACAACCTCCAGGGATGGTGACTCAACCACCTCCCTGGGCAGCCTGTTCCAATGCCTGACAACCCCCTCAGAGAAAAAAAATTTTCCTAATGTCCAGCCTAAACCTCCCTTGGTGCATCTTTAGGCCATTCCCTCATGTCTTATCATCACTTACTTGTGAGAAGAGTCCAGCACCTACCTCTCTACAATGTCCTCTCAGAGAGCTGTTAGAGATGCCTGTGTCCACCACGCCGTGGTTACACTGTCCTCCAATAAACACTTATTGCATCAGCCTTTTGGAAGGGTTCAGTTCATCTGAATGGCTAAAAAAAACCCCCACTAATAGCAGACTGGAATGAACTGCGGGCCTGAGTGTGCGCAGCCCTTGCAGTGAACACGCGGGTGACTGGGCGGTTGTACCTGGACCATCCTGGCCTGGACCTGTCACAGCGTTTTCTGCTGGAGTGGAGAAAGCCTCTGGGATCTTCCCAGTTGCTAATTGTCACGGGGAAAGACAATTAGATGTGGTTTTCCTGCCTGTTAAGCAATTCTTGAGCCCTTCCTTCCCCGGATTTTGCAATTCTGTAGTCTCGTTCCCCTTGTTACAGTAACCTTAATTTGGGGGTTGGGATTAATTTTGCATCCCGTGCTGCTCACTTGGTCCAGGGAGCAGAGTCCTATTATGCAGCTGTGACCTTCATTCCAAGTTAGCGGAGTTTCTGCAAATGAATCTCCTTCATGTTTCATAGAGCTGCTCAAATAATGGAATTTCCTTCCCATGGGAAATGCCAATATTTCAACATTTATTTTTGCCCTATTTTGGAACAAAAAGTCAAAATTTCAACTCTTGCAACACACGAAGTTCAGGAAAATTCAGAAATGTTTTGGTTTGGATCAGACAGATGTAAATCTACTCCTACCTGAGCTGTAGTATTTCTGCATGTTAGTGCCTCTCACAATAATTTTTTTAACCTCGTTGGGTTACTCTCCCGATACTCTGCAGCTGCGCTGCAGCGGTGCATCACACACGATGCAGCCTGGAGGGAGAGCAAAGGCCAAGGAGCACAGGGCCAGGAGGGCTAAAGGAGAACAAGGTGTGGTGCAGTTCTCACTGACAGCACCTGCCAGGCCATTTTGGTTAGGATTTCTGATGGGTCAATGAAACAAAGAAAGTGATAGTTAAAAAATGGTGTAGCCACTGACAAAAATTATTACCTCATTTTTTTTGACTGGGCAGTTTCAACTGATGAGTGAAACAAATTTTTGTGAGCTCCTGAATTTTCTGGCATTTAGAAGTGCTCTCATTTTCTCCTTGGTTCTGTTGAGAGCGTATGATTGAGATGTATCAGCTATTTTGAATCCCAGCTCATGCTCCCTACTTCTCCCCGGTGCACAGGGAACTTGTGCTGCACCTTCTAGGGGAGTTCTGCTTCAGGAGTTTGTGTGATTGGTTTCGTAACATTTTTAAAGATATCTTTGTGTATCACCAATACAGGCCCAGCCAGCGCGAACCACAGATGCCTGAGGTGGTTGCTCTGATGATGCCTGAAGTCTTAAAAGCACCATTCTGCCAAACTGATGAACAAACTTTACTGACACTTCCACTGGAGAATGAATCCCCTGCTCCCTTCCCAGAAGGCTCTCTGGTGGAAGCTCACCTGGATTCCCCTGGTATGAATAATTCAACTTTTCTTCCCTGCCCTACCCCTCCTCTGATTCTTCCTTCCAGCCCCTTGCTTTTCTACTGGCACCACACACTGCCCAGCAGCTGCTCCGTCTGATGTATTTGAAAGACGCTTGATTTAGGTTTTATGCCATAAACAAGTTCTTTCTAAAGACCTCTTTTTTTCCTGGCTTACCTTATTGTACTTGTACATTTAAATCTACCCTATTTTATATTTCACCCATGACTTGGGACTGGAGCTTTCTTCTGTGATTTGTAGAGCACAGAGACAATTCTCATGCCAATGTGGCCCTGTCGTCTCATTTCTTTTCTTCCACGAGCAGCCTGCATCCATCCTCCCCTCCCACCACCGCTCTGCCTCCTGCGCTCTGTCCTCGGCCGTGCTTCGTACGGCACAAACGGCTTCCTCCGTTCTCACACTCACAGGTTTCGCAGCTCTCCCCTGGCCCCTGCTGCCGTTTCTGTGTGCACGAGGGTTCCAGCACGGGCATCAGCAGCCAGGTTCTGTATCAGCACACGCTTGTACCTTTTGGTAAGGTGGCCAGAAAACACTTTCTGCTTCTGCAGTAGATCAGTCATAAAAACAAAGTACTTCTATGCTCTGCAGGTGTTTTAGCTGCTAACTAACTCTTTGCACATACTTCGAGATGCTTCTTTTTGCACTCAGCAGTTCTCTCACAGTCACTTGTGAGCTTTGACAGCTGAATTCCAGAGATGCCCAACTGCTCTGGCCGCTCTAGGGACAGATATGCACTGCAACCTCACAAGGGAATGTACAGCAGGTAAAATTCACATTTCTCAAGGCCCATCTCCATCCACCGTTGGACGCACTATGAAATGCATCCTGCCAGAATGAGGGATGGCATCGCCCTCAGCGATTGCCCTTACGAAGATATCGTGTCTCATTTAAACTCTCACATGCAAATTCCTTCAGTATTTCCTGCTGCAGAGAAGGGCAGGGTTCAGTACAGCACAAGATGGATGTGTCTTGCCAGGGTTGCCCTGTGAAGAGGGAGAAACCAGGGTAGATACGATGGGTGGGCCTTTCTCTGTCCCTTTCTCGACACCCTGATTCCTGAGAACCGCTGTCTGCCCAGTAAGCGGCAATTCAGACTGGCAGGTTAGCGGGAGTGAAAATGGAACAGAGTGAGATGAATGGGATCTGTTCTTATCACTTCTTCTCCTGCCTTATCTGATGTCACTCTATTCCCTATCCGTGATGCTTTTCCAATAGTGAGGCTCACGTCTAAGGTGGTTTCTCCCATGGTCCAGGGTCTTTTCTGGGGATAGAATTGCAGAATCAAGGAATCATTAGGTTGGAAAAGACCTTTAAGATCATCAAGTCCAAGTGTAAAGCTAACACTGCACTAGTGGACACAAGTATTGTTTGTTCTGAGTGTGGTTTCCTTCTGCAGATGAGACACCGTGATACAGCACTTCATATACACCCTGCTCTGTGCTAATAACCTCAAGTGTCTCCAATGGCAATTAATGCTCCAGGGACACGGCTTCCATGGCTTTCCAACAGCACCATGTGACTTTCTTTTGGGCATCCCATATTAGCGAGTTGTACACGCTGAAGAAAGTGAAAAAGCCTTACTGCCTTTTCGAGTGGCTTACTCTGATACTACTGCGGGCTCAGTCTGCCTTCTCTGAGCTGGGAAAACGGGATGGGAATGCTTTACCTCTGCTGCTCTGATGATATATTGGTCCAAATTTAACTTGGCCCATTTACTTTGGCATTCTCCGCATGGTATTACCATCGGCATTGTGCTCTTCTCCAAGAGCTCCCAACGCTGTATGTGTGTATATGTATTACAAGGACAAAAGGGACCAATTGTGATCATCTAGTCTGACCTCCTTTTTCAGGACAGGAATAGCCCTCTATTAATTAATTTTCTTTTAAGTAGAATATACTATTTAGAAAAAATTCAGAACCTGCATTACTCTTCTCTGGTGGTGATGAATTCACCACAATTCCAGGCAAATTATATAAGCCTGGGTCTACCTGACCCTGGAAATGATGCCTGAGGATTAGGAAGAAGCAGGCAGCTGCTGCTGTGGAGGAGCTGAGCTGAACTTCCGTTAATGGTAATCCTGACACTGACACACCGAGAGGCTGTAGCTTGATCAGTGTGGATACACAAACACCCATGCACACAGCACCGGCAGACACAGTCTTCAAGGCTAAAAGGCAAATGAGACCTGGGGTATCAAAAGCTTAGTCAAGGTGGATGATCCTACAGCAGTCGCTGGGACAGCAGCACCTCCAAGTTTCTTTCAGATGCCCCCTCCAATCAACACTCCCCTTGGCACAGATTCATGTGGTTCCCTCACTTCTCCCACATGAGATCTTAGACCACAGAACCAAATGTTGTGCTGACTTCTGGGGTCTGATTTTGCAATGTGCTGTCCACAGTTATTCATTTGCTTTCTGGAAGGAGAAGAACTCAAAACTACAGGAGTTCAGAGAAAGCAGAGCTCTAGAGAAAACCTACACCCTTGGCTTTCCTCCACTGAATTACCGAATCTCCTAAAACCAGCCACTTTTGGTGGACTTTGTCTCTCACTGTCTCAAGCATTCTCTGGGAAAAGTTCACTCTACCTCTCTCTTCTTGAGAGATTTTATTTCACTCTTTTTATGACGCCCTTCTGTCATGTTTCTTATGCTCCTAATTTTGACAAAACATCTGTTCACCTTGGGGTAGGACCTTGCCGTGAGACCCCCAAGTGGAGAACTCAAAGGTTCCTGGATGCAGCAGGAAACTTCTCATCTTCCCCGCTGTGGAGCTGTATTGGAAAGACACAGAATCTCCTCCTAAGGACTGCAGGTGATGTTAAATGCATCTCCTGGCCTATCTGCCTTTGTAGTCAGGGAACGGTACCTTATATCAAAGCCATATTTAGCTATCTGCCTATCTTTGGATATTGTCCACTCAGCAAGATCTCTGCCAGATCACTCTTTCATAGGTGTAAAGTCATTAACGCAGCCTAAAGTCAATAAACCAGCTTTCCCATTAACAGTTGAATAGATTGAGCTTCATAAGCTTTTCCCCTCCTATCACATCTTTGATCCCTTTGAAGTACGTTAGGGGAAGAAAGTACGGCCTTCCCTTCCAGCACTTCTGCAGAGCTGGTGTCTCAGGGGTAGTTTTGCCGCATTCAGTGCTACAGAAGGGTCTGCTGGGCACCCTCCACCCACTGAGGCCGCCCAGATTTGGCGCTGGCTCTCCCTGGCACACGCAGGCAGCGTGTACGCACAGTTCTGGGCCGCAACGAAGAAGATCCCTGTACATGTGGTGGGTGCTCCAAGCTGGCTGTCCCCCGCCAGCACGTGGCTGTGACACCATACAGGATCCCCTCTGCCTCTAGCGCAGCGTCCTCACTGACTTCACAGACAGGGAGGTTTCTCCCCATCCCCTGCCATGGATCATCAAGCGGATCGGTGAAGTGGTGGCGTCAGGCTGAGCTCGGGGAGGTCCAGGGGCCCAAGTCCTTGCAGAGAGCAGCTTGGAGTGGTGCTGGCTGCGGGCTGGCAACAGAGGCAATGCGAACTGTCTCACAGCTCATTACAGAAACTGAGCCGAAGGGAAGGCACGTTCCCAGTTTATCAGGCCACCTCCTCTGTGAGCTCCCTGATCTACTTTTCCAGTGATTGCTCCTGACCTAGGAGAAGCCCCTGAGAAATCTCACAGTTCATCGCCTGCAGCTAAACGGGCATCGGCAAGCAGCCACGGTGGGGAGCCGGGAGCATGGCACACGCATTCTGACTAACCAGCTGGAAAATTCCACTCCTTTTTGTTGCAGCCGACCCTGTTGAAGAGCTTGGGAAGCAAACCCTGCCAGTGGTGTTTATCCGCTCGCCGGGCTGCTGCTCGGCTTTGCTCCCGTGAACGGTGTCGCATGTGCCAGGATACCTGCGCTATCTGCTCTGCCTCTTTTAGCACTGCGATAAGAAGTAGCTCTGGAACACCGTCCTGCCTACTTCACTCTGCTTTATAATTTGCTTTTTTTCAGCACTGCTGACAGTTCATCCAGAGTGACACGAAGAGTGAGACCCCAGAATGGGGATGCCAGCAGAGCTACTGACCTCTCCTCCAGCTCTGGCCAAGCTGAGCACAAGAAACTTGTTCCTCTTGTGATTTCATTCCTTGTACCTCTGCTAAGTGACCAGCTCTAGACAACTTCTCCTGGCCCCAGATTAACTCAAAACCTGCTAACTAGCGCAAAATTGGTCAAACAACTTCTAACTGGTCTCTTCTTACTGAAAGACATCAAACCAGGAATGATCAAGGAATAAATGTCAGCCTTTCAATCCTGAAGGAATACCAGCTGGAAGGGGTTCAGAAAGATTTCATGTGCTCCCAGCCCCTATCTCTCCCTCTGCCTTGTTTGTGCACATTTTCCCCTCTTCTCGGAGCATTCCCACCCACCCACAAGCTCTTACCTTCTGAATTTGCAGCTGTGTGCCCTGTAGGTTTGTTAGGAGGTGAGGAAAGCCTGTGAGTGTCTGGGCAGAAAGCCTCGTGCTGCAATGTCACTCAGGTCACCAGCATTCACCCAGGGCTAACCAATGGGAATAAATCCCATGGGAATTACACAGCTGTAAATCCTCGAAACTATTCTTCACACTTTGAATGTACTATTGCCGGCTTCCTTGCAATATTACGCAACAAAATAATACAGAAATCTTTGAATTGGATCAGCAAATAGAGAAACAAACATTATTCAGACTTTTCCCCCTCACAATCCTAAATCATCTCCCTTGCTAATGAGCACAAGGCATCTCGCTGCTGCGGATCCTGGGAGGCAGAAGGAAATGCAGAACAAGTGGCTCCACAATTATCCAAGGGACTGAATGTCCACCTTGCAGCAGAAACGTGCTCTTGGTGCTGAAATTACAGGGAGTGAGGGGCAGGCAAGAAGCGCTCCCTGAAGGATTTTACTTAGGTACTCAGTAACAAAGTGATTTAATAAGGCTTCGATTCCATGTTATGCTTCCCCTTAGACAGATTTTTAGATGCATATATAAGTTTCATCCACATGTTTAAAGCATTGCCTCAAAAAAAAGAGTTGATGGGGGAGGTCTGTTAGCGCTTTCCAGGTCAGCTAATTTAAAATACAGCACCAGAAGAGGGACTGAAATTTAAAGAAGTGATGCTTGCTCAGTCTAATCAACATTTTCAGGCATCTGGCACAAAAATGAATTCTTGAGTTCTGGTTAAAATGTGCATCATGCATAGTTGTGGTAGAAAATGTTGGAGACTAGACTGGGCAAAGTGACATTATAAATATCCTGCCCTTATTTACGTGAAGGCCAAAAGCAAAGCTGCTTTTTGAAGGTCAGAAATGTGTGAGCTTCTGTTCACAAAACATGGATTTATGTAAACTCTGTAACAACAAATGATATCAGAGATACTCCATATACTCATTACCTATTCCTGTGACAATGGGAAATGGCACAAAATCTCTGAAAATGAGAAATAAGAAAACTTCCTGGTTTTTGCAAGTCCCTGAGCACCTTTAATGCTTCCCTGGATCAGGAGGCCTGCCCATGTTTGGGATCTCCTGTATGAATAACAAAGTCTACATGCAAAAATGAGCAGCAATCCCAGTATTACCTTCACAGGATTCTCACCACACCTTCACGCTGCAGCCCTGGGGGAAAGCCTGTGGAGAGCTGAGGAGGTGAGGGGAGCCCAGGCTGGCTCAGCAACCACCCTCTGCCTGCTCAGGGTGAACGTCAGCATCCGCAAACTCCCAACTGCAGAGTAAAGCCAGGCACCGAGCTTCTGAAGAGAAATGCTTTGGAGAGCAGCAGTCAGCCACAAGCACCACATCCACAGCTTGCTCCTTATTCCTTCTTGTGCCTGTGATTTCTGCTGGCCCCTGTGTGTGAGGCCCCACTGCCACCCCTCCCAGTGCCCGGGGCCAGGCTGCGGTGGCTATCTCCTGGCTGAGCACCGAGCAGAGATAGCAGCAGGGCTGGAGCGGAGCTGGCAGGGCTCAGGCCCCGCTCACCGGCTGCAGGGAGATGTTGGGCAATGGCGGCCGATGGCAGCAGGAGCTGCTGGGGGGGAGAAGCAGAAAGGAGCCAGGAATCCTGAAGTCAGGTCTTGCAGTGCTGAGAGCTGAGGGAGACAGACCTTGTCCTGGGCATAAAAGTGACTACAACTGCTGATAATGCCGTCTGCTATTAATAACGAACCACTTGCTCGGTCAGAACACAGGAGGACCTTCTCGGAGCACACAGAGATGAACTGGGAGCCCTGGGAAAGGCCAAATCAGGGCTCTGTCCCGAGCCCTGAACGGGACAGTTGTGACTGGCAGCGCTGATGCTGTGCTTGCTACCACATCTGCTGGCCCTGGCTGATCCAGCTGCAGAGCTGCTCACCATGTGGTTGCTCCCACACGGGGCTGTGTGGCACCCTGCAGACAGGCCGCCCTACTGCGAATGCACTCCAAGTAGAAGTGCACTTGGGTGATGTTATGTCCTGTGGTGCTTATATATCCTGCATACCAATGTACGGCATGTGGCTTATTTCTGTTTGAAGAGATGGACGACTTCCCTTAGCTCATACCTCAGCACCACAAGGGCTTCACTGGAGACTATGGTGAGATCCTTCTAGAAAGGCCTTGCTGTGCAGCAGGCCATCGGTGGAGATAAACAGCACATCCAACCTCCAGCTGAGCGTCCTGCACAGCAGGGTTACCACGGGCTCCGCAGCCAGCGGCACCAACTCCCACGCGCGGTATCGCAGGGTGCTGCAGGCATAAAAGCTTTTCAGCAAATATTCCTTTTCTCCTTGAGTAACAATAATTTTCATATCTACAATGAGTAGTTGCCTTAGAAAAATGCAAGAATAGTGTAAGACACCAGCACTGTTTCAGTAGAGAAATCACCTTTATTGTAATAATGCCTTTGAGAAACAGCTTTATAGAGAAATTCTTTTCTTTTGTTTTCCTTCCAAAATAACAGATATCTTATTTTTTATTTTTTTTTCCATAGGCAGTTATAGAACTACCTTTTACAAAGCCAAGTTTGGAAGTGCCCACTGGCTCTGCAATGAATGCATTCACAAGAGCTACAGAAGATCTGGATTCAGGTCTCTGCTCCATCTCAGCAGGACTGAAGCCCCTGTTTCAGATCTACCTAATGGGTTATTGCAAGTGGTGAATGCACTGGGTCCCTTGTTGGGTCCAATCCAGTTTATATAGATACTATGTGGTGAGGAAGAGGGAGGAGAGAGGATCGAGGCAGGGCTGGCAGATGCCTGCAGGACACAGCACTGAGTCAGCGACGCTGAACAAGCACGGAGGAAGAAATGCCAGCACAGATTTGTACACTGTGGACTTACTGCTGGGGAAGCCACCGAGACCATCTCAGTTTGACTGAACAATTGAAAATTTTACTGTCTTTCCTCATGGGTGATGCTTTCCAGCTCTTGCCTTCTCTGGGCTCTCCGAATGTTCCACGTTTTTTCTGAAGTCTGTAGGAACCAAACGGGGATCCAGAACTCAAAGCAAAGCCTCTTAGGAGTGGTGATTAGAACCGAAAGCTTGAGTTAGTTTGCTTACTGGCAGATCTCTTTAGGATCTCTTTAGGATACTTTTTTTTTCAGTAATGCCTGTTACATACCACAGTGATGATCCTGTAACAAACCCGCAAGACTCAGGAATGTGCTGATTCTCAAAATCTCCTGCAGTGCTCTCAGCAGGACAAATAAAGTTAGGATTTTTTTGGTGTCCATTATACACTAATTTGTCTGACTTTTACTACACTTTGTATCACAGAAGCACCAAGAAAAAGGAGGATGTGAAGGGCAGGTGGAATGAATTTGTTGTAGCTCTAGAGAGTCAGTGGGAGATCACCAACCTTAATTGCTTCTCAGCTAATTTGCAGGATCCAGTTTCCACAGACCTGACCTCCGCTGGGTGAAAGCCAATGAGGCAACCTGCCATAGTTACTCTGCACTTTGCTACAACCACGTCATTTGTAGGCCTCTTACCAGGATCACGCTATTAGTAGGGAAGGGATGGCTCAGTTATTCAGCAGCTTTCTGCTTCTAATTATTTGAGACCAGTGAGACAGTCATGTCTGCGATGCTGCTTTGCAGAGAAGAACAGTGCCTGGGCAAGGTCCACCACGGCCCTGCATCTTACAGGTTTCATTTTCCACTTGAAACATTCCATTTCTGGCTCTAGAGTTAAGCAAGTGTCAGTAGCATAGTCCAGCTCTACATCAGCTTTCACAACCACATTTGATGTGGCTCTGATCGGCTTGGGCCCTGAAGGACCCATTTGTGCCTTGCATTCCTCATCAGCAGAAGGCAACCGGGACGTGAATGCCCTTTGTGACAGATGCTCACTTCTACTGGGTTAAAATAAGAAAAGTTTGACTACTGGGGACTGCTACTGGATTTGTACAGAGTATTACTGCAAAATTCAGTGTAAGGTTGTTTTGCCAAGCTGAGAAAGGAAGCTGATCGCACAGACACACCTTCAAAAGTTCTGAAAGTTTTTTGTTATAAAAGATCAGCAAAAGTGCGTTCTCTTTGGATTTGCTTACATCAAAATCTGGGTTTTCATCTTTCAGGAAACCATTTTTGCCTCCTCCAGATAAACCTTGCAGTGAAAAACCCCTGTCACCATCCACCTGGCATTTCTTCAGTGCCAGTCTGTGTGCTGGTGCTTTGCTTGGAGAAGAGGTGACTGACCTTCCTGTAACACGAGGCGGCACCCGGCACATGTGACGCAGAAGAAAACAGACTCAGATAAATGAGTGAGACAGTTTATCTACAGTGACACCCGTCTGCCATGTGTGGCTTTGGGAGGAAGGAGCGACAGATGCTGGTGTGTAAAGCCTGTCACTTCAGTAGTGTGGGGACCTGTGATATTTACTGAGCTGCTGAGATAAGGGCATCTTTGCTCCAGAATCGGTCTCTGTAGTTACAAACACTCTCCTCGCTCTGGGTCCCAGACAGGAGCGGTGGTTAGTACAGGTGTAGAGCCCTGGCTGACAAGGGTATAGAGCCCTGCTCAGGACAGCCTGGGGACCAAATACTCATCCTGAGCTGGAGTCAGAGCTGAACAGGCAGGAACCCTCTGGAGAGGTCCTCAGCCAGATACCTTTTTCGTGCACCTCATGCTCTGCTTACTTCAGAGTTTTCTCTGACATCTTGACTCCAGGAAGCTGCCATTTAGAAGAAACAAAATAGAATTCACACAAGGAGTGATTTGCCAAGAAAGCATTTGAACTGCCTAATCACAAAATTTTGTGGCAAAAGTCACAGTGGCTGATACCCCAGCTAGTGACATCCTTAGAGAAAGACACTGATTATGGGACACATCGGTACCATGCCTGAAAGCTTTTATTTCCTCCTTAATATATGCTACAGTTTTGAATGTCCACAGTCTATATTCTAATTTTCCCAGTTGGTTTTTGATAATATTTTTTCAGTGCTGGATTTTGAAGCCAAGATAGGCCTTGATTGCTTTTGCTACAGGTAAAAAATCTTCCAGATTCCTGGAGGATCTTTAAAAACATCATGGAGTTAAAGAAGACAGAAGACACCAAAAGTATTCACTGCAGCTGTATTCACAGACTAGTCTCTTAAATCACTGCCCTGGAAGAGCCACTCTCCAGCTGCTATACAGCCTTTGTGAACTACACATCACCAGATTTATGGCCTCTCTTTTGTGGTCTAGTGCAGCACCTCTAAACATGGGCTGAAATCCTGTGGTCCGGTGCTACAGCACAGGGTACGATGGGAGGTGGCCATTTAGAGATGCTAAACAGAGAGGCAAGGAGATGGTGAATTTCATAGCTGTATGAAAACCAAGGAAGTAAAATTTTTCAGTAAGAAATTGTGAAAAATCAAGCATTTGCTTCCCCATCTAGTGGATATGTGAAGAAGGAAGAACACTGCAGTAAGTCATGCTGGTCTCTGGAGGTTGGGGCTGTGTGTGGGAATCTTTGGGAGTGAACTATGGGATCAAACACCACAAATGTGGCCTTACACGTTTTTCCATGTTGATCCTGTTCAGGTAGTCAAGAAGTTGCAGTTATAACTGTCCACATCCTCTTCCCCTTCTACCTGCACAGCTCATGTCAGACAGTCTTTTAAGAATGAAAGAGACCAAATATATCATGGAATCATGGAAAGATATAGGTAGGGCAGGCCATTTTGTACTTTGTTGTTTGAAACAGGGTGCACGTCAAAGTTAGACCAGATTACTCAGTCAAAATCCGTCCAGTTGAATTTGAAACTCTCCAAGGATGGAAATTCACCACCTCACTGGTCCGTATGCCAGTACTGCTCCATCACCCTCGGAAAGCACTTCAAGAAAACAAAGCCCTAACCAAAAAAATGCCCTCCAGTCCTATCAGAGAATGGGTATAAAACACCCTTTTTGCTTGTGTGCTGTTGGCACTTCAGCTCTTGAGCACAGGCTCAAACTGCCAGGGTCTCCCAGCAGCGCAGGGAGGTGAGTGAGATTTGTAAGCCATTTAGTTCAGCCCCTGAAGAGGCTTCGTGATGGAAAGCCTTGCTCACGCTTTCAGGCTCTGTGGTCATGCAGAGCCCTCACAGAGCTGCGAGGACCAGCAGCACATTGATTCGAGTTTGGGAGCAGTGTGCCCGGAGGTGAAGAGCTCAGAGGCAGCATTCCTGTCGCGAGTGAATGTGAGAAGTGAACCCTTCTAAGGCATTTCTTTGCATTTGTGAGTAGGCTTAGCTGACCTCGCACACCTGCACTTTGCTGGGAGCGAGCCACACCTTGGAGCGCTCCAGCTCGCTTCCTCCAAGAGAAAACATCAGCTTTTCCCAGGAAGGCAGCTTCAGTGATCCTCCCATGGAATTTTTTAGGACTGTGCCCACAGTCTCTTACTCTGAATTGTGTGCTAAGGGAAGCAAGAGGACAAACTCAGTGGAAATTACTTCATGGTAGCTTTGATCAAGTGTTTCGACTGAGACAAGAGTTTGTTAACAACCAGAGATTTCTTTTCCGTAATCATCTGATGGAACACAAATACTGGTGATCCCTTGAGTCAGTCATCTCCCTTTTTGGTCAGCTGAGAGGAAAAAGCACTTTTTAGTTGGAATTCATCTGAATTTTCCAGTCCTCCTTTTGCTTCTGAAATTATACTTTCAAGAGCTGCTTCTTGCTGTTGTAAAGGAGAACGTTCTCCTAGAGTTAGGTTATTGATAAACTATCCTCATGGCAAGCTACACCTGAGGCTCTCCTCTCAGGGCCTAGGAATCCTTCTTCCAGTTGTCGCAGACCACCACCTAGTGGGTGCTGGTGATCACAGCCGCAGGAGAGGCCCACGCCACGGCCCGCGGGGACCAGGCCGCTCTCCCGCACTGGGCCCCGTGTCAGAGCCCGGCCGAGCAGGGCCGTGTGCCCGCGGGAGGCCTTCAGGTCCGCTCAGCCGGGCTCTTCGGTACGCGCCAAGCAATTCAGCCCCAAATCTTCCCCTCCGTGTCAGCGGAGCATTGCCCCATGTTGCGGTTTGGGGACAGGGCAGCCCCAAAACCCAACAGACGCTCTGTTAACCCCCCTCCCTCCCCAAGAGGAAGAGAAAAGGGATAAGGGAGAGGGACTTAGCAAGTAGAAAAGGAAACTAGAACAGCTTCAATGAAAATGGAAAAATAATAATAAGAATAAAATAGAATGTATACAAATATATGCAAGACCAAATGCGAACCCAAAGCCCCCTGATGGCAGTTATGTCGCTGTCACCACTGATGCCGTGGAGCAGGCACTGGGAATGTCCCAGGCAGGGCCCAGCAGCAGATGGGAACCGAGTTCAGGAGCTGGATTCTGGTGCTGGATTCAGGAACACTTCGATCAGGATCGAAGGCAGAACAAACAGAGTCCTCCTTGGATTCCAGCCATTGAAAAATCCAAGCAAGCGCCCAGAGCAAGAGCCCCGAGCAAAGAGCGACCGATCCAGTGCCCCCAGCAGCCGAATACGGTGTCTGTGGGATGGAACAGCCCGTGGGGCAGTTGAAGGGCACCCATCTGTCTGCTCCTCCTGCAGGGGCGGATTTTCCTTTCTGCACCCCCCAACGTGGTGCACAGGATCCAGCAGTGCCCTTCGTCTGCACCCCAGTCCCTGGTACTAACTCTAAACCTGGAGCGTTACCCCTGCCAGAAGCAGCCGCTGCCGGCGAAAACAGGCTGCGAACTTCAGAAAGTGCCATTAGTTGAAGGAACTGAGTTGGAAAGCGAAAATCACTGAACAGAATTTTTCTGTTCTAACTCAAACCAGGACACCCCACGTGGTCCCTGGGGCCACAGCTGAACCTGCAGACAGTTACCTGAAATGCTGGGTAAGCCCCCCAGTATTCTCTTATTCTTATAAGCCAGGTTCAGTCCAGCAGTGTGTTGAGCGTGAGTAGCTTCACTCATGAATCCATTGATAGAACCTACTAGTCCTTTCACCCTAGCAAGAATTTTACCTTGTAGATTCTCCCTCTGAAATCATTGTGAATTCTTGCAGATGAGGATATTAGGAGGAACTGCCTTTAATAATAGCCTGATTGCCTTCTGAAACTATACTGAATGCCAGAGAAAAGACAAAGTGTAGGCCGTATAGGTGGTTGGTTCCTCACATAGGCTTCCTCAAAGCTCTCAGGAGATGACCTCTTTCCTTACAGCCAAAGAAAAGACTGATGGCTTTCCTTCCTCATGGAAAAACCTATGGTTCAGTCCTCCTTCAGAAGAAAATAAATGTTTCATAAGAAATCACCTGCTGAGTTAGAACCTCCAAAAACATTAATGGTGGTAACCAACATGACCGTCATGTTGTTAAGGACCCTCACAATGGCTTACGTGCAACTATTAGTTTCCAGTGATGAACCACTGCCTTCGCAGTTGCAGATGCCTTGAAATCAGGCCAACAGATGTGTTTTCTTTATTGTTGTAATTTCCAGGCAGCAAATATTTATAAATCTGTGGCTTGGCAGCTGTTCAATAACCGAATGTCATTACCACAGCAGTTTCTGGCTGAAAGTCACGATGCTGCAGGAGATCTCAGCCATCACAAGAGGCATCAGGATTCTAACAAAATGTTCTGAAGTGAGTCTAGAAGCCCCACAGAAATGGTCTGGCAGCTGGGAAGGCCTGTGACATTGGTCAAGTTTGATACAAGCCCACGCTGCTGTCAAAGAGGGAAGCTCTGTCTTTCCTGAGGTTGCTTGTCCCTGCCAGCTCTCTTGTGCCATAAGGAACAAGTCTCCTGCACCCCTTTAGTGCAGAGAAGATGTTTTAAAAAATGGGCTTTCAACTGGATTGATTCCAGCAGAACCTGACTACGCAATCCTGGATATGTTTCCCAATTAATAATAGTCGCCATATCATTGAAAATCGTAGGAATGCTCATAGAAGGGACCTCTGGAGGCCTCTGGTACAACTTTCTGCTTGAGCCAGGTCTACCACCAGCAGCAGACATGATGGTACAGCTACCGATGTACATGGTGTGAACATCTAGAGACTACCTTCCTTGTCTGGGGCACAGGTCGAGTGATAGAGTTGGAAATGAGCTCATGATTACCTGTAGTGCTGTCTTCACCCTGGAGCCTCTGTTCCTTTCCCAGCTAACAAATGCCCACAGCGATGGATCAAAATGCCAGGCGATATTATTACGATCGTGCTACGGAACACAACGCAGGGTCTCAGCTCCTCCAAAGTCCCAAAGCAGAAAGCCTTCAAACAGGGTGGGTTGGGATTTTTTTTTTTTTTTATTTTTATTTTTTTTCCTGAGAGCTCAGCCATGGAAAAATATGTAATTTGTCAAAGTCATAGTGACTTTTAGGCCATGTCCCTTTAGAAATGCTGACCTAACAATAGTACTAATCAGAAAGTATGGCATTTATAGTATCTTAATGGCACGCACCCAAAATAGATACTAGTTATATCAGCAAGTTGACAAGCTCACGGGGTACAGATAACTCTTGTAATTAATTTCTAAAAGTCACAGGAACTGTAAAGTTGGTGTGGGTGGAGTTTACTTTTTATTGAAATAATAAACTGCAGAATCACATTTACCCTGGTCTTACGTGAAGGTAAATTAAATCAGAATTTGGCCTCCAAACTCTGTTATGATAAAACTGTTAATTTTCCTCTCTGATGTTAATGATGCTGGAGAAGTATGGGCTCTAATTAGAACCTGAATAGAGAACACACTGTGACCTGCTGGCTCTTATGTCGAGTGAGTGTAACTTTCTGAGGTACATTTGTGCTAAATCACTTCCCTTAACTAGGTCACAGCACCCACTATGCTAGTACCACGTATTCATTAGAGAAGCAGAGTACAGCAATTCCTATAATTAAAGTTGCCCAACATTTCCATGATAAAAGCATGTTCACAGTTTCTTATAGGTTTAACAGGCTTTAGTGTGCTGCAGTGACATTTTCTGTAACGGATCTCTATCTGTATCAGAATAAGGACTTAAATTAAGAATGTAATTATTGTTTTGCAGATACATCATGGGTAGTTACTCTCACGCCTTTGCAATGCTAGTGTTTGGCTCAGTTTGTAGGACATGTCTGCTTTGGGACAGGAACTTAATTCCCTGAAAACTTCAGCGAAGTCAGCCATGTTATACAGCCCTGAAAATTAACTTTCTGGTGCGATTAGAGACATGCTAATGCTTTTAGCTGAATTCTCTGCAAATTGTCTGCACCAGACATGATCCAGTGCTCCAGGGAAGAGGCACAGACAAGGTCTACACTCACGCCTAGACTCAGGCTGCCGTTTGGCCAGCACACAGCTGCCCTGCAAGCTGCCAGTGCACAAGCACAAAATGAGAAAGTCCTACAAAGCTGTTCAAAGTCTAAGGCCGTGATCGGAGATGTTCAAATCAGCTTTAAGACAGTTGGGATCAAATAAATTCTGCAGCCCAATGACCAGTTTCAGCAGTATTGCCTGGGGCTAAGTGTGAGTTAGCAGCGGTGGCGGTGATGTGGGTGTGGGTGTTCACCAGCTCACTGTGACAACAGGTATTCCAGGACCTGACCTAGAGCCTGCCTGCCAGCTACCTTCTCCTTGCTTTCTGTCCTGCCCATTCTCAAATTCCAGTACCTGCACTGTTGGGTAGGTGATCCGAGACCTCAGGCCTCCTATCCTCTTAGGTGCTTGCTGGATGTTTTGTTGACTGTCCTTAGTTGTCAAAAGTTGCATTTAGCCTCGGAAAAGCGGTATTTAGTTTCAAAGTGCACCTGCAGCTTTACCCATCACGATGAAAACCCTGCTCCTGTGGATAAGACTAACGCTCAAAATGTGGTACGAAGAGGGCGTGAAGGTTGCTCAGCTTTTCACGGTTGCCTTGTTAATGGGCTCCTTGATAGGCGGTAACATAGCCCTGAGCTTTCAAAGATCTCTCCTCTTCAGGGAGCACGGGCAATGGTGCTCACTGCAGAGTTAACTGCCCAAACTCCCTTTTTAGCTTCCTTACAGAGATTATGCATCTGGCCTTGCATTCAAATACTCTGTATTCAGACTCTGCACAAAACACAGAGTGATTAATTAATATTAATTATTAATAATTTCCTTGAATGATTTTCTCTGCCGTGTCCCTTTTATTTTAAGTCTTGGATCTTCTCCAGAATTGTGGGTGTTAATCCCCACGGAAGTCAAAGTGTTCAACAGCCTTGAGGATCTGGGACTTTTTCTAGACAATAATTTTCCAAATCTCTTTCCAGTTCTTAGCTCCAGAAAGGAGAACTTCCTGCTCAGATCTAACCCAAACACTTCTGCAGCTTTGCTATGTGTCCTCTAGACACATAGACACTATGGCCAGAGCCCTGACCGCAGAGGACCCAGAATGACTTGCTCAGGACTCTGTAGCACACTTCAGAGTGGCAAGTTTATTTAAGCCAAAGAGGGATGGCAGGACCCATCTGTGAGAAGCCAGCCAGAAGGCTAAACAGCCCCTGCCATAAATTCCCCCCCTCCCCAAACAGATTCACATGGAGATGTGAAACAGCAGAACTTTCACCAAGTCAGCTTTGTTCTCAAGGTCGGAAGGGGTGGGTGGCAGGGCCTGCTCAGCTCGGAGGGCCTCGCTCCCCCGTGAAGGCCGAGACCTGCTCCGTGCAGCTGGGGAGGACGGCGGATGGGAAAAGACTGGACATGGCTCCACTTCAAACACTACAGCATTTGTCTCATCAGATTGCTCGGGATGGAAAAAACCAAACCTGTCTGTGGGAAAATGATTCTACGTAAGGACTCAGAAACAGAGATGAAATGGAGCTCTCCCCACTGGAAAAATCCCAATGAGACGTCGCTGGATCCTTGGTGGTGACTGTTACCTCTGCTAAATGATCCCGAATCCTTGCTTGTTTTCTGCCTTTTTCTTATTCTATTCAGTCCTATCACTACGACATTTTATCACAAAATAGTTTTGGATGTGGAATATTTGACCTCATTTGTGTCTTAGTCTCATTCTCAGGATCGTATTGAACCTTGTCACGATAAAAGATTCAATTGAACATGACTCAAGAGTTAAACTCAGCCGCCCCCAGCCCCTCTAACATTTGAGGACAAGCTGGAAAGCAAGGGGGTTTAACTCCTGCTGAATTATTTTACAATCCTACTCTGATACTGGATTGTGACACCATCTTGGGTAAAAAGCAACATTCTTAATGGTATTTTTCTTCTGCCTTGGTAGCCTGCTGAGTAAGAGGCCATAGAGTCTTCTGTTGCTGAAAGTGCCCCCTTGAATGTGGATGTGGCCTTCCCTCATCCCCATGACCTTCTAAAGATGACAGACCATTTCTGCTCAGTCCTACCAGCCAGCTTGCAGGCCCCTCCGACACAGCCCACTGGGGCTCACGGATTTGTGTGGCCTGGGAGCTCTCCAGAGAACCTGACTTGATCCTGTCTCTGTCTGAACCCTGTCTGTAGGCACGGAGGCCTGGGAGACCTCCTTGGTGGAGCGTGAGGCAGAGAAAGCTGTCTCCCACAGAATCTCAACTCACCTTCTCCTGATGAGCCCAAGGTCAACTCTCTCGAAAGGTCTGTAATCTGTCATTTGCCGGCAGCGGCTGCTTCTGGCAGGGGTAACGCTCCAGGTTTAGAGTTAGTACCAGGGACTGGGGTGCAGACCAAGGGCACTGCTGGATCCTGTGCACCACGTTGGGGGTGCAGAAAGGAAAAGCCGCCCCGGCAGGAGGAGCGGACAGATGGGTGCCTTAAACTGACCCACGGGCTGTTCCATCCCACAGACGCCGTATTCGGCTGCTGGGGGCACTGGATCGGTCGCTCTCAGCTTGCGGGCTCTTGCTCTGGGCCCTTGCTTGGATTCTTCAACGGCTGGAATCCAAGGAGGACTCTGTTCGTTCTGCCTTTGATCCTGATCGGAGTGTTCCTGAATCCAGCGCCAGAATCCAGCTCCTGAACTCGGTTCCCATCTGCTGCTGGGCCCTGCCTGGGACGTTCCCGGTGCCTGCTCCACGGCATCAGTGGTGACAGTGACATAACTGCCATCAGGGGGCTTTGGGTTCGATCCTAGTCTTGTCTATATTTGTATATACTTCATTTTACTCTAATTTTTTCATTTTCATTGAAGCTGTTCTAGATTCCTTTTCTACTCGCTGAGTCCCTCTCCCTTATCCCTTTTCTCTTCCTCTTGGGGAGGGAGGGGGGTTAATAGAGAGCGTCTGTTGGGTTTTGGGGCTGCCTTAACCCCAAACCGTGACAGCTGGTGTGGTAGCTTGTGAGGGATGTCTTCTCGTGATCCGGCACCGCTCCCGCTGCCCTTACACTGTTCCGCTGCCCTGAAGCAATCATTAGGGGCCAGAGGAAAGTCGTGTATCTCTGTGCCTACCTCTGAGCTGCTCTCACCTCCCTTACCAGTGATTAGAGCCGGGCAGTCAGGGGAGCTCAGGTGCACAGACAAAAGAAGCCAACAAGATACGGGGCACCGTGGAGAGCACCAGTGTGCTTATGGACTCTGCTGTCCCTGCAAGTAGCATTCTGTGGCCCATAGAAAGTCTCGGGGCACCAATGTTTCGAGCAGTGTGTGCAATTCTGGAGAACGGCAAATACTGACCTCAGAAAATACTGATGTGTAAAAAGGGCTCAGGGGAGACCTTCTTGCTCTTGACAACTACGTGACAGGAGGCTGGAGACAGGCAGGGTCAGTCTCTTCTCCCAGTAACGCGATAGGACAAGAGGAAACGGCTGCAAGTTGCACCAGAGGAGGTTTAGGTTGAACATGAGGAAAAACTTCTCCACTGAAAGGGTTGCCAATCCCAGGCTGTCCAGGGATGTGGTGGAGCCACCATCCCTAGAGGGATTTAAAAGACATGTAGATGAGGCACCGAGGGACAGGGCTTAGTGGTGGGATTGGCAGCGTTAAGCTAATGGTTGGACTCAATGACGTTTTTTTCCAAGAGAAGCCGAGGAAAACTGAGTCACAAGGGAATGTTATTAAGCAGATACTCTTATTGCGGTGCCGGGCGCACAGGGGATAGTTCCTCCTAGTACGTGCACCAAGCCTTGCTTCATTCACAACCTATCTACAGGAGAGCCATACATTTTCATAACATTTCCTAGAATAGATGGGCTCAGGCTGAGTTTCTCAGAACTTATTTGCATTCAACTCCGCCCTTCTGCACATGTACTGCCACCTACAGGGTCTTCCTGGGGGTCTTCAGATGAAGGCTCAAAGTCTTCCTCTCAGCTGAACTTCTGAATTCTTCTGTTTTGTGCACGCTCTCTTCACACTCTGCTGCTTTCGAGAACACTAAACCAGCCTAAATGAGATCTATTTCCTTATCTCACAATTTTGGCTCAAAAAATGAGCTACCATATGCATACACAAGGTTAGAGCGTTGTGAAAGGCCAAGCAAATGTTACAAAGCCCCCTACATTGGTGCTATTTAAGGGCACAAAGACGCAAAACTTTAAAACTATTAATCATGAATCACAGAATGGTTTAGGTTGGAAGGGACCTCCCAAGGTCATCTGGTCCAACCCCCCTGCAGGGAGCAGGGACATCCTCAACTAGAGCAGGTTGCTCGGAGCCCTGTCCAGCCTCAGCTGTAATGTCACCAGGGATGGGGCCTCAACTCCCTCCCTGGGCAACCTGTGCCAGTGTTTCCCTGCCCTCATGGGAAAGGACTTGTTCCTGACATCCAATCTCAATCTGCTCTTCCCTAGTTTAAAACCATCGCCCCTCGTCCTGTCACTCCAGGCCTTTGGGAACAGTCCCTCTCCAGCCTCCCTGGAGCCCCTCCAGGCACTGGAAGGTCACTATTAGGTCACCCCGGAGCCTTCTCTTCTCCAGGCTGAACAAACCCAGCTCCCTCAGCCTGTCCTCATAGCAGAGCTGTTCCAACCCCCTGAGCCTTTTCATGGAGTCCTCTGGACTCATTCTATCAGGTCCATGTCCTTCTTCTCCTGAGGGATCCAGAGTTGGACACAGAGCTCCAGGTGAGGTCTGACCAGAGCAGAGGGGCACAATCACCTCTCTCTCTCTGCTGGCCACGCTGCTTTTGAT